>JAPMOR010089900.1:174579-217931 GCA_026543865.1 Argiope aurantia
TTAATCTTGACTGTACCATTCAGCTGTTAAAATATATTTTCATTTGTGAAGCTTGACTGTACCATTCAGTTGTTATTTCATAAAAATATATCCTTTGTTTCCTTTTAGTAATGCTCAAATGAAGTTTGCATGAAACTTAATAGTGCAGTTTTATTTATTTTAAAATGTTTCACGTTCGAAAATATCAAAAATTTAGTATATATTCTTTATAAATTAGGAATATTCATCATAATTAGTGTATTAGAAGTCATAATGAAATAGATTTCAATTTATTTAGCTTGACTGTATTATTCATAATGCTATTTGGTTAAAAGTTCTTATTTTTTTAAAAATAATGATGAAATGAAAATTATACCAAAGCTTCTATATCGAAAAGAAATCTCTTGTTATAATATATCGAAAAACTATTAAGACAAGTTTATTTCATTTGTAACGTTTCATGTTTTAGAAGATGGAATTTTGTATACATTCTTTATAAATTAGGAATATTCATCCTACGTAGCATATTAGAAATCGTAATGAAATAGATTTAGATTTATATAGCTTGTCTATATGATTCATAATGCTATTTGGTCAAAAGTTTCCTTATTTTTTTGATAATTATCAAATTAAAATTACGTCGAAGGATGTATATCGTATACTGAAAAAAAATATTATAATATATGGAAAATCTACTAAGGCAAACGTATTAGGAACGTTTTATGCTTTGAAAGAAGATATTTTGTATACATTCTTTATAAATTAGGAGTGTTAATCATACGTAGTATATTAGAAGTCGTAATGAAATATATTTCACTTTATTTAACTTGAGTATATGATTTACAACATTATTTGGATAAAAGTTTTCATTACTTTTTAAAAAATATTTATCAAATGAAAATTATATCAAAGCCTTGTATATCGTATACCTAAAACAAAGATCTTTTTATGTATCGAATATCTACTAAGACAAATATATTTAATTTGGAATACTTCATGTTTTAAAAGATGGAATTTTGTATACATTCTTTCAAAATTAAGAGTATTCATCATATATATTATATTAGTAATCATTAGGAAATATGTTTCCATTTGTTAAGCCTGTACGTACTATTCAGCTAGTAAGGTATATCTTCATTTGTTAAGCTTCATTGCACAATTCAGCTGTCAAAATATATTTTCATTTGTTAAGCCTGATTGTACCATCCAGTTGTTAAAATATATTTTCATTTGTTAAGCTTGACTGCACCATTCAGATATTATTTCATTAAAACTTTCTTCTTGTTTTCTTTTAGTTTTGCTCAAATGAAGTTGGCATCAAACCTAATAGTGCAATTTTAATTAACTTGAAATGTTTCATGCTTGAAAAGATAGAGAATTTAGTATACATTCTTTATAAATTATTCTTTATAAATTATTATCCTTTATAAATTATTACATTCTTTATAATATATTCATCCTTCTTAGCGTATTAGAAGTCTTAATGAGATAGATTTCAATTCATTTAGCTCGACTGTATGATTCATAATACTATTTGGTTAAAAGTTTTTATTTTTAAAAAAATATTCATAAAACGGAAATTATACCGAAGCTTGTTTATTGTATATCGAAAACAACTCTCTTATAATATATATATAAAACCAATTAAAGTAATTTTATTTAGTTTGGAACATTTCAAATTTTAAATGATGTAATTTTATATAAGTTTTTCTAAATTGGGAAGATTTGTCATGTATGGTATATTAGTAATCAAACAAGTATATTTTCATTTGTTAAGCTTAACTGCACCATTCAGCTGTAAAAATAGTATATTTTCTTTTGTATAGCTTAACTATACAATTAAACTTTTAAAATATATTTTCATTTATTGAACTTGATTGTACCATTCAGCTGTCAAAATAACATACTTTCATATTTCTTAAGCTTGACTGTATCATTCAGCTGTTAATGTATATTTTCAGCTGTTAAACTTGACTGTACTATTCAGTTATTAAAATATATTTCCATTTGTAGAGACTGACTTTATGATTCAAGTGCTAAAATATATTTTCATTTGTTAAGCTATCCTATTCACTTGCCATTTCCTAAAAAATCTTTCCTTTTACTAATTCTCAAATGAAGTTTGCATTAAATCTAATAATGCAATTTCATTTAACATGAAATGTTTCATTCTTGAAAAGGTGAAATTTAATATACATTCTTAATAAATAGGGATATTAATCAAACATGCTACATTTGAAAAATCATGTTGAAACACATTATTGAGTTAAATTGTAAAGGTTATAATGTTATTCGTTGGTTAAAGATTTAAATTCTATTTTGTTTTAAAAATAACTGAACCAAGTTTTTACTGAAAGCTTTGTTGTGCATTTCTTGATTTATTCCTTGTTTGTGACGATTGGATTTTGGAACTGATTTGCATTCAGTTCAGTTCTAGAATTTTTGAATTTTGTACATGGATATATTCTAGACAGCAAGACACGTTTTAAAATTATCATTGTTTTATTTTTAATTAATGAATAAAATTAATTAATTTTTACCTCACTCATGACGGTTTCTGGTAGGAATTTTGAAAATACGACTTCAAGAATACCTCATTTTATAATAAGGAATTATAAACAAAAGTTTAAATACGACTTCAAGAATACCTCATTTTATAATAAGGAATTATAAATAAAAGTTTAAATACGAATTCAAGAATACCTCATTTTATAATAAGGAATTATAAACAAAAATTTAAATTTTAAAAAGTTTAAGTAAAAACTTTCTTTTTTATTACTCTAATAAACGTGTGTTTTTAAAAACTTTATTTCATTTTAATTTAGAACTGCAGTGGAATTCTTGAAATTCGAACTCATAGTTATTTCTTATTTTTCCTCTAATTTTTTGATGTTTCTTTTGCTAAGAAATTTCAAGAATAAGAATACCAAGAAATTTCTCTAAAGTCTTGTTAGAACTTTATTGTTATTGTTAGAACTTATTCAAAATGCAAATCTATCTTTGATCATTCGAAATCGAAACTAAAAATTAAAAAGAGAAATTATTCTTCCATCTTGTTTATTAGTTAAATACATTAATATTCGTACATTCAATATTAGTGACGTAATTTTTTAAAGATTTTTAATTGAAAAATGCAATTAACTGCTATTAAGAATAAGCAAAGAAAAAAAACAATAAGTATTTCATTTTTAAAAAAGAAAACTTTGAACATACAAAAAAATGCATGGTAATTAAACATACTGTAAAAGAAATATGTTTTCATGATCATTTTATTCACCCTTTTTCGCTTAAAAATATTTTTGAAAGCAGAAAACACTAATTGCAAAAGAAGATACTTATAATTATTTTACATGAGATATACTACTTTAATAATTAATATTGCAGATTTAAGAACTTCATTTTCAGAATTATCTAAAATGTTAATGGCAAAAGTAACTGTTAGTACTAATCATCTTCAAAATTTTGGATAAGTATAAACATTTTAAA
The DNA here is from genome assembly GCA_026543865.1 of Argiope aurantia. Lineage (NCBI taxonomy): Eukaryota > Metazoa > Arthropoda > Arachnida > Araneae > Araneidae > Argiope > Argiope aurantia. The sequence goes on from JAPMOR010089900.1 coordinate 178,045, forward strand.
ATAAACAAACACAAATACATTGATAAAATATAAATTGAGTGGTTATATCTTAAAAGAACTCTTTGAGTAAAGTAGAATAAATGTTAGATTAATTATTTTTCTGAACTAAACAAAGACACTGACGGGGGGACTAAACTGAGATTTAATTTTGTGATACTTGTGTATCTTTTCACTTCACTGTCTTGACATAAGATATTAGCATGGGAAACAATTGGAAATATATAGCAAATCAGAAACTAATTAAAAAATTATTAATGTATTAATTTTCAAACGTATAATGTGTTCATTTTAATTAGAAATAGAAACATTTTGCGTAAAATTCGGTTATCCTTTTATTAATAATTTACTTAACTGTATTCTAGTTATATACAGTTAATCTTATTTGGAAACTTTAAATTTCTTGTAATTCAAGCGTGTGGGTTAAACCAACGCTAAGGCTCTGAAGTTTTTTTTTAATATTTCATTTAATCTTCACAAAGCTTAGATTCTGTTTAATTGAATAAAACTGTGTTGTAAATGATATATTTTTACATATATTTTGCTTATTCGTTATATTTTATTCATTTTTAAATCTTGAGAATACACAGAATAAATAAATCACTTTTTTTAATAAAATTAATAAACGATCAATAAGGAATATAAACTAAATTAAAAAAAATTCTTTTATTTGATTTTATTTTTTTAGTATACAGGGTTATTTAAAATTCAACGATTGTAAGGGATTCAAAATAGAATAACAAAGGAAAGTATTACTGGAAACAATCAGGCGAGATTCGTTATATTTTATTTATCCTTATCTCATATAAATACATGGAATAAATAAAATATTTAGCTATGAAACTACTTTTCCATTAATAAAGAGTATAACTTGGATTAAAAAAAGTATAAAAGGGTGAAATGTTTTAATTTTTTAAAAACTTATTTTATTTTTTTATAATGCAGGGTTATTCAAAATTCAGCAACTGTAGGCGAAGCAAAATAAACCAAAATAACGCAGGGAAGTATTGCTGGAAACAATAATCGGATGAACTCATTGTTATATTTTATTTATTCTTAAATCATAAAAATACTTGGAATAAGTAACTTATTTAGTTATAAAATTAATAAATTATTAATAAGGAATATAACCAGAATTTAAAAAAAAGAACAAAAAGAGTACAAAAATACCTTCAATTCATTTAGTCAATATACAGAGTCATTTAAAATTCAACGAAGATATATATCAAAATAACACAGTAAAGAATTGTCGAAAACAATTAACGAATGAGCTAGAGTTTTGTTCAGTTACATTAACGTCCAATTTTAAAGCAATACTAGGACTATTTTGTGACCGGCAACGTAATTTTAAACCACAGGCAGAAGACAAGGATGACACCTGAGTTGGCATCCATCTCTCCAAACTTAAAGCACCATACCATCGGCAGGATTCGAATGAGCTAGAAGGCACTATTCACCAAAATTAGTCATTTATTTCCGACTGTGTGCTTAGAAAATAAGGCAACTTGCATATTTTTAAATGCAGATATATTAATTCGATAACAAAAACTCTCTCATCGTAGTAAATATCAATAAAATATTATGTTGACAGAATTTTCAATCCATTTGCCTGTATTGAGAAATAACCAAAGCTATGAAGGGTTCGAACCTGGAACTTTTAACGAAAAAGTATCCATGAACTTACTATACAAATGTAAATTTTTGCCTCTCTTATTATTGGCTCCGCATTTCTGCATACTTCCTAGTTTTTTCTTGCATTTTCTCCAGTGTTTTCCAGATGGCGCTTTTGGTCATCTATTTCAATGCAATTTTAGTTATTTTTGAATTTTTTATAGCTTTTAATAATTTATATAAACATGCTTATTTTCTCGTATACGTAGTTTAGAAAAATGTAGTATTTGTCAAAAAAGTTTTAACTCGAGATTATGATGAATCTACACGTTATAGACCTTCCTGAGTTCGAAAACTGTATGTTTAGAATATGTACGGCTGCGATAAAGATAAATGAAAATAGCTTTGAGCTAGGCAATTGAAATTTGGTGTGTGGTCTTCATATTAATTTTGCATTATCAAATTTTGAGTAAAATCTAGGTAGTGGAAATCTGTCTGTTAGACTGTTCGAATAAAAGTTGGCTTGGTAACTTCAAAACAAAGAGAGCTAGATAAATAAGATTAGGTAGACAAATTTGGCAACAACGTGTTGACTGTCTGTTGATTTGCACTTTCAGAACTATATAAACTCTATAATTCAAAAATGCAATGACAATATATTAAATTTGGTATGGAATTTTTTGCCTACATGTGCAGTTTTGAGTCAAAGTTTTGTTTCAATCGGTTGGTAAATATAAAACTCAAATTTGATTTTCGGTTACTCTTAACTGCAAACTAGGGATTAATCGCAAAAAACTCGTCAAGGACGACACGTAAAATTGATAAACTCTCACCAAAGGTTAATATTTTGTAACTATTGTACGTCAATGTCACGTAAGACGTTCTCAGACTTGGCAAGTTTATTAGAGAGTATGCAAGAAATTTTTTGAGAGATCACTCCTGCTGATTTAATCAATAGCACCAGAATTTCACCACTAACATATCCTTTAAAGTATATTTTCATTCATTACTGATTACCATTTTTTTTTTTATTTTGCATAACTTCTAGCTCTGCTGGAAAGAGTTTTCAGTTAAGCATTCTAATTCAATTCTAACAATTTTTTCTATTCTCTACATTGCCTAATACTTTATATGCCCACTTTTGAATTAGCAGTCTATAGTATAGTATCATAACTATGGTTTTAAAATATAAAACTGTCTTTCACTCTAATAACATGCCTTTGTTTATGTTAGAAAACGACTATGTACTAATAAAACCGGCTTCTTAAAGCCAGTGGGCTTGACTAGGACAAGAGCCATTAGAAACAACAACAACTAATAAAACTTTCCAGGTACTAAATATTTTATTTTTAATATCCATAATTGTAACCGAATTCATTGATTGACTTGTGATTGTTATTATCAAATTTATAATATTGTTAACAATTTTGTGACAATATATCTGGTTTTATTGATCTTATTTTAATAAAGGCATTTTATTTTTTCAAATCTTTGATTATTCCGCATTTCAAAATATTGTGTTGCAGGAAAACTAAACACGTGTTAAAAATTTAATAAGAAATGTTAATGTAGATTTAAATTTAAAGAAGAATGAAATAAAAAAGAAAAGAAATAAGAAGAAAAGCGAATAATAAAGTATAAATAAATAATATAAATAATATAAAAAATAATATAAAAAAGAAAAGCGAATGAGATTATAATGGGGATTTGGCTGGTTGGATAATTTAATATGGTTTTAATAAATTTGTTAGAATTAAATAAATCAAGTGAAATGCTTTTATTAATTATTGAAATGTAAAAAATAAATAAATAAGCTGTGAGTTTAAATCAAAGATAGATGCAGCATTCTATTTGTAAAATTAATACTCATCTTGTTGCATGAACTGTGACTAATTAATTTGAGGCTGAGATGAGGACTAATGTTCAAGTAATCAAGAATCTGCGACTGAAATTTGGGACCTTGTTGATTTAATGATATCTCATCTTTGGTGCAGGATGATTTACGGTTCGAAACAGGATTCCAACGAAGAAGTGAGAATTCGAATGTATGAGTGAAGATTCGCATTAAATTCGTTCTATTCAATTATTTTCCCTCTCGTATGTTGTAGAAGTTTGTTGTAAGAGTTCCAGTTGAGGTACAGTCTTCGTTTTCTGTTTAAAAAATCGGCTAATTCTAAAGTAACCTCAGTGTTGCTTCAAAGAGAACGTTAATATATTTAACCGAAATTAAATTAAACAAATGGAGCTAACATTTTGTGAATGATTAATTGATAATCTGTTTACCAATTTTGCTTATTCTGTGTTTATGTCATGCAAATGACTTAATGCAATGGAATGCGTTCTTTTACAAGAGATAGCTAGTGTTATATCCCTACAGTTGAACATAATTCCTTTGGTTTTCAAATTAATAGTTAAATTATAACAACATTATTAATATGCAGTTTTTAAATATTTATTTTTATATGAAATATGAATAATGCAATATGAAATAACTAGACTTACCTACGACAGAGACGTACGTAGCTCCGGATGCTGACTGCCCATCGCTGTTTTTGACAGAACAGCTATATTCTCCTTTATCAGCAGATCTCTGAACGCTCTGAATGGTCAATGTGCCACCGTGGTTGACTTTTTGTCGGTGATTTAATGGAAGAAGAACTCCATCTGGAAAAAATTAATATTTATAATTTGTGCAATACAGGTGTATCACATTTGTAAAATGCAAAAACAAGTCTTGTTGGCTATTTTTGCTTTATGGGAATTATAAATCCGATAATTATTCACATTACGATATTTTCCGAATGTCGTGATCCTACATACTCATGGCCATTGCATTTACCTTTCTCTTGAATACAGTATCTCTAACAGGAAAGTCTTTATTGAGTTTTTCTGAGAGTACGGCAGATGCATGCAACATTTACTGATAATATGAAAAAAATACATTTTTTTAATGACTTTCCGAGAGACAGCATAAAAAATTGAAGGAACATGTAGTTCTGAAGTTTGTTCCGTTTGCAGTGTTTTACAATCGAAGTTTTGCTTTTAATATTCACAAAATTACATATATGTAACGATTTTGCATGAAAATTTCATATTTATTTTATTTAAAAGGGAATTAATCAAAACAGTGCACAGATTTAAAAAAGAGGATAAAAATGTTAATCAATTTTAACCCTACTTCTACTGTTACTATGAACATAACAACAAATGAAATTCCTAAACGTATGAATTCAGTTTAGGGGCTCTTGCCTTTCGTGGCAAAAACAGAGAATTAGTCAAACTTCTCTGATGCCTTAAATTTCGAAAAAAGGATTGTCAGTTTTGTTATATTTTGTTTTGTCGTTTAATGAATCTAACTTTCACTTTGTCCGAAACTTACTTTGTCATCCGTGGACACTACTAAAAATACATACAATAAAAAAATATATTCTCAAATCACACAATAAGATGCCAAAGAAAAATCGTGGATAATTCTACTGGCAGTGCTTTATTGACTAAATAAACATAAAACATGTATACAATGAAAGTGCATTTCATGTTTATTTAAAGAGAAGATTTTGCCTTCGATTTCCACATATATTGTCACACCATGGTGCGTGCGTTTAGTGTTTCACTGTATTAGGAAGAAAGCTAGCTCAACATGGAACTCATCATATTTTAGAAGTCTTTATATGTGGCGTTTGGGCGCATAATTTGGCATAGATTTACAATTTGATTATCAGATATTTTATCCAAATTTCTTTTAACCACGTAAACGGGAATAAGATTGGGCAAGTCGTCTGCCAAAAATAACTTGATATATATCTGTAATTTTGATGACGAAACGATATTCTTTTATTTTTGCAGCTCTTTGGGATTTTTAATTATTGTGATATGTTATTCCTACGAACGGACAGAATTGTCAGTCTTTGAATTGATGAATTTCGCATAACATTTAATAGAAACAGACAGATTTGTTGTAAAGTAATTAATTTTTTTGAATCGATTTTATTAGTTAATGGTGTTCGCATTCTAACATATTCCCAAATATGGATTTTTATAGTTTTAGGAAATCTGGGAATTATGTTATCAGCAAAAAACTCAAATGCTGATTTTTTTAATGCATATAGTATTTTTTTGCTGTTGCTTATTTCAAATGTAAAAAAAAAAACCTAAAAATTTGCATTACTACGTTTTAATTAAGATTACTAAAAAATATTTTTTCCTCTTATAATATGTCTATATATTTTGTGACTAATTAACGCAATTAAAATTGAACATTCCATGTTTAATCATGTGTTTCGATATATTAGAAGCATTGTCTTTTTTCAATTGCATAATTGAAATCTTAATTTTATAATAATTTGCCGCTTATTAACAAATATATTTTCTTTATTTCAGATCTCAGTCACATGTATCGTGCATGCTTATAATTAAGATTTTACATTTTCACAACAATAATCGAAGTTTGTCGTTACAAGAAATGGCACAATTATTAACGAGTACCATTTTAAACATGTTTATAGGAATTAAAAAGTTATCATTTCCTTCCAAAGACTTAATTAAATCATAACTTATAATCAACCCATTCTGAATGTTAAAAATTTTCCGGATATAAGCCTTAAAACTGATAATAAATAATAATATTAAAAAAAAGAATACGAACCGATTTCAAGCGAAGTCATTACCGCATAACGTGTCTCACGCAAGAAACAAAAATAAAATGCAAAAGATTTTGAGTTTTTTTCTCCGTTTCAAAACGCAATAAATATCTTCGATAGTTGAATTCCTAGATTAAAAAAACTCGTCTTTAAATTAAATTTAGCGAGTGACCTAATTAAGCTGATTTACTCTCATTAATGGGAAAATAAAGCAGAAAATCATATTCCCTACTTCAAATCCGATTTATGAGCGACATGGGCAGAAATCATTAGAGAAATTACTCTCTCCTTAATAGATACATTAAAGAGAGTAATTTGTAATCAATTCCTGGAAAAGGAAAGAAAGCATTAGGAAATCTTTTCCTCAGTGGTTTATTTTGATTTGCTACGAAGATGCAGCAAAATGCAATTCGTATTAGATTTTGATTAAAAGAAAACTTGAATGTTTTTTACATCATACGCTAATTTATTCATTAAGAATTAGTTTTGATTTTGTTGAATTTTGAATTCTTCTGGAATGTGATATTTGATTTAGAGCTGGAGAAAAATCTCAAGTGAATGGGAAAAAGTAATGGTGTTTGAGATTTTAGTTAAAGAATTGGATGCAAATCTTTCTTTTCTTTTTTTATTTTTGAAAGGCATATGAATAATTTAATATGAAATGAAGTTTCTGTAGTCTCTATACTTTGAAAACAACTTTTTTAGTTGTTATTCCTCAAAATATTTTAAGAATTCAGCGTATTAAGTTTATGTTTTATTCCAATGGGATAGGAAACAAACAAATGTTTATAAGAAAGTGAAATTACTTTATGAGATTTTGTTATTAATTAGAAACTTGTAACAAAATTTTTTGTTGTTGACAATAAATTAATATTTTGTTGTCATCGTTTTTAAATGAATACATCGAATCGTCTAGAGGAAAAAAATATTGCAATGAAAAACCTTTTAAGAAAGCGATTATATGGATTTTTGAAACGTTTTTGAATTTAAATTCTTTTTTGGAATAACAGACTGTTCAACAAAATCTCTGTACAATACTATACTTCTATAATACTGTTTGAAATAAGGAAAAACTGTTTACTGTATAGTATTCTAAAGTACATTTCAACTGTAGAATGCTTCGAGAATTTAAGAAACTCCGCGGAAAAAAAACAGCCTAACAAAAGATTTTTTTAATACTATTGTAGTAGCGAGTCCTGTAGTGCATGGTCCTTCTATGGTGCACTGTATGCGTATTTTCTTAACTCCATTATTTAAGAATTAGGAAATGACTCATACGGTACATTTTCTTGAACATAAATTTAGTCTAATAAGCTTCGAGATTATGAAAAATCTGCAATAAGAGACTACATAATCAGTACTACATTTGAATTAAGGAGATCACTTGATTAATGCAATACAAGTAACAACGAAAATCAATGAATAATATCGAATCAAATTTTAGACATATACAAAAAAAATATAATGTTGGTTCAAAATCTTTCAATGGAAAAATTAAATAACTTCAAAGGAAATCTTTAGAAACATTTTATACTATGACAAGAAATCTATAAACTTCTCTCCACTGAAAGTAACTGTCGTTTTTTATTTTTTTATTTTCTGGTATATATAGAATTAAGATCGTATAGTAATCGTCAAAAAATTCAAACTTCAGATTTTGACGAATCTACACGTTTCAGACCTTCCTGAGTTAGAAAAACACATTTTTAGAAAATGTCTGTCTGTTTATGCGTCTGTGATAGAGATAATTCCAAAACGGTTTAAGCTACATGGTTGCAATTTGGTACTGGTTGAGCTAGACGGTTGCTGCTATTTGCTACTGTGTGCTGACCGGTGTTCGTCTCGGGTGTATATATTTATCGTCAGTGTATTAGTCGTCTCTAGGCTTGTCTTCGTGTTAAATAAACGTAGCAGTTGGTTTCTACTAAAGGACTGTTTCTTTCTGCATAGATCATCAAATCTGAAAAGAACCCCAACGGAGAAAGTAGTAAATCCGTAACAATATCAATACTTTTTCGTTTCCTTAAAGAACAAAAAAAAAAAAAAAAAAAAAAAAAACCCAAATGCATTTGACTTTTTATTGCTGTCATACAATTTTAGAATTTTGGTTAAAAAGTGCTTCATTGCCTTATTTCCTTTATCAAAACAAAACGTTCTAGGAAATATACATTTTAATTATTAAATTAAAATAAATGTATGCTGTTAATAATATGAAGATAATCAGCAATATTAATTATTGTTCATAATAACTTTTCTGTGATAATAAAACCCCTTTTTCGAAAAATAAATGAATAATTAGTTTATATAAAAATCATCGTTGTATTAATATTTTGCCAAGAAGGAATCTACCTTTGCCTTCCATCTTGTCGGCAGGAAATTTTTATATTGATATGTAAATTTTATTAAATTAAATTAAATTTATCATTTGTTCGAATATAATTTAATCACTTTCCTTTTTCAAACTGATTAAAAGAAATAAAGGTCAGCGGTGGCCTGGTGGTAATGTCTCGGTAAGTGGGTCTGGTGCACTTTAAATCCGTCAGGGCCAAAAGTCCTCCCGCTGGTGTGGTGTGGAAGTTTGGAGAAGGGGAGTTGCCTTCGTCATCTGACTGCTGTTCAAAATTACGAGAGCCGTCCCAAGATAGCACTAGTGTTGCTTTAAAATGAGATATTAATATAACTAAGCTAAACAAACTGATTAATTAATTGAGCTGCAGAAAACAGATTGTCATACATGATTTTGTCTAAAATTTGCTACAATTAATCTCAATTAATAAATAAACTATAAAAAATATATAAATTATTATTTATTCCACAAACAATGATAATAGAAGAAAATGTTGTCTAAATATAAATGAAAGCCAAATTCATCAATTGTTCGAGTAACGAGAATTAAAACTAAACAACTGAAAGTTTTAGTACTCCAAATTAAAGCAAATATGTCATTTACAATAATGAAAATACTTTTTGCCCGTTAAACACCAAGTAATTTCCAGCTGTTGCTTATGCGTTTAATAATTTTAATTATAATAAAACAATTGTTTGGACTTTTTTTTTTTACGAAATAAATGAACTAATTAAACTGTTGAAAAATGATTGGCAAACAGTATTTCATCAAAAGTTTTCAATAGCCAACATCTGAAAGAGATAAAACTCTCTTTATTGATTGGACAAACAACTAAAAAATATCCCTTAGGTAAATATGAATGAAAGCGAAAGCCATCAATTATGCAGGTAACGAAAAAAGAAAACTAAACAACTCAAAATTACAGTTTTCTAAGCTGAGTAGCTCCAGATTATGAATACGTGATTAAAGTTATTCCCTCAGATAAAATCTCTATTTACTAAATGGAAGAGGGTCACGTATTTGTTGCTGTAAGTAATACATGTTAAAAACGAAAAAGAGGGAAATTGTTTCCCTATAATGGCTGACTCGGTCTGAAAGCGCTTTAGTAATGGCTCTTTAAAAGAAGAGAGCGAATTGTGATAAAAAGGGTTGGCATTATAAGATAAAACGTTAAATTGAAAATCGATGGGGTTGTGAAGATTGTAGATTTTTTTTTTGGAAAAAGAGAGAAATTTGTATGACCAAGTTTTGTAGGTAGATTGGAATGCTATTTTAATTGAGTGAAATGAAGGAAAAGTAAAATAAATAAAAAAAACATTTTGATTAGTCACACGTACGTGTTTATATTTTTATCTATAAGCGAGATATTTTAATGGTTTCTGAAATTGCTTTCGCTGTGTGTTAAAAAGTATATTGGATGTGTGCTAAGTTTGGATATTTCCTGTGATAAGAAACTACTGAAGTATTGGATATAAATGAATTAAATTGGAATTTTACAGCAATGATCATAAGTAAATTATATTTTCGAATTCCATATTTTTTTTTTCTTCTTTATGAAGGAAATCGGATGTCTGTTAAATGCAGGTATTTTCCGTTACAAGTAAGTACAAAAATATCAGATAAAAATGAATTAAATAGATATTTTAAAGTAATAATCAAAATATATATGTTTTTTTCCCATTTTAATGCTGGCTTTTCACATATTTTATGATATATTTTGAATTACAAATGATAAGGGTGGTAATTTATCGTCGCTATTTTGTTCAACTTGCTTTTTAGATAAAATACTAAAAAAGCCAGTTTCAGTTTGAATACATTTTTTTTTTAAATAAGAAAAAAAATTCAATTTAAAAGGGGCAAATATCTTTTTTTTTAAATTTATATTTGAAGCATATATAAATATAATAAAAAATCTTTCTTCTTTAGCGATAAGTAAATAGAAAACCAATCTTTTAAATAATTGACAAAATAAAGAGATTAATTTAAGATCAATTGCTATAATTAAAAATAACTTAAAAATATGCTATAAACTATGTTTTTAAATATTCCCATATTGAGAACGAAACTGAAAAAAAAAATTAGTTGGCAGTATTTAAATGATATATATTATATTAATTTTAAAGGATGATTTAAAATCTTTGGTTTTGTGCAACGATGCTTTATGAAGTTATCGCAGAAAAACGTAAGCACATTCCATACTCTTTAATTAATTAAAATTTGAAAAAAATCCTTCTGAAGTTCAAGGCTTCAATGTGTATTTTCGCCAAATTTGGAAACTATAGGTAAACGGCTTGACTTTTACAGTGGAATACGCATAAAAGACATACAGACATTCTAAATTCTTATTTATAGAGATCAGTGTTATAAAATGCGATAAAACAAAAAACAGGTGTAAAACTTAAAAAAATTGTTTTATGGATTTTTATTTACAGCAATAGTGTATACACATTTATCCACATTCTCATCTCAATTCCATCTATTTCGGATAATTTGTTGCATGTATGTTACAGAAAACTTATACAGTACAGTTTTTATGAGTGATGAATCACTCGAATATAAACTTATTTATCAGATTATGAGTTAAGATTCCATTTCGAAATAAACTCGCCGTTTATCATCCATTTTTATATTATTCAAAACTTTTGAATTTTGTTGAATTATTAAATTTTTATTTTTATTATTTTTATTTTTTATTACTTTATTACTTTTTTATTATAAATCATTTATTTAAAATTTTTTTCTCTAATCTTGTATTAGTTTTTATAATTTATTTATTCTTTAAATGTTTAAATTTTTTAAATACATTTTTCATTCATTTTTTAAAATTATCCGTTGACCGCAGTATCAAGGTCACAGATATGCACGACGACAAGATGTAATTTTTTTTCAATCGACAACTCGTCAAATACTACTATAAACAAAATTTTGGTTGCAACCTTACGAAACGAAGACTGAATTAGTTTTTTTACCGTTAATCTAGAATATCGCGAGATAAATAGTGTAACGATTGTCGAAATTCCTGAAATTAGTATCGAAACGATGCCGTAATTTTAAATTTAAATAATACCTGCGTATAATGTAAGAGTAAAACAATGTGAAATTAATAATTTTCTTATTACGTGTTTACATGTAGCATAGAATTGCATAGCACCGGGACTCTACCTGCTCATATAATAAGAGACATCTTTGTACATTGTGACAATTTTACCCGGAGTCAAACTGCATTCTTCGGTCATTTAATGTTTGTGTGAACCAAATGACTAATTGTCGTTGTTCATCCAATTAACAGTGAGAATATTAAGAACCATGGTATTTTATTATTTGGTACTATTAAGAAATAATTAAAAAAATCACAGTAAAAAAGGTCGAGGGCTTCATTCAGAAGTTTGATAAAATATCGCAACGCCCCTGCTTTTTGGAATTAATAACTTCGAGTCCATTCATTTCATACGAAAATTAACGTAAAGGATTAGATGTGGGATTTTCACTATAGATAAATTAATTTATTAATTTTGATTGAAAGAAAGAGACTGTATACTGTGTATGTCATTTTTCATGTATTCAAGATTTTTTTCTATTATTTTAATGGCGATTTATTAATGAAAAATGACTGCAAGTTTATAAAATAATTCGATGATGCATTATAAAAAAGCTTGGTCCATGAAAAAATTCACAAATTTCAAATATATAAGCAATTTCTCAACCCAATTGCAGTATAATGTAAAAGTGTAAATTATAACTCCGAAATATGCCTTATATAAAAGTTAACTCTACTTCGCAGAAATTTTTGAAAATTTCCATTTCTTTGACATTAAGACTGACTGAGATATGAAGCCTCGAACATTGTTATTTTAAAGAATTTTTGAAGGTTTCAATTGGCAATCTTGAGGAAAAATTCATCAATTCTAAAGACGTCTCGAAGAAATGGCTACCATTGCCATTAGGAATTCTATATCTTCGTAAATCAATCAGTTTTTGTCTCAGAAGAATAAAAATGTTTTATTAAATTTCTTGTATGTCAAGAATATTTTATTTAATATGACTAACAGCTTTCGGAGACGAAAGAAAATAAATTGCAGCTCTATAATTAGCAGCCTGCCTTTTTAATTTGCAGCGCTATATTTAACAGTCTACCTTATAAATCTTTATCAAATTAGATCTTTTTGTTATTTTTCAAATTGATTTAATTATCTTAATTAAATCTTATCATATTCAAATTGAATCACTTAGATCTTTAGATTAGATTCAGATTAGATTTTTTTTAAATTACCAGTCATGCAATTTACAAATAGCATATTGTTACAAACCTGTAATGTTGCTTCCCAGCTCTATTAGTGCTATTACCGGAAAGACCGATTTACAGTCATCTGTATTGGTTACTACTCGGGTGCTGAGCCAGTAATCCCAGAGCTTGGCGACGAATTTGGCGACAAAATAGATAATGCTGGAAACTTCGAGAAATTTAACTATCCATCCAATAGGAACTGAGATACACCTGAATGGCCCTGAAGGCTCTCGACCCGCCTCCCGGGAAATTTAAAAAGACGGCAGTTTCAAGCTGCAGGGAATCGTAGTCAAATATAGAGTCTTCGAGAGGATAGCGAAGCAACGGTGGAGTGCCAGCGTTGTGTGGAGCCCAAGCTATTGCTGAACTGAGCTATATGCCGAGTCCTGTTTTGTATTTTAGTAGCAGCATCAAATTGTGTGTGGAGTAGCTAGTCGTGTGATAGAGAGTCGGTAGTTGGATACGGCAAAAGCGAAGAGACTGTGGAGAATTTCAGCCGTTTGGAGAGACCGTAGAGTGAAGCTCTGAGGATCCCCTCTCCTTTTGAATTCTTTGTGTGCTGAGGTCGTTGTTACTACCGAATTACTACTCGTGGGCTACTGTCTATTGTAGTTTGCTGCTGTATGTTCGTCTCGACTGTACATATTTTTCGTCTTTGTATTCGTCGGTTGTGTCTTTGTTTTTAATAAACGTCGTTGTTGTTTTCTACCGAGGTCTGTTGATTGTGTTTTCTCACCATACACCCACTACAGGCGAACCCGTGATCTTATGGACTTAGTGGTAGTAGTGGAATCCGTAAAAATATTAACTTCAATACCACTTAAAAAATATTTTCGTGTCTAACTGGTATTTCATGATTTATATTCTTAATTTTTTTTTTAAATTGCCAGTGGACTTTGGGATTACCATGTATTCTTTCTCATATTATTTCACAAGTGTCTTTGAAACCCTAAAACTGCATTTACTACCATATTTATCATTTTCAAATAATATTACGTTGAATCATTTCATAAAGTGACAGCGACAACGACTGAATTTCACGCCGAGTAATTTCTCATACACATAAAAGTGGACAGCAATCTTATCAAATTTGTAACATAATCTTTTTCTCCTTTCTTTCCGAATTTTTCTTTCTGAATTTGTCAAGTCTAGAGAAGATCTAACGTGGATTTGCTGGAAAGTCTTGAAATTACATTACCTCCATCATTTTTCAAGTAATGTTACTTCAAGCATTAACAGAGGAGAACTTATATCCAGTGATTTCGAAAGCCAACATTAGAACAAAACCGTTCATTAATCATTTTAGAATTTCAAAACTTTTTAACGTTTTCGGAAAACTTTTACTTTAATGCAAGAATGAAAAATCTATCATCTTCTGCGATACACTGGGGAAAAATAACTCGTGTTTTAATACTTCCAGTTTTATTCACTTGATCTTAGAAGTCGATGGTATTATTTAGATATCAAAACTGCTTAAATATTTTCTTCTTTATATTTCTTAAAAGTTAGAAGTTAGATGAAAAGAAAATGAAATTTTTGGCACCTTTGTTTTTCTTTTTTACTTTTTCCGCATTTCGGAACGTGAGATAGTTAAAATGTTGCAAAGAAAAGAAAAATTCAAAATGGAATATTAAATCCATTCCTGTCATTATTTTACATCTTTTCTAAACTTACTTCGAACATATCTAGGCTAGAAATTTCAAGAAACTATTTATTTTGACACTTTATTCATGTACCGGTTTTTGTAAACTTATATTTAAAAGGGAATTTTTAATTAAAGCGGGACAATTTCAATGGAGACTGAAAGTTATGGAGTTCGATTTAACTTTAAACCGAAAGTTTGAAGAGGCGGAAAATACAAGCAATCATGAAAAATTATGAATTTTGAATTATGTATAATGCCCATGAAATCATGTTTCTTTAAATATTTTCGCACTCACACAAAAGAAAAATGCGCCATTTTGAAATTCTAATTATATAACATATTAGAGAAAAAATCAAAAAGTAAAGGGAATTTTGCAATTTCTTTGCACCTTTCTCAAATGTCCCTTTACTTTTTGCTATCTCTCATATATATATATATATATATATATATATATATATATATATAATAAGGTTGAATGTGTGTGTGTATTATGGCGTTCTACAGGCCAGACTGTGTCGACCTACAGCTACTTAATTTGGCAAATGTATACTTCAGAGAACAAAAATATGCATCTTGAAGCGATAGTTTAGAATTTTTAATTAAAATTTTAATTAATTAAAAATTAAGTAAAATTTCGGCGTTTATTCACGATAATTTCAGAAAATATTATCGCACAAAAATGATTTTACACCAAGTTTAAAAAATTATTAATACAATAAATTAGTTTTATTTAAGGCAAATATGTTTTAATATATATCCTTTCAATTCAGGACCCATTGGCTAATTTGTAAGCATTTAATAATAGAAATACATTCATAAAAATACATACATGTCTAAATGAAGTAAATAATATTTTATGAAATTTGAGTCAATAAATCCTCTAATAAATGATGAATGTTTATCTTTTACTTAGATCCTCTGCTCTGTGAATCATATTTAACAAAATATTCTTGAGATACCCATATTATAAATAAAAAGTGTTGCACTCCAATCAACTAAATCAGTCAAACTGAAAGGGTATATGGTTGTTCTTAGTTTGGCTACTTTTGTTTTTTTAAAAACATATTTTGGCGGTTTATCGCGGTCACCGTGGATCTAGTTGTACCTTATTAGCAAATTACTATATTGAATAATAAATAAAAATAACTATCTAAAATATAAGAATTTTTTAGTACATTTTAAATGCTGTTTTTTCAAAATTGAGTAATAGTAAATATTAGAAAATATATGAATTTGAGAAAAGCATGGATATTTCAAAACACAATTTCTTAGATCTTATTATATAACTTCTTAACACGTAGTGCTGTATTTTTTGTTTTATATGAATCTTTTGTTTGATAAAATTATTAAAGAATATTGCGTGTAACAGTTATTTTAATTTATATTTAAGAATGCCCAAGGTACCTAATTTATTTACCAATCGACATTTAAATATGTTAAAGGACAATTTAAATTATATTAAGAATGTACTCTCAAAAATCAAAATGCTCTCATATCATTTTATATATTATATCTGTTTTTCTGACTTTTAATTAAAATTGAATTTCACAGTTCATATTGTAAAAGAAAAAAATATTTTAGCTTTCAATTTTTATTTCATTAAGTAAAATTTAAAATTAGCTTTTCATTATATTTTTTATTTAATACAATATTTTGACTCTATTATTAACACATTTAACACACTCTTACGACATTATAAGTATAACATATTTTTAACGAATAAAATTTTAGATCCTTTTTAACGTCAAAAATGAACGCAATGTTACAGCACAAACACATTAACAATATCCAGCTCACCAACTGCCATGAGGGTAAAAAACTGAGATCAACGAAAACCAGTTCTGTATTTTTTATAATACATGTATCTTTTGATTGATAAACTTATTCAAAATATTGCGTATAACAAATATTTCAAATTATATTTAAGAATGCCCAAAGCGATAATTTATCTTCCAAGTGACATTTAAATGAGTTAAATGCTAACTCCAGCATATTAAGAATGCATTCTCAAAAATAAAAATCCTCTTATTTAATTTTACATATTATATTTATTTCTTGAATTGTAATTAAATATATATTTCATAGTTCATGTTGGATGAAACAAAATATCTCGGTTTTAAATTCTTATTTCATGAAGTAAAATTTAATATTAACTTTTCATTATCTTTTTCTTTAATACAACATTTTGTCATTTAACTGCGTTAAAGGTCAATTCCATTATATTAAGAATGCACTCTCAAAATATCCAAATGCTCTCATATCATTTTCTATTTTCTATTCATCTGATGACGTTTTATTAAATTTGCTTTTCGTCGTTCATGCTAGATAAGACAAAATATTTAAGTTAAGAATTTTTATTTCATTATGAAAATTTAATATTTGCTTTTGATGATATTTTTAATACATTGTTTTCATTTAAATGTATTAAAGAACAATTTCAGAAAAATTAAGAATGCATTCTCTAAAATGAAAAGGCCCTCATTTCATTTTATGTATTATATTTATCTGCTGACGTTCAATTAAATTTTCATTTCGTAGTTCATGTTAGATATGAAGATACGTAAGTTTTTGAATTTTATTTCATTAAGTAAAATTTAATATTAGCTCTTCATAATATTTTAATAAAATACTTTAACTTTATTATTAACACATTTAACACTCCTTTGGCATTATAAAAATAACATTTTTAATGAATAATATTTTAGATCCTTTTTAACGTCAAACATCACTGCATTATTACAGCACACCACATTAACATTCCCAATTGCCATGGGAAAAAATAACTGAGACCAAAGAAAACATTTATTAAAGCTTTTTAATATCCATTTTCCCCAATCCAATTTTAATTTACTCTGTCTCTCAAAGAGATATCAGCATCTCAATATCTGATTTCAATATGCTTTTTTTAATAAGAGCGTGAGACAGGCGAAATGCCATTTTCATCGATTACACTGTCACAGCAACTTGTGGTGCCAGATTCTTATTATTGGGACGAGAGACAATGAAAATTGTAATTTTGGAATATTATGACAGTCCTTTTAAATAACTTGTCACAAACACTCCATTCGCCGTCTGTAACGTATGGAGTTAAATATTAATTTTCACGTCGTTTAAACAGACGTGGTGGTTGTTGAAAAATGAAAATCATGTAAAATGCATAACGATTTAATTCGTTTAAAATACAAAAGACAGGCAGATTATGAAAAGAGGAAAAAAAAATTAAGACGTTCTAGAAGTGTATTTTAATTCGTTCTTTAATTAGGTACAATGGATTGAACTATCTTTTAATGTTAATTGATAGATTCGTATGGTTGATAACAAGGTGAGAATTATTTTCTTTTATTCATGCGTCTGAGTTTGAGAGGGGATAATGAGATATCAGTTTAAGATCTGTTCTTTAAATAGACTGCTCATTTCTGGAAGTTATCAGTTCAAGGCGAGAAGTAAGTACTTAAAAGGAAAGCGGATATTTTTTGTTGACGACTTATGACGGCTTTGGTGATGTTGTGATTATTCTAATCCAGTCTGGTTTATACAAGACGATATAGAAGGTGATTATATAAAGAGAAAAACTATTCCAATATATGAGGTCATAACTATCATAGCATTTACAAGAAAGGAATAAAAATTTGGTTCAAGATATTTTGAGGTATGCGCTCAAGAATCATATGGAAAACAATAGTTAAACTCTAACAGTTACAGGTTGCAATGACAGAATTTCAAATTTCCAAATGGCAACACCAACTTTTTTTTATTGGGATATTCTCCAAAGCAAACAAACAAAAAACAATAGACAGCGTTGATCTAAAATGATACAAATTATACAAGTGTTTCTAATGCATATAGATTGTACAAATTTTTAAATTTCGTATAACATTTGCTTAAATGTGTCAATTTTTGATAAAATTCCTTCTGGTGATAGTATGTAATAGTTATTAATTTATTTATTCCCAAATTTAATGAAGTCCTCAACCGATTTTGTGAATTTCGGATTGGTAGTTCACCTGTATTTTAATCTGTACTTTTAATTAGGATACTCTGTATATAATATGAAAACTTTCCATTGGATATATAGTGAATATCCAAGAAGCTTGATAAGACATAATGATTATTTCAAATGCCAAGTTAAAAACACAGACAGTAAGACACAACCGAAGCGTACACAAAAACATCATTTACAGAAATCAACAATACGCCGACCATTAAATAGAAAATAATTGAATGCAAATAGATAGAGAGCTCGCTCTTCGATCAACAATCCAAGAAAAGAATTCAATCGACTGACTCATTATCTCTCCAGCGACTTTATAGTCTTATGAAGAAGGTATTGAATCCCGATTCGCTTCTAAGGATCTCATCATCTAATAAAGCTATCGCTATAATTCTTGTGTTTTCTAGAGCTTTTATTTATTTCCCCAATGTTGCCAAATTTTGTGAACAATGCCACTGGGATCATTGACGTGCATCTATTAACCCTTAACAGGGAGGTGAAATTTTAGGAATTAACTGGAGAGGTGCGGTCTACGAGTCCGCATTTCATTTACACTCAAATTAAATTTTCTAATAAATGTATTAGTATGAAAAATTTCGAACATATCTTTCAGATATTTTTCTTGATATATAGATATGTTTTAGAAATTTTTGAAAATATATTATCATTGAAAAAAGTAAATAAGTTGGAACATACATTTTCTTCTCAAATTACATGTTACAATAAATAATACTCTTGAAAAAACCTTACTTTTTACTTTTTAAATCATATATATTTTTATAGTATATGAAGGTATATAGAAGACAATATGACGTACAATTCAACAATTATATGAAAAATAAAAAAAATGACCATGGGTAAAATTAGCCCTTTTTTTATCGGCTTGTGTGACTTTCATAGCACGGTTTTCTAGGGCATTTTAAACATACAGGGTAAGAACTAGTATAAAAATCAACCTATAAATTCTGTATATTATATAATCCTTGTTATATTAATATATTTTATTAATTTTTCAAAATACATTAACACTAGAAAAATTAATTATGTTTGAACATACATATCAGAATCAGTTGAATGCGAACTTTCATCGAAAAACTCTTCTGTACACTTATCCTTATCACTAAAATCACTTTCTGCTTCATTTAAAAGTGTCTGGAGCACTGCTTCATAATAAGATAAGTAAATTCGATGATATTTCGGGACCCAAGTTTTAGCGCCATCTGCTAAGCCTTGTTTATCACTGGGTCACTAACTGGGAGGTGCGGTCTTAGAGACCGCGCTTGAAAAAATAACTGAATTAATTTTAAAAGCATCCGATGAAATCGGTTGACAAAGTGCACGTGTATTGAAGGTCACAAAACATGAAGCTAAAGGGCTAATCCATTCATTTGAGCTAAAAATAGAATAGGGGTGACCGAAAATTTATTCTACAAAATAAAGAAAATGTGACTTATACACCTATAACTATATATTAAAATATTTTTTAACATATCGTTGCTAAATATAAACTTTCATTAAAAAAAATATTGTTTTTTATATTCAGTGACCATGATCTTTTTGAATTCACGAACAATTTTTGTGAATAAGCAATCGCGAGTGCTTCTCAAAATATGATAATTATTATACAGTCTTTCACTCTAACAAAAATAAGAATCAACTCGAAGCTTTAATAATAAGGCAGGGCACATCCAGTTGTGTTAAATGCTATATAAATTTCATCATGAAATAATAGAGCCATTAGAATAAACAATAGATTACTATCCTTATGACTCCCAAGATATATATATATTAGATTTTTATCGTTACGATGGCCGTATTACGATATTTTATGATGACGATTATGATATGATTCTGCCACATGACGATAATTTATTACGATGCTGCTGCTTTTTATTTCTTCTCTCCTAATAATAAAGGCGGATGCATATTTATGCTTTTGTCCGACTAAACTATTTTGCTTGTTTTTTTGGCAACAAGCTAATTCAGGGAGATAGCTCCTTCTGGTTCCTGAACTGATATTGCCTTAATTTTTTCAAGGGTTATTTTTTTTTCGAGTACAGGTATATAAAAATACTTTTACGAATAGAATTGATTTGTTTAATTTGCGAATATAGAATTAATTGTTGAGTATTTTCTTGTCTCTGTCCCTTTTGTATTTGTACCTGTGTTTTTTAAACGAAATTTTCTTCCATTATAGATTCATTATATTGTTTTACGTTTGTAAGCCTTCTGTTATACTTGTTGGCACACAAGAAGTTTATATTTAGAGACTCAAAAATATTTATTTAAAGAAAGTTATTTATAAAGCTTATTAGATTTAATTAATTTCATTGGTTACTTAATTTGGTTAACTAATAACCAATTAACAAATCAAGATAAATCATTTTGGTGGGACATATGAAATTGAAACATCTAGGATTTTGTTTCATTGGAATATTTATTGTGAACTTATGCTTGCTTACATTATTTATATAGAAATTGACGAATTTAGAGATAAGTATATTCCAAGGGAAATATATTTATCTCTAAATTTCAAAGAAAGTGTGAATTCCCAATTATTCCAATTTCATAAATTCTCGGTTATCTCTAAAGGTTCAAGAAAAGGCTCATAAAGGGTAAGGAAAATAAACCGTTTGAAAATGATATCATTGTTGGAAAATGCAAGTTATTTAAAAAGTATGCTTAATTAAGTGAAAAATATATTTTAAAAAAAAGTGACAATGTGAACTTCTTCAAATTGTTTGATTTATTTAATTTGGATTTGGTATCATTTAAAAAATGGTTATATCATTGTTGTAATCATTAAAAAAGTTTTTCGAAAGTAAATGCTAATCTTTA
Source organism: Argiope aurantia (assembly GCA_026543865.1). NCBI lineage: Eukaryota > Metazoa > Arthropoda > Arachnida > Araneae > Araneidae > Argiope > Argiope aurantia. The sequence goes on from JAPMOR010089900.1 coordinate 199,399, forward strand.
AAGTGGGAAAATTCATTTCTCTCTTTTCAAAAAACAGCACGGTGCTTTAAAGTTTTCCAGGATATTTTCTTCCATACTACCAATTACTTATTATTTTACGATATAAAAATATTATGTGTTTCCCATTTTGTATTTAGAGTTGTTATTCAGTGGTGTGCTTGGATATTAAATAAAGCGTTCAGAACTACCCCTGTTTTTCCAGTGAAATTTTAATTTTAATTAATGTCTATTAGGTAAAGCTGGAATTATTAAATCATCTTGAAGATTAATGAGGTAATCTGGGAAAAAATCCAAGCAATTTAACAGATGTACTGTACGCTGATTACAGTACCTCTGAATATTGCCTGGTCTCCTGACTTTAGTGTAACCAATATATTCTTAAATGATTAGCATAAAGTTATATTAGAAATAATATTTATTCCCTTTTATTCCTTTGATAAAATAACTTCCGTAAGTACAATGAATGCAAGGAAATTTTATTCTATTATTATTTTATTTCTTCATTTATTATTTTATGAAATAAAAATACATATTATACAATAATACTTCCGGGTCTTGTATTTAGAAGTATTATTGAGCGATTTACTTGAACATTAACTAAAGCATTCAGAACCATAACAGCTTTTCGAGCAAGCGTTTAATTTTTATTAATCTTCTCACAAAAATTAATGTCTAACAGACAGAGGGAAAATTACCTAAATAATTTGAAAATTAATGTGAAATTCTGAAAAACTTATAAGGAATTTAACAGATCGTCAGTATGCTGATTATCTCGACATTCTGGACATTGCTTGATCTTCTCGCAAATATTTTTTTAAATGATGAGGATAATCTTATATTAGAAATAAAATTTACTCACTTTTATACCATTTTATTCCTTTGATAGGATACCCTCCGTAAGGACAACGGATGGTCAAGTCTTCACCCGATACTGCTGTTACATTTCTCATGGCTCTGACAAAAGGTGGACCATAGATATTGAGTCGAGCGGCATGGAAGGTCGACCCGACATCATTCTCTCCCTGGCAGCGGTATTCGCCACTGTCTTCCACACGTGCTTCGGTGATGTTGAGGATACTTGTCACATGACCCAGATCACCGATCCTGTCGACTGTAGTTACCCGAGGTCCTTGGTCAATGGGTATATCGTCCAGATACCACGTGATGCGAGGAATCGGGTTTCCTGTAGTGACACACTTCAAAGAGATGGTGTCACCAGAATGAGCAGTGTGCTCTGGAAAAGCGGATATCAGTGTTGGTGGCACATCTGAAAGAAACAAATCGTTTAAACTGATTGTAAATGAAACGGTTACAATCTATATATGTAAAACATGAATGGCACAGAAAGCGTTTTTATTACTTATTTTCGAATGGCAACAATTAAATTTGAATAAACCACCATATAAACAATTTAGCTTCATCGAATGATTTTATAGCAGCCCTTCTTTCGATATTTCGCTTAGCTAATTAATGGAGCTCCAGAATATAAGAAATGCCCAGGAACATTATATTTTATGTTCCTGAGTAAATAAAGAACTTCAAAAAAAGTCTACTTTGTATACAGACTTATCATCCGTTGTTCTTTTTCTCATATTTAATAAACTATTCTTCAGATATAATAATATTTTTAAAAAAATGAGAAAATTTCAATATTCTGTAACTATATCGAACCGCGTTAAGGTCTGAATTTCATTACTTTAGATCAATTAACGACCACCTTAAGGAAGCGTTGAGTGTTGAATGGTAGATATTCATCAAAATTGCAAATACATGGTCTGAAATTGCATGAAAAAGTGCTATTAGAAGTTTCATAACTCGATCAGTTTCATTGGCAAAAGAGTAAAACTTTCGATTTGAAATGTTAACAACCGAATAAAATATTATTAAGCATTGCTATCTGGTTGAGGAATCATATAAACAGTAAATTCACAAATTAAATTTATTCTCTCTAAAAACCATTGCCAAAGATGAATGTATATGTTATTGCTCGACAGGCAGGCCGTCTGACTGACCTAACGCTATCATATCTTGAAGAGTAAAAGTTTGCATCTTGGAGAGATTTTTTTAAAAATTTTGACTAGGATTTTAATTTTTAAAAAATGAATTGAATACATTCGTTTTCACGATAACTACCGAAAATAATATTGTAAAAATATTAGCTTTACTTTGTTTGGAAATCTAAAAACTTATATTTTTAATGATATTAATTTTAGAATATTTCAAATATTTCCTGAATTTTGACAATTGAATATTTTTTTTTTGCCTAATTTCCAACAATATGTTGGATTGCTATCCTGAGATTCAAATCATTTTTATCCAATCTTTAATCGTGTGATTTTCTTTCATTTTCAAGAGATACATAAGTATCTGTAATATCTGTTAGTTTACAAAAGGAATAAAAAAATTGACGTTACAATATCGTGAAATTTAGAAGCCAGTTGAAGGACAAATTTAAATTTTTAACATAACCAAGACATAACATGACAGGTCGCCATTAGGGAGGTTCGTTTACAAAATTAATTAAACGTAGTAAAACAACTAAAATAACATTGTTTTAAAGTCTCACATTTAAAGGAATCATGGATATGAAGTTATTTCTAAACGATTTAACAGATTTTAAATATAGCCAATATCCCTGGTGAACAAGATGGTCGCAAAACGCAGCTAATGTCAAATAAAAGATACCGCAAAATTGACGCAAGATTTGAATTTGCCACCATTTGTGGAGTAAAGTGTTGGGAAACCTATTAAAAAACCTCTTGACAGCTGATGGTTTAAATCTGGTAAATATAGAGTATTACACGGTAGAACAACGTGTTAACGCAAGATTTGAATTAAATAAAAACACAATTTTTTTCCTTTAAATTGTTATATTTTTATTAAATCGTAAAGTACACAGAATATGCTATGTATGAAATAAAATACAGGGCAAATGGTCTCCACTGCTTTGCTGGAGCGTATTCAATCCGAAATTTGCCATGACCATTTTGAATAAATATGGCTGTATTTCGTTGATGCAAAGTTGAATTTCCACCTTCAATGCACGCGTGGTTGTGGGCTTGTTGGCATACATTTGGGACTTCAAATAGCCCCATAAAAAAAGAATGCCATTGGTGTTAAATTAGGCGATCTAGCGGGCCAATTCACCAATTTTGGATCTGTTGGCTCTAGACTTTTATAATTTTTGAAATATTGATCAGCAATTAAAACACGTTGTTCTATCGTATAACACTCGATTTTTACTAACCCTAAAATATCAGTTGTTCATTGGTGTTTTTTAATAACATTGCCAACACTTTACTGCACGAATGGTGGCAAATTCATATGTTAGGCTAATTTTGGGACACCCTTTATAAATCGTTTCGCAATTCAGAGGATTTTCCCAATAGAAAATGCCTGTCTCTAGCGATTTAGAATTGAACCCACAGTCATAATAAATACTCAATTATTTTATTGCAATTAAATTAATGGAGAATGTAAAACACCTTCATTCAATTTAATACTTAAAATAAAGTAATATGCTTTTCTAAAAAACGGGAGGAAAAACATCTTCCAAGAGAATCCGTTCAGGCGTTAGACATCCATTTAAAAGAAAAGCAGAATTTTTCAAACGCTCTAAAACAGGTCGATGTCATGACAGCTGATTGACAAATGACTTTTCCTTATGTCACGAAAGTAAGGCTACGAGACGTATAAAAAGTCTCGGACAATTTATCAATGCCATAGAAAATGCCCTTAAATGCCTTTATATATCTATACGTCTACACAGTTTGAGAACTTATCAGCTTGCAATGCAAAAGAAAGGAATGGAAGGAATTTACATCGGACTTATCCATGAAGGAATATAGTTGGAAACAATGCCATCATTGAAATATTACATATTAATACATTCAGTGGCGTAATTCCATTCATTGCAACATTGATATTGGAATAATATTTGTTAATTGATTTGTATATAATAAATTTGGACATTTTTATATCAGTTATTTTATAATATATATTACTCTTAATTCTTACCTTTCTTTACTAATACTTATTTATAAAGGAATATAATTTGAAACAATTCCAAAATTGAAACATTACATATCGATCTATTCGGTGGGGCGATTCCATTCATTGCAATATTGGTATTGGGAAAATATTTGTTAATTGGGAGATAAATAATAAATTGGGACATTTTTATATCAGTTATAATTTTTTATTTGCTTTTACTTATTTCTTATCTTTCTCTACTGATATTTATTCAAAAAGGAATATAGTTTAAAACAACTCTATTATTAAATATTACATATCGATCTATTCGGTGGGGTGATTCCATTCATTGCAACATTGGTACTGGAAAAATATTTGTTAAATATTTACTGGGAGATAAATAATTATTTTAATTATTAGGCTTTCTTTTGCTTTCATTTATCCCTTACATATCTCTACTATTAGTTATTTATAAAGGAATATAGTTTGAAACAATTGCATCTTTCAAATATTACATGTTAATCCATTGAGTGGGGTAATATTATATATATGATATTTTAAACTCGAATTTCAATTCTAATTAATTTCCAAACTTTTATCTTAATTTAGTCCATATTCATTCTGAAATATTCTCTTATTTTCTGATCCCATTCTACTTTTTCTACTTAATTATTTCAATTGAAGCTTTGTAAAAATACTTTAGTCAGCTATTCCCACGCTCCGAGTGAAGGGATAAAATATTGCTGATCTAAACAAATTCTTCTAAAAGATCACTGTGCTTCTGTTGTCTATGTGCAACACGTGTAGAAAAATCCCTATCAAAATCTCATGGTATATAAGACCAGGGCTAAATGATTTCCCTCTTTTTTTACCTTCTTCTGCTTTTGTGCTGCTCTGTGAACGGACGCGCCTTGTCCGTGCTGCTTGTGCCTACTAAAATGCAATAAATGCGAACTTTGAAAATTCGAAAATCTCTCTCCTGTCTTCGAAACCTTCCTCTGCTCTCAAAAATTATATATTTACACACACACACACACACACACACATATATATATATATATATATATATATATATATATATTGCCCCTTCATTGCTACATTCATATTGGATTAAAATTTCTTAATTGGTTTGTAAATAATTAATTGGGACGTTTTTATATCAATTATTAGTTTTTTTTTTGCTTTCACTTATCTTTTACCTATCTCTACTAATAATAAAGATGAATGCGTGTATTTATGAGTGCATTGGCGCTACATGCCAAATCACTTGAATTAGAACTACCAAAGTTGGCATATTATATATGCATTTTGGAGGATGGGAATATGCACCACAGGCAAAAATGATCCCACTAGTCCGGAGACTATTAACTGACTTATGAAGCTATCACCACAACTTCAAAAGGATATTCGACTTCTCACTAGAGTGCATCCCCTTATATAGTTTCTCAATAGGATGTTGGATTTTTTAGAAAAGATGTAAGCTCTTGGAAGAGATTCCTGAGTTTGTTCTTGTGTTTCATGAAACTTTATTTTTGTCTTCAAATTCCTCGCCAAATAATCGCCAAGTTCGGAGATCTTTGGCCTGTTATTCATTCATTATCCATTAATCCTTTGTGGCACAATTTTCCATTCAGAAACGAGCGAACACCTAACTTCACTCGCTTTTAAAATCGTTAAATTCAATTATAAATATATATGTTTAAGATTCAATTTTAACCTTCTTTCTAAAAAATAGAAGGCAATAAAATCAAGCTGATCCGTAATTTTTAGCTATAGCGCGCTATGAAAAAGCCTATTTTTTCAAGGAATTTTGTTAATTATTTTTTCTAGTAAAAAAATGATTGCCAAAAAAATAATTTCAATGTTATTTTGTTGGCTGTATCTTAAATTATTTATTCTATATATTTTTACATTTGTATAGTGAAATCGTACTCTTAATTGTTGGATAAAATTAGGTGTTTCACCTGCTGGAATACTGAGCCTATCCTGTTACTCGGCGGGTTGCTATGTTGGAAAAAGAACACTTAACACCTGTGTCTTCATTTCCTGTTCTTCCTTTTTCGTGGAAAATAAACTGAATTCAAGGAATAGTGTTCTAGAGGGTTAGAATGCTTCGAAATAAACAACCCTTACTATGAGTTTGAAATTTTGTGGTTTTACGCAGAGAGATTAATTTTTTCCGAAACACCAAAAAAAAAATGCTTCAAAAATTACCTTCTAATAGCGAATCTGAGCATGCCTGCTTATGATGCCCCTTGGATCATGCTAAATCTGCCATACAGGCATAACGTACTCCTATAGGCCTAAATAGGTTATCTATAACATCTTATTTTGTTTGAGTTAACTATTTAAAGAGTAGAGAGCTGCAAAATGTTAAGATTATCTGTATCTTTTCGACTAATACAAGCATTGCAAGGAAGCAATATAGGAGATTAGTAACAAAAACTAAAAAAAAATCATCACATTATTCCACTAATTTTTCCATTTTTCACTAAATGAACAAATGCTGTTTGTTTTATATATTATATAGTTAAATTACAATATTCCTTAAAGGATACACCATTTCATAAATGAAAAAAATATATATATACGCTTCTTCTCTTAGCCAGCTGAAACACAAGCAAAGTACCTCTAAAAGATCGTTACTCCTTTTTCGATACATTTCCCTCACTATTTCACCTACAAAGAGCGATAGTTATATAAACTCACCTACACAATCTTTTATCATGAAAGGGCAATTTATCTTCCACGGTAAAATACATTTAAACTTCACCAATGTCGATACTGATTACATTTATTTAACGCTTCGGTTGTCGATTCAGTAAGAAGAAAAGTATGAAAAGAAGAAATAATTTTTGGCACATTAACTCTATTTCCAACAAATAAATAAAGTTTCAGGTTTAAAGACATAAAAGCAAGAAACTATTTTACTTTTACAAGAAAAAGCCAACAAACTCAAACTAAATGGAATTTGACAGTACGCGTTAGGTTTAGTTAAAGTGAGAATTGACTCGCACGTCAAATTATGAAACTTTTACACCAGAGGGTATTTTATTTTTCATATACCTGGAGATTTACCTGAGGATAAAATGTAGCTGCTTTCTTTTATTTAGGAGTATTTTCTGTGTCATAATTTTTGGTGTTATGTTACATTGCTACAACAGAGATCCCGTTTTTGTTGTTTTCCCTGGTCCTTGATAAGAGTTTTTCCTTGTGCACTATTGTTTACGGCGCAGCTTGTAGTTGTATTAATCCGATGAAACCTAATATATCGAAAGTAATTCCACATATCTTCCTACTTTCCCCAGAATGCGACGCTTCGGCGCTTTTGTCCGCGTTCGTGTGTCGGAAATAAGCCGGAATGCCGGGTTGTTACTGGTAAAAGTCAAAGGAAAGTAGATTTCGATTAAATTTACTGCCAGGAGTATTGGCTGTTTGGGACAATTTCTTCTTTAGTGTCAAATATTCGCCTTCCATTTTCGTATTATCACAATAGCATTTCTTATAAAAAATGCAGTTAAATACTACAATGCTTTAAGAAAAGAAATGCTATTGTGATAATACGAAAATGGAAGGCGAATATTATTATTCTGATATGTTTCTTTGAATTTCGAAATATGCAGAAAGAAATTATTTTTGCATTTGTACATATTTCGGCATGAGTTTTTGATGTTTTACAAATTTTTAGAAATCAAATAACTCGAAAAATTCATTTGCTGACAGTTATTTCTGCCTCAATATCTATGAATTTTTGCATTGAAGTTTATATTTGTATTATTGTAGTTATTTACTATTATTTGTTATTTTTTATTTATTTATAATTATTGTTATTGCTGTGTTTTTATTTGTACTGTTATTTATTATTATTTATTGTTATTTTTATTTTGTATTATTGTTATTGCTATGTTTTCATTTGTATTGTTAATATTATTTATTAAATTATTTTTATTGCTTTTATTTGTATTATTATTATTGCTATGTTTTCATTTGTATTGTTAATATTATTTATTAAATTATTTTTGTTGTTTTTATTTGTATTATTATTGTTATTTATTAGCATTGTTATTGCTATCTTTTTATTTGTATTATTACTTTTTATTATTATTATTATTTTTATTTTTTATTTGCGTTAGTGTAGTTATAGTATTTTTTGTATTGTAATTTTGATTTTTTTTTGTATTTGATATCTATAATATTTTGAATTGAACTAAATTTAAGTCATTTGGATGAATGGAAGGGAAATTGTAATCGTCTGAGCATTCGAAAACAAAATTTTGATGAGTCTCGAAGTTTTAAACTTTTCTGAGTCAGAAAAACTCCTTTTTAGAATTATATTTGTCTGCCTGTCTGTCTGTCTGTGAAAGCTCATTGAGTTAAAATTAATACTAAATTTGTGGATTTATATCAAATTTTAATGAAATTTCTCCGAGAGATATTGGTCTGTCTGCATGCTTGTATGTCAACCTCCGTACTCAAAAACGCAGAGAATTAGAAAAATAATATTTTGTAGAAATGTTTATCACAGAAGTTGTAGATTCATATTCAATTTTTAATCAAATCTGTCCAAGGGACGACGACTATGTGCTGCCTGTATATTCGTGCTGAATGGGAAAGCTATAACTCCACGATGCAATGATTTAGATGAATTAAATAATGTAGGCCAATCGGCGATCAAAATTGTAGATTTGTTCTAAAATTTAGTCTCTATCTTTGAAAAAAATGCCCAGAAATGAAAAAGAAATGATAAGGGTTATTCTGCACAGAGAAGAAGATACTTCCTCCTCCAATAGGATAAAGAATTTGAGATATAGGATGAGATTAATCTGCAGGAGTGATGAGAGTTTAGTTCAGGCTGAAGAGCTGATGCAGAATAAAGCTGTTTAACAAAGTCTGATGCAGATAATCGTCAGGTGGTCCTTGTCAGAGATGGTTCCAGTTGTTCAAGAACAATATTAAGAAAGCCTTCAAAATTCACGCTTCATTTTCATCATAACACTAGGAAACACAAAACAAGGCATATTGAGTTTCATATAACAAGGCATATTGATAAAAAGACTTGAGTTTCTATAAAAGAAATTTGGCTATAAAAGGACATTCGCTTGCAGAGTTTGCATGGCCTTAGAGGGCTTGACTTTCTCCTCCGCAATTCTTGTGATAAGTTCAGGAGAATCAGTCTTTCAGAAAGATAACCGAAACTAATATGTTATAATTTACAAGTAAATACGAAAGTACAGGGAGTTTAGCCTTTTTCTTGTTATAGATATAATTCAAACAGAAAAAGAAATATAAAGTCTGTCTGTAAGTACACCTTTTTATATGTGATTGCAATAGTTAAATGGATCCATCAACCATTATATGAAATCCTGTACTGTAAGTTTTTTTAATAAAGCTTTAATCAAATCATTTCACAAGTTAATTGGTTGCTGATTTATTTGACTATATGAAAAAAAATTTCCCCAAGCTAGATATTAAAATTATATATGATCATGACATTATAACTGAAAGCCTATGTAAAATTGTTGAATCTAATTCGTTAAAGAGAAAACGTTAAAATTAGAAAATTCATTCATCTCGATTCCAATTCGCTTTGATTATATCTAAATTTAAAATAGTGATATAGAATATAATTAATTCTATTATATGCGTTAAAAACCATGCATACCATAATGGGAAATATACAAGAAAATGTAAAAGTAATATACAAAGGGATCAGTATATTTTTAGTCAATATATTATCATTTGAAAGTTTAAACAATTTTATATCTGTCTAAACTTTTGACTGGACTTAACACTAGTAATTTTAGTGCTTTATTATTAAAAATTGCCATTTTTTGCAGTGTTGTAATCAGTGCTGCCAAATTTCATAATTTATTGATAATATTTTATTTATTATTTTGTATGTCACCCTTTTGTAAAAACAATGTTCTTTGATCCGATGCTACATCAACTAGGGTTTGTGCCATTCAACTTAATTCTATATATTAAAAAAAGTTTAGGAAGTGAATTAAAATAAAAATTTAATTGAAAATAACAATTAATTATTTACCAGTGAATCAAAGTAGTTCAATGAGAAAAATATTACTTATTTTGTGATAAAATGAATCCAGAAAACATAAAATAATCTCATTTTTATTTAGAAATATACACCTGAAATGTCATTCTAGCATCTTTAATTGCTTTGATAAAACTAAAATTCGGAAAAATAGCTGTACTTAAAACAAGGGATGAGCTGCAGATAGATTGGTAAAATATTCTGTTCACTGCACAAAGAGAATTGTTATTCGAATTGTGTGCGTACAATATCCTTCAAGAATAATGCATTGTAATTTTCAAGATGACATCGCACAAAGGGTGCACTGTTATTTTGAACAAATAATTACTGTTCCACGTTTCTAACTATTCACAAAATGGACAGGGAGAGAGAATTCAAGAGTTAAGAATATTTCAATTCAGCAAGCGTCTTCGCTCTGTAATTAACTAGTGCGAAGTGAATATCTCCCATTTTAAACAGAAGCATTTTCCTGCTAGAATTATACCTGATGAATGCAGTTTAAAAAAATCATTTTAGAAAGAAGTAAAGATTTGAAGAGTGAAGATTTTTAATTCTGAGAATTTCTTTGGATATATTTTTGATATTGATATAATTTTTGATGTTGATAGAAGTTAATTTTGGAAAAAAATTTGGAAAAGATAAACAGGTTAAATTTTACCGTCGGGAAGCATAAAAAGTTCGACTCGTCATTTCATGTAATTTCATTACAAAATGATTTTAAATACATTACACTTTTATAGTTTGTAATTATATTATTTACTAAAAGATTACATGTATGCAATGATATTTTTTAATTCAGATCCAAATTAATTTTCTAATTATCTTAAATTAGTCCAACTTACTTTAGTTTAGAATTTTTCCTATTTCATGATCAAATTCCATTTTCTATTTAATTATGTTTACCTGATGAATACATTCATTATACCTGATGAATGCAACTTAAAAAAAATGTTCACTTCAGAAAGAAGTGAAGATTTTAAGAGTGAAGAGTTTTAATTGTGTGCATCTCTTTCGACATTTTTTTATATTGATTTATGCATCATTTTAAAAAGTTAATTATAGAAGAAAATTTGAAGAAAAAAAATGGGAATAGGGTAATAATCTTCTTGCGTTGGAAACCATAAAACACTTAATCATCATATCGTATAAATCGCGGATTGTAATTTTAAAATATGTTACCGTATTGTGGTTCTAGGTTATACGATTAATTAAAAGGTTACATGTATGTAATGACAATTAACATAAGTAACTTAATTAACATAAGTAATGTACGTAAGTATGTAATGATATTCTTAATTAACATAACATTTACTTTCTAAAATAGCTATACAATATTTCTAAATTCTTATTATGTAGTTCAGGAACATATTGAGAAACTATTATACCAAATTTGAATGAAAAAAATGTGCAATAGATTTTAATTTATGAGGTGTTTTGAAAGAAAGTTCTAATAAAGATAGAAATTAATAGCTTTTAAAGATGTAAAATAATATTACAATGTATATAACTGTAAATATAAAAACCAGTGTCACTTCTCGAAAAAAAAAAAGGATTTGAAACAAAATTTAATCAGTTTTATCAATAAATCTGTTCAAACATTTAGAATATTAAATTACAAAATCGACTTTTTAATGTAATCAACCTTTCTTCAGCACACTAACCCAGTTTTTAAACATTAGCACAGGCATGGGAACATTTTGGTACCAAATTTTCAACTTACTCGCTATCTTATTGGATATTTGTATAAAAATAAAATATATTCAGAATATATAAATGTTTTTACATAGAAATATGTTCCTATTTAAGATATAATTGCGATTTTTAATAAGATAAACTGAAATTGAACTTAGCCCCTTTTTTCCATACCTTTTCTGAATTCATTTCATTCACATAAAACATTACTTCCAATATAAGTAGTTTTTTCCTGTATAAAAATATTGGAAAAATAAAATCTATATTTTTACATATAGTTTGCATTTTAAATTTTTTAGTAAAAGAAGCTTAAACATATCACTTTGAAAATTCATATCTTTTGTCTCACATTTTTTATATGCATATTCAAAAAAATACATTTGTTATTTAGCATTCGAAATTGTTAACAAATTTCATGATAATTTATTCTTATTATAAAAGAATGCATTTTATATAATGATTTGTTACATTTTTTATGAGCAGGAAAGGGTTCCAACAGATTTTCTGAAGTCTTCAGAATCTGCATTTTGTTTCGGAACTCTATGATGGTGAATGTATGACGAATGTAAAACTTCATGAATGTATGACGAATCTGAACCATTCTGTCTATTAGTAGGAAGACTTGCGAGAAGATCTCTGAATGGTGTATTGCTCACTGCCATACTTGTAGCATTGAATGAATCTGAAACGCTAGCAAATGCAGGGGTCAATTTGGTCCCAACCCTCTTGTAAAATTAAGATACATTGTTTTATTGATTTCTAGTGAAAGCTTATAAGCCAGTTAACAGCTACGCTACACGGGCAATTGCTTTTGTATTGTGGTCATGTTACTCGGTTGCGAACACAAAGGTCTCATTTCAATCTTCCACAGATTTCTGTTGTTCTAATCTTCTACTTGTAGCTCCGCAATGGAAATATAGGAGGAAGTAACAAGTATAAATGTTTATAAATTTCTAAAAAGTCTAAACAAAAGAGAAAGGATTAGACCAAAAAGACACCGTGCGCTTGCTGACGGGTTAAGAATCTCTAAAGTATTTTGAAATCTAATGCAACGAAGTGATTCTTTAATCAGTTATACGGGTTCTTATGTGGAAAGAGAAAGTTGCAAATATAAAGCAAAAAAAAAAAAAAATCTTGTTTATGGATTGGTATCGAATTATTTCAGAAAGCCATAAATCAACAGACTTTTTCAGAGCTTATATAATTTCAAATGAAAATGATCGGAATTGATATAGGAGAATGCAAACTGTGAGATGCGTGGAAAACTGAAACGAGTGTAACTCCGAAGTTAAAGGAAAGTTTGAAATTTAGCGCTTAGAAAATAATTAATTTTAAGAATATATATATATCAAAATGATTTTGAAGATTGAAATATATCTTGCTTTCAGAAACAAAGCATAAAACTCAATAAAGCTTTACTTTTTTCATGATATGCGATGCTGAATTCTAAAAACACACTTTTGACAATACGTTAACAATAACGGTTAAGCGAAGATGATGTTCATATCCAAATTGCAGCTTCAAACCTAATATTTATCACAAATATGAGACACATTGTTCAGAAGATTTCAAAATATTTACTATTCTATTTCAACCAAGAAAAGACTTCATGTTTCAATGCAAACCGATTATTTCTGTAGAATGGAACAACATATCAAAAAATTGGCAGAGAAAATTTTATAGTCCTCTAAAAGAAATCTAAATTTCTAACAATGTGTAGCAAATATGAGTTGTTTTAATCAAACGAATTCTACAAGAACGATTTGTAGACATGTCTATTGATTCTAACAGACGAAAACAATTAACGATCTTTTGTAAAACATTACCACACAAAGATGACAGAACATATTATTCTTTTCAAAGAAAATCAAGTCTTTAGTCACATTTAAAATCACTATTATTCGTCTTAGAGAAAAATTACTTCTGCTACTATTAACTCAGTCTGGAAAGGCATTGTTCTGCAAGCAAAGCAATGTATGAGACAGTCAAATGTTAGAAATTTTGTATTATTTCCCAAAAGGAGAAGATCTATTAAAAAGGCATGGAGCCTTCACAGGACAAATTATGAGTGAAATGATTTTAATAATGCAACTGCAAAACTCCGCATATGACTGATATGTCAAGAAACTTCAGTGTTCATTATTGTTTTTTAGCAGAACGTTTAATTATGTCGGCATAAATGAAATTCCAAAAAATATCTATACTTTCTCATGCACTTTTTAGGTTTCCTTTAGGAAGATCGTTGCAGAAACTCCAATTTATCAATCTGGTTATTTACAAGTGACCTTAGAATTTAAATAAGAAAATAATGTATGGTTAATATTTTATTGCTTGAATTCTTTCACTTAGTATCCAGTATAACTACGGTAAATTTTCCTTCTCGTAAAAGGTGAAATTTCAGTGTTAAATACGATTGAAGACTCCACCTAACTATAGTGTTAGGTAAAAAGTTAGGTGGGAAAAAATGAAGCGAAATCAAATGCTTTTCTTCCGTTTTACTTTCTCGTATGCGAAGTATAGGGAAAGTATAGTTGTCGTCAAAAAATTCGAACTCAAGATTTTGACGAATCTCCGCGTTTTAGATTTTGCTGAGTTCGAAAAAGACATTTTTGGAAAAATGTGCATCCGTCTGTCTGTGACATATAAACGATTTGATCTGGAAGGATGAAATTTGGTATACAGTCTTCATACCACATTTGTAGATTTCAAAAAAAAAAAAAAAAAAATCGTGATCAAAAACCGTTCTGAGAAAGTCTGTCTGCCCAGCTGTTCGAATATATGTTAACACGATTACTTCAAAAAGAAGAGAGATGGATAGAATTCGGCACATAGATTTAATATCTATATTATAGACGCGTATTAAATTTTGAGCGAAATATAGAAAAGAGTTGACCTTTTGTAGAATTCTACGTTCAGAAACATGTCAAAGCTTTAACTCAAAAACGCAATGACTTAAATATATCAAATTTTGTACGTAATTTTGGGACTATATTTGTAGTTTTATGTCAAAATTTTGTTTCAATCCGTTGGGGAAAACGTATCTGGATCACATATTTGATTTTTAGATGTTATTAATAGCACGCCAGGGATTTATCGCTAATACAAGCGCCAAAGATCACACGATGAATTCATTAAAAATACTAAATTCACGTCGGAAATTAATATTTCGTAACTACTTTAAGCTAATGTCATTCAAGGCTTTCATTGGGATAACATCCTTGCTAGAGAGTATGCATAAAATTTTGGGGGACCCCTTCTGGTTTTAAATATATTATACGAAAACAATGAATGCTATCTTAAAAATGTTATAACCGCAAGGTTTAAAGCATGAAATTCCGTATATTTTGCTTCAAAATATTAATAGTAATTCTTATTAAAGCTATACATTTTACAAGTTTTCAGAAAAATGCATTCTTTTATTTTCTGAAAGACGACGCATTTAATCAAAGAATTTACTAAATAAAGAATGCATGCAAAGAAAAATATTTGTTTTTATATTCATAGACTTTTGTTGACAAATAAGTATCAGAGTACTAGTGTCATGTGAAAGTTTTTTTAGAGGGTGCAAGAGTGCATTCTAATTAAGATTGCGTGATATTTAATTGAATATATATCAAAATTATGAGGTTTATTCTAAAATACTTCCAGTTAGTTTCTAAATAGGTAATCAGTTATACAAAATTTTACCTGACAAACATGGCAAATTGAGTATGTTTTTTTTAAAACTAAAAGTATGAGTATGTTTTTTTAAAGGAAAAATTTGAAGTTGTGACACAAAAATTTATGCCTTTGTTGAAAATTATAAATGGATATTAAGTATGTATAAAAAACATATATATGAGTGTACATAAGAAAAATATAAGAAAAACTAACATATTAGAATATGGAAACCTATAGCAGAATGCAAGAAACATTCGAGATTTAATTTTTTTATAAAAATGCCATTATAAATGAAATCTTGGCTTGAAATTTTCAGACAAAAACATTTATTTTTGACTAACGTTTCTGGACAATTACTATTGATAAAGAATGAGTGATATGGCGCTCTACAGGACAAACCGTTGGACTTCGATCCATCGAATTTGGAACTGTTATATTTAGGAGCGTTGGAATGTGGATTTTAGATTTAATTTTCAAAAATTTTAATTATAATTTTGAATGAAAAGTTTTATAAGATTTTGATATTTTCCCATCATAACACGTCGAAACTATAAGTGCACAAAGATGAATTTCACCCCATGTTCATTGTTGTAATAAAATATGTATCGCAACAAATACCAGACCAGAATTTTTCCCCATTGTTGATGGCGAAGATATGAAAATGTGATTTAGTTTCTATATTATGCATTATTCGTTACAAAATGAATTCGAATTCACTATAAGTGAGACCTATAATTATCAAATTCAATACTTCTTTGTAAATTAGATAGGTGTTTATTAAAAAAGTTAATTTAAATTCTGTATTAATTACAATATTTCTGTAATATTCAAGTTTCCCTTCTATAAGATCTAAGAAAGTTATCCTACATGAAAAATTTTATTCCATTTTAGAATTTAAAAAAATATTTTTTAATTAAGGCATAAAAATAAGTTCGGTGGTGATTTTTTTAATCCAATATTTTAATGTTTATATGATGTTTTTTTATTAATATAAGGATAAAATGATTAAAATAAGTGAAATTATTTAAATATGTGCGTAGTGTTTGAAAAAAAAAAGCATATTTTGATGTAAATTTTAGAATTCATTTACAAAAACTAAGATTGTTCCAGAGAAAAAAAAAGCTTTAAAGTTTTTCATTTTTTTTTGTAACATTACATGTATAACGTATCTTATAGCGTAACTAACTATTATCTAAGAAACACATTCAAAAAAAATTGTGCGTAATATATGAAATAATCTATGAAATTTTGAAATGTTTTTCAACTATCTTTACATTAAACAATCATAAATACTACTTCTAGAGCATTCAACATTAAATTCATAGTACATTACATTCTGCATAACATAAAAAGCACTAATTATAAATTTCATTAAAATATCTTGATTAATTTTTTTTTGAGATATGACGATATTCCTACAGCAGAATTATGAAGAAACTCGTTCTTCAGATAATACATTTAATGTTTTTAAATGGTTATAAATAAGCATCATTTAAATACCAGCAGTTTGCGACAACTTAGCTTCCAACTGACACAGAGCCAGAATAAAGAAATATCCCTGAAACAGATACTTTTTCTTAAAACTGAAGAAAGAATAAAAATGAGAATTTTAATCTAAAAATTCATGTTTTCTATCTAGTCGGATACCTTAAATTTAAGATTTCTTTAAAATATAGCGGTATCAATTTTATTACTTTGATTTTCTTAATTTTTTTATAAAATATTCAAAATTGCTTTACAACAAATTTTTATGGCTATGCTTATCCTTTATATCATGATTATTTCATTTTAGTCGACAAATTTTCTTTTCAAACTTTAAAAGAAAATAACTTTTAATCTGCGTTGCAATATGATGACAAAGAAAATAACATTTTATCAGCAATACAGATAACATGTTTTGTCTATATTGAAAAACAATTGTCAATTAGGATTAGAATCTTTAATTATTTAAAAAGAAATAAAAAATAAAATTTAATATGCTTATTAAAACATCCTTACTCTAATAACATATACAGAATTTTTCTTTGAGAGACATAAAATCATGCAACTTAAAATTTTAAATGCTCGTTAAAAATTTATTTATCCAATACAAGACCTCCTAAATTAAATTTAAAAACCTGCAGAATGAAAAACATAATGAATGAATACATATCAAAATGTCAATGTGAGTTCGAGAACTTACAAGTAAACAATATATAAGTAATATCTTAAGAAAAGAATCTTGGCTCTGTAGATATTTCTATAATGAAAATAGTGATAACAAGAAGAAAATTGACGAAACCTTATACCTGATACAAGAAAATATCTAATCAAATTACCATGTTGCCACCAGCTGAAATCAGAGAGATCAAATAACAAAATCGTATTAGTCTTGAGTAATGAAAAAGTGGGAAGGCATCAATAAATAATAAATATCTTCCTTAACAGAGAAAAAAAATGGCCAGACGCATGGAGCACTAAGATCGGCTCAATTTTCTTTCACTTAAGGCTCATTTTATATTGAAGAAATGATAGCTGATTTGATTTATTTGCTATTTTATGGAACAAGGTTTTATATGAAGCTTTATTTTTCTCCGAAGAAAAATTTGAATGGGAAATAAACTTTAATAAATTGAATGAGATTCACATTTTATTTAAAGTGATGAATAAGCATAAAATGCTTGGTATGGTGGCGCCAAAGATTTTATTACGAAATGTAATAAATCAGACATCTTTCATTAATTTATTTTATATCTATGCTATATTTCATTTTCTGAAAATGTTAGTTGAAATTTCGAGGATCTTTAGCTTTTGAATTCATTTCTATATTTTTAATAGCAAAACATTATTAGATAATCGAAACAGCCTCATAATAGATTTTTTTTGTTTCAAATTTTGACTGCCTGATTAATTTTAGGTGACATATGCACACGTAATACAACTCACAGTTACAACTCATTGCTTTATTCTCTGAAAATAAAGATTTCGAAAGTGGTATATCAAAACTCAATTATACTTCAGTTATTTAATATTTTTCATTGATTTTAAATTAATATAATATCTAGAGGTTAAATGCTTTGAAAACCGCAAGTCAACACTTCTCAATGAGTAGGCTATCAACACTTCTCAATATTTTTCATTGATTTTAAATTAATTCCTCTAATATCTAGAGGTTAAA
>JAPMOR010089900.1:217941-235371 GCA_026543865.1 Argiope aurantia
TTGCTGACATTCTTAACAAACGTGAGGAAAGCCTATAAAATACCAAATGAATAGCTGTCCACAAAATGTTCTGCAAATCTTTTTTCATTATTTCTCTAATAGTAATAAAAAATGCCTACAAATAACTTTCAGGAATAAGCGATAGCTTCAGATTTTGTAGCTTTTCGTGACGGTTGTTTGCAAGCGGCTTTTGAATGTCAATCAGGGTTGTTACTATGAAAGTCACGGAGTTCTAGAAAACTGAAACTTTATTTCGAGAAGTTGCTCTTCGCGGGAAATTTTAGATTTATGTGAAAGCGAAAAAGATGTAGTTTGGAGGAGGAATTTAATGATTGGTCTTTGAAGATCCGATGCAGAAAAAAAAAATATCGATGCAACTGAAAAATGTTTAATCTTTATCTATATAGTTTTCATCAAGAGTATGAAAGCATGCTGACTTTGAGATTTGTATTTTCCTATAAGTACATGTTGGCTATTTCAACCCGACTCGAAATGAGTAAAAGTATTTTGAAATTATAAAATAAAATAAATTAATAAAAGAAAAACAAATGTTTGAGCATTCTTTATTAGTGGAAGAATAATAAAATATCATTGGCTAAAGGCTTACTACTATAGGCTTTTATTCAACCATTAATAGATAATGCATGTGTGTATTTTGGCCATGAGGATTGATATAGAACAACCAATTTCATATAGACATCCTATAGGGGATTGCAATGTGATTATTGGAGCCTTTTTTTTAACCCTTTGCACTTGGAAAAGTAATTCGATGCATAATTATTCACTTAATACATGATCTTGTTTATTACCCTAAAAAAATAAATGCATATAATTTTAAGTTGAATTTCTCTAAAAAGAATGAATATACATCCTTTTACTCTTCTGTAGGTATTTTTAACAAGTAAAATTTTAAAAAATAAATAAGTAAAACATCAAAATAATGGATGCACCTTCTTGAATGGTGAGGGTGAGGTACCATCTGAGAGCAAAGGGTTAAAATAAATTATTACTATCATTTTTATAAATTAAAAATTAATCGAGATTATGACATTTTTCAGCTATAACTTCACATATATTTTTCATATAGTGTTAATTTTTGCATCGTTTAAAAAAAAAAGAAAAAAAAAGACTTTATTGAAACTAGTTCATGTTTCTTTTTATATGAATTTATATAATATTTTAATTTACTTGTTTGCATAATTTTTAACAATGGACTTCATTGTCACATTGAAATTTAACTCATTTTCATGGTCTCATGAAATATCGAAACATACCACTTTCTTTCATTGCTAAAAGTTAAGGAAGAATAACGTTGTCTATTATCTGCATAATATAACCGAGGAATTAGAAAGGGCCTTACTGCAAAAAACAATCTCCAGATTTATCAAGGTACTTATTTTCTTAAATGGCGTTACAATATTATGGGATTTGATTCAATTAGGAAGGCTCATTACATAATAATGAGATCATGTGTAAAATGATTTAGGGGCACAGTTTCAATATATGCAATAATATAGCGTTTGAAAATATTAACTGAAATAATCGTAAGTATCAAGTTAGCATAATTGATGTAAACGGAAATATACACACTCAGTATTCCCACTAAATCAGATAGTCGTAAAAGGCGGCTAGTGAAACAATAAATAGAACGTTTTACTATTAACGCTCAGTATTATTTATGAAAGGATATTTAAGTATTTTTCTTTATTATATTTCTAATTATGTAACAACAAAGTGTAAAAATGTACTGTTTCCCATAAATAAAAATAAAATAAATACTGTTTTCCTCCTTTTTCAAATTTTCAAAACATCATTGCTCTTACGCTATGTTACATGTCTTACATAAAAATAAAAGAAAGAATTGTGTAATTCATAATAAAGTTCTTTTTTTTTGGTTTCAATGCACAGCCAATTTAGATCGAAATTCTAACATTTATGAATATATAGAAATTGAAGAACAATAAAAAATGTTTAAGAAGGTTTCCCTTTATTTTCTAAATACATGAAAATCATTTGTTAACTAAATATTCTTTAATTTATTTTTTTTAAATAATAAAAACTACAGTTTTAGTTTTTGGTGTTTCACAGGAAAGGAATTTATTTAAAAAAAGTAATATCTTCTATATTTATGTCAGCAATAATAGGAATAGAAAAAAATAATATTTCATGATTTTTGAGATTTTTTAAAGTTAATATTCTTATCCCGAGAAAAATAAAAAAATTATAATTAATTCTTTAAATTAGAAATTGTTCTTTGCATTAATTAACCTTTAAAGCTCAGAATTTTTTTTCTTTCTGAATAGTTGAAATGCTATTCGTTTTTAATTTGATTTATTTGCCTCATAAAGGTGGAATTTTTTAACCGATTTTTTTCTAAGTATCACGGAGATCCAAAATTTTATACAATTACTTGTTTTAAAAGATAACATCATATTTTAATGCTTCGGAGTTGAAATGCCATTTAATTCTTTTCGGTGCAGTTGCCATAAAAACGTACATAAATTTATAAATTTTCTAAAACACTTCTCTACTTAGAAAACCAAAACATTACTGGACAAGTAGCGCCATGCTTTATTTCAGAACTGTAGATGGCAGCCCGGTTTAATATGGCTTCCTTTGTAGTATTAATTTTATAATTACGTATGATAGATACTCCATCTCTTATTTTAACATGGAAAATTTTCCAAAGCTTTTTCATTATTACGATTCTAATAAAATTCAATTTAAATTTCAGTTAATTCATAAATTTTTATATGATTCATTGATTTTTGTTATGTATACGATTCATTTGTATTGTTTATTTCTGAACTTAGCAAAATGAATGTGCTGAAGGTGTACTCATATGGGAACACCATCTAATAAGCAACATATTTAACTTCAGCGCGTGGAAAGTGCAACTTCATGTAGAAAGCCTTTTCAACGTGTAAAACCTGTAACATCCCTTTATGTGTGAAGCAAATAGACACTGCTATTTGCTTCAAGAAAGATCATTCAAAATAATGAGACATTTTCAATTTTTTATGATTTTTAAGAAATATTTCATATTTTAATAACTATCCTATATTTTAAATTTTATTGATTTAAATATATTAGAAATTTGTTTTCGCAATTTAGCTTGCAAAATTAAGTTTTTATTTAATAATTGCATTAAATTATAATTATTTTTATTAATCTATTTTTATTAGATTTTTTGTATCTAATTGTATAAAAAAGTGTATTAGTTTTTAAGATTCATTACTAATGTTCTTTTTACAAGAAATTTACGTAATTACTTCTGAAAGTTGATTGATTGCTTCACGCAGACGGTGTCCCTTAATGAGGATACCATCACCTTCGGAAGTTGTAATGAAATTAAATAATCAACTAATCCAATTCGTAGTAATTTTTATTATATTTCAAAATTTTTAATAATTGGCACTGAAATGAGTTAATAACATCATCATAGTTAAAATTTGATTCCTTACGTATCTGAGCATCTACTAATGAATTTAAGAAAAATTTATTTTAAAAATCCATAATATTTACAACAACGAATTATGATGTTCATTAAAAGGTTAAAATGTCAAAAGTAATGAAAAAATGGCTTTAAAATTACGCTTTAATAATTTTAATCAAAAACAAAAAATAACTTTTCATCAAAAATTATCCTATAAAAACACAAAGTGAGAAGACATCAAATATAATACTTTTAATAAAAATAAATCACAATGACCTTCATAATAAAATAAATTCTTAACTTTAATTAAAAAATCAAAACTTATTAAAATGCGGTTGAAATTTCAAGTTACATTAGTACATGCTGCGTTTCAAGATTATTTTTATCGTATCTCATGTTCCTAATATTTTTGCCTGATATCTTCAGATTTTTTATTAAAAAGTGCATTTTCTACTTTTGAAAATTAACAAAAGCATGTTTAAAAATAAATTACTTTAATATTTTATTATTTACAATTACTATTTATATTCAGTCCTGGTAATTACGTGTAAATTCTTTAGAAGTAATTAAGAGTTATTTTATAACCGCCTAACTCAAATATTTTTGAGGGTTAACTTAAAAACTGAATTTCTAGACTGTTTGTGGCAAGAAAATTAAGTGTGACAGAAAAGTAACAACTTAAATTTTGAGTTCGAGAAGTTATCATGCAAAAAAAAAATTGACAGTGACAATTTTAAACCTCAGTTGTCTTGCTCCTTAACTGGAAGACCATTTTGCTAATTCTCAACGTGAGTGACTAATTTCTCCATTCGACTTCACAAACCAACAATTAATATTAATACCGCACAACGAGAGGATTCGTCACTAAGGTATTCAAATAGACAATATGTTGAGTTACTGTTTCAAAAATGAAAGAATGGTAGTCAGCTCTGACAACTCTCCTACGGTTACTAAAGCGCTATTCATTATATATGTAATAGCGATGGTTGTGATGTAGGCTTTATTTGAAATTCATTTGTTTAAAAATTTTCAATTAATTACAAAATATAATTAATGCATTTGAAATTTTATTGCAGAAAAAGAATTAAAAGAGTATTTTATTTTGCAAAAATCATTCTTAAATCGTTAATGTTATAGGTAATAAAAATTCATATATTAAAAGAAACCTCTAATAAATGGAGCCATATTTTGTTAAAAATCATTATCAACATCAGGAATACATGTGGCAACATGAGCAATCACGTGATATGAAAGCTTTAATAACTTTCGCCCATAGACAAATAATTCTTGATTATTATTTTGAGAGGCAAAATCTTAGTACAATGTTTCGATATTTTCACGGATATAATCTTAAATCTAGAAGAAATTAAATTGTCGATCAATAAATTTTTAAGGAAAAGATTATATATTTTTTATTTATTATTTTTAAAATTTATATTATATATATTCGATCAACATTAAAATTAAGAATTTCAATCTGTATGCAACAAAATTTTATGTTTGTTAATTTAATGAGCTTTCTTTCAATTATTATAAATCATGTTCAAAATGCATGCATAATTTCTTTGACAACGGTGTACAGTATTTTTCTTTTTCATGCCTCCTGAAGCTTTTTTTACATTGATAAATACCGTACCGTTATTGAAAGAAGTGCAGAAGTGATTCTCAGCAATTTGATAACAGATCGCAGCGCCCTCACAGACACGGAAATTGGAAATATAAGTTGGAGAGATTGATTTTGTTCGTTAATTTATTCGTTGATAATTTCGTTTACTGAAACTTTATTTTAAGTGTTTGCATTCCATTTTTTTAATCGAACCTCTTATTGGGAAATATTTTAATTCCTTTCAGGACAATGTTAGATTAAAAAAGATTGTAAAAATCTATTTTTATAACAATATGATCATTTGATGTAATAAGATGGCTAAATTTTACAAAAATGACTAATACTAGAATTTTTCAAATTCTAATATGTATAAACGTATACATTTTAATTAAAGCCTTTCTATTTAAATTTTGAAGTTTATTTACTGTTTTACAAACGCATTAATAAACAGTAAAATTGATTTTCGAAATGTAACTTTCAATAAATTCAGAAACAAAGCTTCTTTGAAATATAAATATGATGGCCATGTTTTAAAAATAATTGGAATGTCAAAGAAATATTTAAAAAAATTTAAATGATGAACTTTTTTTCTTAATAAATCTGACAGAGAATTAGGTTGAATATCGTCCATATACTGCTAAGAGTTACCGAGTAAAACCACGAAACGTAGAAAAATATTGGAATTCGCGACAAATAAAAATTTTAGGAGTTGATTATCTACTTATGTACTTTTATGCACTTCTTTAATTTTACTGTTATATTTTTTCCGCATGATATAGGGATTTGAAAGAAAAAAAGAAATGGTATTGGTTCTCTAATGTGTCCATTTATTACCATTGGTGAGAAGCGGAACCTAACAGTATCAGTAATAAATTTAAAAATAATCAGCTTTCACATTTAAATAATTCGAAAAAAAAAAGCCAAAACAAATCTTAAAAAGGAAAAAAAGATGTCTTAAACATAAATATCTGCTATTAGCAGCTTTGTGATTAGTTTCACATTATAATGCATCGAACCTTTTACGTTGCTTTAAAACGAAGCGGTAATTTTTAGAAACAGCGATAATCTCCCAATTTAAATAGTAAAAATCTCAATCCTATTTATATATTTGTTTAATCATATTTATGACGAATATTGCAATAGAAAGTATATAATCTTATAAAAATACCTCCAGTAAATCAAAAGAATACAACAAGAAAGAAGATGAAAAACGAAGCAACGAAACATCAACTGAAACCAAACGATAGCGAACAATTTATTTGTAAAATATTTTTGTTAAAATAAAAATTGAGGCGGAAAAAAAATATTACAAGTTTTAGTTCTTTTTAAAAATGAAGATAAAATAATAAACTATTTTACTTTGTTATTTCAACTTCTTCCCAAAAACCAATAATAAACTGAAAGAAGAAAGTATTTAGCCGATATTATGTAACTAGTTATCTACTGATATTAAAAGATTAAGCCTAAATAATCGATGCTGTATATCATCTGTCAAATTTCATCAAATATCCAACAAAAAATGGCAAGATTTATTTAGCTCCTTTTAGCTATACGGTTTATATTCAGTAGGACTTCGCCATTATTGGTAGCATTATCAAAATGTTATCATAGCACAGATACTGAAATGTACGATTTTCTTTATTACTAGCATGGCGTTTCTCAACAACACAAGTTCATTTACTGAATTTATTTATTTTAACTTGGTTTTTTGTTAGCAATATATCGTCTCTATGTTTCTATAACTAAAATGAAATCAATTATTAATAAAGATGTTGATCAGGTGTTTCAGTAAGCAAGAAAGAAATTAGGAAATCTTTTATAAAATATTAAAGGTACGTGATAAGAGATAAGAATTGTCCGTTAGAATTAACAATAGTTAAGTCCAAGTTTTATCTTCGATATAGAAATAAAATTGACTACATCAAAAAGAAAAAAGTGTAGCTCTCTCATAACGATTATCTGACAATAAAGATGTTATTTTTCTTATATATACTATATATATTAGGTAACGAGAAGTTTATTTTATAGGAATAAAATCTTCCATTCCATACAAAAGACAGTTAAATTCATGATTTTTATTTAAGTTAATAAAAGAATCTTTGCTTTAAAATAAGAAATAAATTAATTTAAATCATTATAAGAATAAATGAATCATGCCTCATGGCCATGTCCGGTAATATTCTCACTTTGGTATAGAATATTGATGAAATCTTTTGTTGTCCAATTTTCGAAGAAAAAAGCAATTTTTTAAAACTTTCTTTAGGTTGTTAAAATTAAAAAAAAACTTTTCACCAAAAGCATTATGAAATAGTCAGAATTTGTCAATACCAAACAAGATAACTTTATCTGTATGATGAAAAATTTTGTATAAAAGTCATTGTTTAGAAAGAGTTTTACTACAACAATTTTTTTATAGATTTAGTTTTCTAGTAATTATGAGTATCTTAATTATATGAGGAAAAAATTATCTTTTATTTTCAATAAATGATTGATAATAATTATGTAGAAAGAGCATTAAATCAATCTTATTTTATCAATATCAACTATTAAGAACAAAAGTTTGCAGAAACGAAAAATGTTCTTAAACGAACTCTTTCAAACTATAAATTCTGTACTAGATAATTGAGTACACGACTGAAATTTATCACATTTTCTTGAAAGATTAAAAGAATTACTTAAATATTGACAAAGATACTGAAAAAAAAATTGTGCAAACTTAGGACATCGCAAGTAAAAATTATTTCGAATCGTTAAAGTACACCAAAACATGGGCAATCTTGAAACATTCCTTTACAGCTCCACGATATCCCGCTGTCACATGTATGCCCCAAATCAAATCAACGACATTACCCGGAAAGATTAATTGAATTAGAGACACATTCATCTGCTTAACCTGGGGATACATTTATTACCAACGATGCGATACTAGTCAGTTACAAGCATTAAGTAGGACACGCGAATTATTTGGGTTCATAACAATATATCGGTTTCCTCCAAAACTTGTCCAGCTCCCGCACAACAAAAGCGTTTTTATTCCAATCAATTATTGGAAAAGATTTCCCACCATTTGCGTTCGATCGAAGTAAAATATTCCGTTGCTTTCGACCAAGAACTGACGACACTCGAACAAAAGCTTGATTAATTACACCTGGAATTTCCGGAGCGTCGTGCACCTGCTATCTCAGTTAACTGGCTGCGGCAGCTGATTAGTGCTTTTTGTTAGTGTCTTTTAAAAATTCAATTCGGTTTTAGAATCTGATCGTAATGTTGTGGCTGGAAATTCTTTTAACTCATTCATGAATGCTAATGGTGTTCGTGTTTATTACGGCTGCTAGTCTGGTGCGATTGATGCTAATTAAGATTTCTGTGGTTAATTTTCTGTCAAATCCAAATGCTATAATTTTTAAAAACAATACCGCCTATTGTGAAAGCTGCTTTTGTATTACTGTAATTATGCTCATTGCTAAATATTTTTATATTTTAAGTTACGGAAATCGATAAAACCCTTATAAATTGCTTAAACGCATAATAAAATCATTTATATCAGCGAAATATTGCCGCATTAAAAAGAGGCAGTCGACTCTCGATGGCCGAATGGTCATAGCACTGGTCTCTTAATCAAGATATCGTAAGTTCGAATCCTGCTAGAGACAATGCGATTCACAGTCTGTGTAAATATTTAATTACTTGATTTCATGTTTTCCTTTATTTCATGCTCCAGAAGATTCTGGACATTTCTTTAGTTTACCAGACAAGTGTTCTGGACTTTTCTTACTGTCTCCAGAAAAGTATTCTGGAACTTTCCCTGCTAGTATAAAAGCAGAAAATGTGTCAGTCACTGTGTTCTAAAATAGTTAGTAAATTGTATTGAGTGTGTATGTAAAATAGTGTTGAGTTAATAAATTGGTTTAGCTCTACTTCTTGTGTGTGTCATTGAGTTCCACACTATAGAACCTACGTGACAAAATGCATTTTATCTATAAAAAAATAGGAACTTAAAACTGCTATGCTATGCTATCCCTGTTAGATCATAGGTCATGAACTTTACTATCACATAAGTATCAAAACAAAAAATAAAGTCGAAAAATTATAATAAAAATGAATGTGTGAGTCTTGGCACTTTACAGACCAGATTGTTTGATTTAAAACTACCAAGCATGACACACACCATACTTTTGAGGGTGGGAATGTGCACCTCCAAGCGGAATAAAATAACCGAATTGATAAATAAAAATAACCGAATAATAATAATAATAGTAATAAAAATTAAGATAATCGAATTTTAATTAAAATTAATAATAATAACCGAAATTTTAATAAAAATTTATAAAAATAACCGAAATTTTAGCATCTGTTCATGAGAACTTTCGAAAATATTACAGAAAAATAAAAGATTTTTACATCATTGTTAAGTTTTAAAAAAATGATCTATTCGCTATCCCAAACTTTCTTCCAAATTTGCTCTTAAATATATAACCGAATAGGAGAATTAATTTTGAATGATCATTTTTAGAAGTTTACACAAAAATATATTATCTTAAAGGGAAAATTTATATTAAAAATTTGTGTATTTTATATATATCTCTAAAATGAGTTCTCGAAGTTATGATACCTCAAATAGGTTTGGGAGCAAATTGAACCAGAATAAGTGGGCTCTAAAAACTTTCTCGCACATTCCCTAACAAACGTGTAGTCCCAGAGAACGCCTTGCATAACATTAGTATACAATAATTATGAAATATTAACTTCTGGCGTGAGTTTAATATTTTTACTGAATATATAGTGTCACTCTTGGCTAGTTATTTGACGATTTTAGCACAGACATGCTGTTATTTAGAAACGAAAATCGTATTTGTATTTTAGATGCATTTTTACCAACCAGTTTAAACAAAATTTTGACATAAAATTACACTCTTATCACAAATATATCAAATTTGATATAGGATTTAAGTCACTGCGTTTTTGTTATAGTGTTTATATATATATAATTTTTAATGTACAGACCGACAGACAATCAACCCCTTATTGGATTTGGCTCAAATTTCGATAAGTGTCTATACTATAGATTTTGAATCTGTATCGAACTTTATCTATCTGGCTCTCTTCGTTGTGCAGTTATTGTGTTAACTTGTATTCCAATAGCTAGACAGACAGACATCCTCTGAACGGATTTTCCACAAAATTTGATAGAAATTCTTATATTTGGTATAAAGATTGTATACCAAATTTCATGCGTCTTCTTTTAAATGCTTTTGAGTTGTCCTTATCACAGACAGACAGACATTTTTCAAAGATATGTTTCTCGAACTCAGGGAAGTTTGGAATGTAGAGATTCGTCAAAATCTCTAGTTCGAATATTTTGACAATTTCACTTTCTCTATACTGAATATACAGAAAAGAAAAAATTAAGCAAATTTGAAAAAATATATATATTATTCACGATTTTCTAAAGCAAACAAATTTTTTAAATTTCACTTCAATATTCGGTGCAACGAATAAAAGAAATTGCCAAAGATTCCAATCGCATTATTTTTTCAAAAATTCGACTATACTGGAAAAAAACCCCTCTTCATAAAACGCCGGTAATTATTTTCCTATCAATCAGAATTCGCGAACAGAGAAATGATACAATTCCAAGCTTTGTTTTTTAGATCTTAAATTATAGCATAATGGTCAATTTTCAGAAAAGTTTAATGAAAATGAATTTCAATTTAACATCTTATGTTAACTATTAAGATTGAACGCATTTCTTAATGATGCTACGATTAAGATATGTTTTTCCAAAGTTAGTCGCTGCATAGAAAAATTATATTTGCTTTTTAGGATTCAATTTTAAGCGTTTTTTTTCTCTCCTGAAAATTAACGATTATAATATCATTTATTAGTCTAAGAATATATTTCTTAGTATAGGATTATCTTGTGGTTCGTGAATTATAACTGATAAAAATGTCAATTACATTATGTCAATTTTCGAACCTCCCTTTTTCAAGAAAGTAGGATCTTTACAAAAGAATTAATCTGAATTTTTTATTCTTTATTTCTTTCTATGCAACGTGTATTTAACCGAAATGCGTAAATTTTGTTCAAATAAGAGGAAAAAAAAATGAAAAACATTTTTTTTCAAATTAGTCTAATTTTTAAATTTAACTCTGGACTTTTTAAGGTATCATAACGTTGGATAATTCATTTCATGTGTCTGCTTAAAGGCTAGAAATTTTTAATTACATTTTTTCTCTAAGATTAATAGCTTTTTATTTAAACGCGATCTTCCAATATCTCAATCCCCTTTCCACCCTTTATGCAGAAAATATCCAGGTTCAAACTTGATGTAGATTACATCTGATTTAGACGTATAAACAAATCAAACTAATAGAAATATATATTTTTTTCCATGTCCAAATGCAGTTCGACTCGATTATCATCCCCTGTATAACCAGTTAATTTAAAGACTCAATACACACATACATTTAATAACTAACTTATGTGGGTGAATCTAATTAAAAGCGTTTGCGTTAAATACGTTATGTATTTCAGCAGACGATTAACAAACACTGTTTAAAGGAAGCATTGACCCTCAAATAATGTTTTGTTCACGAATTCTACCATACAATTACTTTCGAGAATCAGACACTGCATAAAAAATTTTCTTTGCTTTTTCATATTCCTTTTCAGCGGGTTTTTTTTCCGTATGAAAATCAAAGACTATTATACCATTCTATAGTCGAAAAACATCACTCTTTGAATAGGATTATCTTGTGGTTCATGAACTGTAATTGATAGAAAAATGCTTTAAGGTAAATTTTGGACTTCTATTCTTTCCACGAAAATAGGATTTTGCCAAAAAAAATATGCATATATCGATTGGATTTTTTTACCAATTATTTATTTTTATGCAACTTCTATTTGTATAGAAAATTTCTAAATTCTGTTTAAATTAAAGGGAAAAAAATGATTTTTTTTTCAAGTGAGCTCAGTTTTAAAATTTAATTTTGACCTACTTAGGATATATCATTTGACAACTGACTTCATAAGTTCTACTTAATTCCTGGAAATTTTTAACTGAAATTTCTTCTCTAAGATTAATAACTTTTTATGTAAAGAAGAGCTTCCATTGCTTTATATCAACTTCTATCCACCTTCCATCCTCCGGGTTCAAGCTTAGATGCCTGATTTAGATATACATCTAAACCAATTAACTAGCAGAGTTTCCGCTATATATATATTTTTTTTCATGTTCAAATGCAAGTCGATGTTATTATTAATAAATGGCCAGTTGATGTAAAACCTCAACACACACATATATTTGATAGTTTACTCTGGCTGAATCTAATTAAAATCTTTTGCGTTAAATACGTTGTATTTTTCAACATACGATTAATACTAAACTGTTTAAATGAAATATTGATCCACACATAAGATGCTTAGAATAGGAAGAATTATACAATCAAATGCAAGAAAATAATTGTTGAAAAATTCCAAGTTTTATTGCAAAGTGAAAATGGATCTTCGAATGTTCCGAAAATGGCGACCGGAACTCGAAACCTCAGTCAGCAGCTAGATGAGAGAATTTAATGGATAAAATAAGCTGCTACGTTGCCAGTACACTACAAGCAACTTACATGGTGGAAAATAGCTCATTTAATGAAAGCTTTACTATTTGATAGAAGAGATTAAACCTGTTGGGCTTCGGTAAATGAGAAACATGAGAAATTCAGAGTTCTAGAGATTTATATTTCAGAAGTTGATGAGACTGCCTTTGAATATAAATTAATTTCACGGATGTATAGAAAATAAACGCAATTATTTTTATATAAATGAAAAATGGGCACAAAGAAGAAACATCCCTTTATAATTCTTCCAAATTCGGAAAAAAATAATATAAGACTGGATGTTAATTTTGGATAAATGTAAAATCAAATAACTGTGTCTTAAATTTATATATTTATTAAATTTTAACTTTCTATTTCTGTGAATGAGTTTTAGAATTATCTATCATCTTTGAAAAATAAAAGCTTCTTTAGCAAAAACATTTATAAATACATTCTAGTCTGCTCAATATTTTTTTTATTTAAAATAGTTTAGAAAGCATTCATAATATATAATATGCGTTCAAAACACACACACTACATAAGTTTATTTAAAATTTCGGATTTGAATTTAGATTTAATTTTGATCTTACTGATATCATTCAATGCACATAAGAGAGGAACAATATATTGCTTTAACCTATTTTTTCCCATCTAAATCTCCAATACAAAATTGATTATGAAGTATTTAAAACATAGAAAAGATGAAATCTAAGACGGATAAATAATGAAAGAATAAAAACATTTGATACAAAAATATGAGTAAATTTTTATTTGAGTTCCGAGGTTTATAAATAATACTAGCCGCCTTTGGCGACCAGCCGGTTCGCCAGTATTGCTGCTCGCTACAATTTTCAATTAAATATTTTAAGTAACTGGTCTCTTAAAGGATTCTCAATCAAAACATTTTTAATCTTCAAATTTTGATAGTCATACCAAACTTATACTGTTCAGATCGTTTCGTTCAATTTACTATATATTGCTAATTTATTGTCATTTCCAGCAAAACTTCAACTTTAATTTAAAATGTAAATGATGAAATTGCAATTAATATTACGATATTTTTTAATAAAACCAAGCGTTTTATTTTATTTATCATCTTTATTGTTATTTATTAATTATTATTATTATTGAATGTGAGAATTGCAAACAGAATCGCTCGGTATTTAAGTCTTATGTGAACTACAAAATATTTTTAATAATTTATGTAATATCTCAACCAATAATTCAACAAAAATTTCTGAGATTCAACATAAAATTCAGTTTTTACTTTTGCTTTCAAAAGGATTGAAATGAAATCAATAATAATATTTTGTTCATGCCTATAAATATATTTCAAAAATTATGAAGTCTGAATTTAATGCAGTAAAGGTATATTCTGAGAAATATTCTGGACACACCAAATTTTAAATAAATGAATGAATGTTTCAATTTTCCACGATCAACTAAGACTTATTTATGAAGTTTTAGATGTTAAAAATTTAGAAAAACTCAACATTTTCATAATCCAATTAATCTTGAGAAACCTGTGCGCTGATTGGCGCATTTTCTTTGAAGCGATCGATGGAAAATCTAAAATTATCCTTTTTTTATTGAATATTGATATTCAAATTTTCATAAATCAGTCAGTTTAAGTGATTGGAAATTAACTCTTAAAAGTCAGTGATTTAGTTGATTGAAAATTAACTCTATGACCACCATAAAATCTGTGCTTTCTCTTGTGGTGTATGCATTCTCCTTAATATCCGCTCGAATAAAACATCACATACAAAAGTACTACATAGAACAAACATATCAAAAGTAAACATAACATTTCAATAGTTGCCAAAAACAAAAGAGAGAAAAATGCAATTTATAAGCAGACGATATTTAGAAAAGTACAGATATTTAGACTGGAAAATGAAATTATCTGAAATTAACCACACGCACAGACGATATTTACAAAAGTAAAAATATTCAAACCTGAAAAGGAAAATGTATGAGTTATTCCATCAATAAATGCCATAAGTTTGTGCATATCTTCATTATTTTATGTGCCATTAAACATCAAAATGGGTCCGGGACTAAATAAACACCCTGTATAGAGAGTGTAAAAGATCATAAAATAATTTTTCGTAAATTTATTTTTTAGAAAAAATAATATTTCATATTTGTTTCATTTCCTACAGACACGTGCCGAAAATTATATTTCTGCAGATTTCATTTCCAAAAAGATTCAATTTATTTTTAATTGGAGCTTAAATCAATGTGATGGCAACACTCTGAAAAAAGCTAATTTTTTCCCATCTATACAAAACGTGCATAATTTTAATTTTAATTTTTTACGAAAAAATTATTGAAAAACATAGTTAAAATATTTATTTAAAAATTCATTAAAACTAGAAATTTAATTTTAAGATTAAAACATTAGTATCATTTAAAAGATAAATTTTTGATCTTTAACTTCATGTAAAAATCTTTTTTGTGCGGTAATATTTTCGGAAGTTATAGCAGAAACACGTCAAAATTTCGCTTAATTTTTAAATAAATAAAATTCTAGTTAAAAATTCGAAAAAATAATCCCCAGGTGCACATTCCCGGCCTCCAAGGTATACACGTGCCAAATGTGGTAGCTATAGGTTGAATGGTCTGGCCTGTAGAGCGCCAACACACACACACACACACACACACACACACACACACACACACACACTGAGCTTTATTATAAGTATAGATTATATGAAAGAGCATGTTTGCGAATAAGTTTTAATTAACTATTAATGTTCTCAACAATTATTATATTTCATATTTTATTTTTATTACTTATTTTATTTCAGTTAATATTACAATATTTGAAAGTTTTATATTATCATTTCAAATTAAAAAAAATCGTTTGCATAAATACGAAAAATATATCTTCATATTTAAAAATTAAATTGGTTACAAATAACTGAATACCGAATTG
The DNA here is from genome assembly GCA_026543865.1 of Argiope aurantia. Taxonomy (NCBI): domain Eukaryota; kingdom Metazoa; phylum Arthropoda; class Arachnida; order Araneae; family Araneidae; genus Argiope; species Argiope aurantia. Next base: position 233,514 of record JAPMOR010089900.1, read on the forward strand.
CATTTTCTAATGAAATATGAACTTGTACTTAAAAGTTTTGAAGCCGACTCACTTTTGAAAATACAAATTTTAATCAGTTTCGTTAGGATCACAATAATACCTTTAAGTTTTTAAATAGCAAAAACTGATATGTTTTGGTTATTTACTATAGTAATAAAGCACGCACTTTTTAAATTTTTCAAACTTTAACAATTAAAAGGAACAAACGATATTTATCTTCCAGTTCAAAATTATTAAACATTCTGCGTAATTAAAACAATATTGTAGGGAACAATAAACTTACCTGTTTATCTGTTTTGCTCAATTCAAACAATAAACTGTTTCAGCACGAATAAATATTTTTTTGAAATCTTTCCATTATTAAAAAGCAAACATGTTCTCGATAAAATTATGACGACTGAATTTCCAAGCATCATACAAACAATGGCAGCGCCATCTGTATTTTTTGGAATGTATTTCATTTTTAGATTATCTGCATTTTTAGATTGCATAAATAAATGTATTGCAGATTGTATATGAGATGTTATGATTTTTTTATATGGTGTATCTAGACAGTAATATTGATATGGAATGAACTATATTGGATTTCATGAGACATAGAATAATTTGTAATTGAATTATCACGTGATTTCATAAATTATTAATTTTAGTGACAAGTAACATTTATTGAAAAATATTTCCCAAAATTTCCAATTACCTTTTAAATAGACAACACCATTTAATTTTGCAGAAATCTACTAAGATTTCATAAACAAATTTCAGATTTTATATGAGATTCTATAATTATGTGGATTGTCTATATGGAGAGTGATTTTGCTCTGGGATGAACTCTCGTACATTGGATTTCGTGAGACATGAAATCAAACGCAAATTATCACATAGTATTGTAAATAATTAATTTTAGCGACAAATAACATTTTATTAAAAATATTTTCCAAAATTATGATATATCTAATCAAATATATTAAGTATAACCACATTTACGTTGGGTTCGTACTAAGTAATGAAATTTCGATTTGCTTCGTAAAATAATTTCCCCATTTTGACGTTATAAGACAAGTTTACTGGGAGGGGTGGCAACCATCAAATTTGTCTGACATCAGATTGATTTGTTTGATAGTTTGGCAACTGTCAAATTTTATCACATCCTGGGAAAGAATTTAATTTTGCCAGTTTTACATATCGCAATAATGCTCACAAATGGAACTTTACTATTTAGATGGAGTGGTGTTGCCTCTAACAAAATAATTCATAGCTACAATAAATATTCATATCTTTCCTAACAGCATGAATGTGGCATGATAGTTTTGAAGACTTAATAATATTATCTTAATTTATGAATTACTATTACCATATTTATCAGAACAACTAAATCAGATTTAAATTTTATTTTTAGTCTTTAATCCAATTTACTTTGTGTTGGCATTATAAAATCAGATTTTTTTCTTTCATCCTAGCATATAAGAATTATGAAATTTTGCGCACTTGTGACATCGGGCTGAAAAAAAATAATTTTAATAATTTAAAAAACTATCAATTAAATGATTAATTTAATGAAATGTTGTTTTCATGAGATATACAGCAATGTTGAGATTTGGGGAGAAAACTAAGTATAAAAGTATGCGACATTTATTGCAAAGAATAAGAAATGAAAACAGAAAGGAAGAAATATAATAAATTTCTACTTTTTAGCACAATAATAAATATATTTTTGAAAAATTACTTTTATAAACGTAATTAATTTAGACAAGGAAGTAGACTAAAAAGCAATTTCAACATTTATTCTTAATCCAGAGAATTAGAATCTTTGGTAAAAATATCGATCACATAAAAAGGTTTTATAATCATTTTAATCTCG
>JAPMOR010089900.1:235771-261927 GCA_026543865.1 Argiope aurantia
TGCTTCCTCAAGTTTAAAAACTCTTTAAATTCATTTTATTGACATGGATTTCTATTTTTAGACGTTAACGTAATTAATTTAAAGAATCAAATATATTGAAATAAATTTCAAAATTTGTATTTGATCCGAAGAATAATAATCTTATTCGAAAACGACACTTATCATATAAAAAGGGTTTTATAATCATTTTAATCTCGAAAGTTCTGGTGTGTTTTTAAGATAAAATAAACGAAATGATGCCATCTAACCAAGAAATGATCCTAAACCTTTCTCGAATTTAAAAATCATTTAAATTCATTTTATTGAAACGGATTTCTATTTTTAAATGTAAACGTAATTAATTTAAAAAAGGAAGTATATTGAAAGAATTTTTAAAATTTGTATTTGATCCGTAGAATAATAATCCGAAGAACACTAATAATATAAAAATGGTTTCATAATACTTTAAAACTCGAGATTTCCGGTGTTTTTTTATGATAAAATACTCGAAATAATATCGTCTAACCATAAAATGAAATTAATCCTTCCTCGAATTTAAAAAATCATTTAAATTCATTTTATTGACACGGATTTCTATTTCTGAACGTACACGTAATTAATTTATAGAAGGAAATATACTGAAAGAAATTTCAAAATTTGTATTTGATTCGAAGAATAATAATCTTATTCGAAAACGAAACCTATCATATAAAAAGGATTTATAATCATTTTAATCTCGAAAGTTCTGGTGTGTTTTTAAGATAAAATAACAGAAATGATGCCACCTAACCAAGAAATGATCCTAATCCTTTCTCGAATTTAAAAATCATTTAAATTCAGTTTATTGACATGGATTTGTATTTTTAAATGTAAACGTAATTAATTTAAAAGAGGAAGTATATTGAAAGAATTTTTAAAATTTGTATTTGATCCGAAGAATAATAATCCGAAAAACACTAATAATATAAAAAAAGGTTTCATAATACTTTGAAACTCGAGATCTCCGGTGTTTTTTATGATAAAATACTCGAAATAATATCGTCTAACCATAAAATGAAATTAATCCTTCCTCGAATTTAAAAAATCATTTAAATTCATTTTATTGACACGGATTTCTATTTCTGAACGTACACGTAATTAATTTATAGAAGGAAATATACTGAAAAAATTTCAAAATTTGTATTTGATTCGAAGAAAAATAATTTTATCCAAAAATGACACTAATCATATAAAAAGGTTTTATAATCATTTTAATCTCGAAAGTTATGGTGTGTTTTTAAGATAAAATAACAGAAATGATGTCACCTAACCAAGAAATGATCCTAATCCTTTCTCGAATTTAAAAATCATTTAAATTCATTTTATTGACACGGATTTCTATTTCTAAAGACAAAAATCCTTTTTCCTTTTAATACAATAATAGTTATAATAACCAGAAACACTTAAAGAAAATCAATCGGCTGAAAATATTGGATTTGAAAGAAAGAGCGATCGCTTTTTCAGATGAATTTAAATTTAGTTCCTTTTTTATCTATGCTTTTTTATTCCTTTAATTTATCTGAACCCTTTCTTGAAATTTCTTTTGTTTTTTTCACTTCAGATGCAGTACATTAAAGGAAATTGCCCCTAAGTACGGACGTAGAAAGGAAAACTCTAAGAGTATCGGTAATCGAATGCAAAAAACTTATTTAAATTAATCTCAAATGAAACGAAATTTTGCTTCAATCAAATATAATCTATGAATGAAAAATAAGAAGGTTCGGAATTTGTATCCAGGCAAGAATTCATTAAAGTTCCTCAAGTAATAGAAAAGAAACAATAAGAAGTCCTCAAGTACTGCTTTATATTTAAATTTTTTTCTTCACAATGGAAAAAAATAATTTCGGATTTAATTTTTTATAGTTAAGAATATGGATTGATTTATTTCTAATATATTACTTATTTGTTTTTGTCACTGATTGCTGGTATATCAATATTTCTTCTAGTACCTAGAAGACCGAACTTCGCTCATGAGCTTTTTTTTAACTGGGTCCGAGATGGAACTATATGATATTGTCAGCATGAGAGTAGATAGAAAAAGGCTCTAATAGTCAGCTATAAAAATGTTTTTTTATTAAACATAATTTTTTTTATAATTGGAGAAATTGGAATTTGTAAAATTGTAAATTGGAGAATTGTCGGAGGATATATTTAGACACGAATCACATCCTGATTACATATGAATCACATATTTATTATATATGATTACATATTTTTCAATAGTACCTACATTTGAACTGGCCATTTAAATGAAAAAAAAATCACGAATGCACTCAGTTTAATAAGTTATTCGAAACAATCTGCTATATTACAGTATTTATTTTACAGTTCAACTATTATTACTTATATTTTTTACACTCAGTTTTACCATGGGGAAATCGGGTTCAAGATGGCACTATTGTCAGCATGAGAGAAGATATGAAAAGGCTCTAATAGTTAGTCATAAAAGAAAATTTTTTGTGTAAATTCGCCTTTTTTTTTTAGGAAAGTCACCTATATAGATAAACTTAAAAAGCAAAAAGTATTAAAAATAAACACATAAGTAAAAAAATAAAGCAAAAATCGTGATTCGAATTGAGGACACTGAAAACAAGCGTCATTCATTTTGTTCGGACATCAGAAGTTGTTCTTTAATATGATTTCAGAAAAAGTGTTCTTCCTTTAAAAATCTTAATTTATTTACTTCCTACACATTTTCTGAAAATGCTCTGAATAATTTTGCTGTCAATTTTCGTAATACTAATCTCTCTATATGTCTGTCATTTTGCTGACAAGTTTCAATCCCAGCAAAATTGAAACTTGAATATTTTGTTCTTTTTCCACGCAAAAGAAAACTTTTCGATGATAAATTTGATACACCAGGAATCATCTTGTAATATGATTTGAGATTTCGGAAATAGCATCCAAGGCTTGAATTTGTCCTTTTTAAAAATATGAAAAATTATTTAACTTGCTTATTTTCTATTGGAGATTGAAAGTAAAATTGAAATCTTTATACGAGATGATAAAATTAAACATTTTCAGAAATTTTATAAATAATTGCTGAATACAGACCAATGAATCAAAACAAAAAAGAATCCGTTGTTAAAAATTTTCTTGCCCCTCAAAATTTGAAATTATTAAGCCATCAATAATATTTAAATTCGTAAGAGCTGGAAGTAATTGTTGAGAAAAAAAATTATACTTGTTTTATAAGACTATAATCTTTATTAAAGAAACTGTTTTTGTGAAAAAGAAAATAATAGAATTTTGTTTGCCAGTATTACATGAAATAACAAGTGTGGGAAAATATTTTGGACTTTATATATTTTCTAAAGATATTTTTAGATATTTTCATTCCGTCTTTGACCCATAAAATGAGATTCATTAAAATTTGTTGATTTAAACCGCTTAAATATAAAAAAAATTATAAATAGAAATTAAAAGCGATTTTTAACAATTTCTTTGAAAGTGATTGTTGATAAGTAAAAAAGTGCTTATCTTATATGATCACATTCTTTATTATAGGCACTGTTTGGGAGAACAAAAGAAGAATAACAATTTTTTTGCCAGTATCACATGAAATAATATGCGCGAAAAAATATTTTGAAATTTCAATTTTATCTAGGGTTTTTTCTGGGATTTTTTAAAACATAAAAAGAGTGTCATTAAACTTGTTCATTTTAACCACTTAAATATAAAAAATATACATGTATAGAAGTACAATTCAATACGATTTTTACAATTTCTTTTGTACTGAAATGAGAAACTACCGCTGGATTGATACCTTGAACAAAGCAAAAAATAATTATTTGGAACTATTTCTTGTTCAAATTTGTTGAAATTCAGGTCCAAAGGGCATTATTGTAAGTATATTTTAAAATTTCATAATGTATAAAAATTATCAATTTAAATAATGTGTCTTCACAAAAAATCTCGTTTGATGGAATTTTCAAAATTTGTATCGTTGTTTCATCTTATGAAATATAAAAATTGGATTCCAAAAAGACTTTATTTTTTTTCTAATTTTATAGAAAAATGTAGATTCTAAATTTTAGTCTACCAATATAAAGATATAATTTTAATTAAAATGCAGTATAATTTATAACAACACATTATTTATCTTCAAAACAATATATTTAACTTTTTAAAAAGTATAATTTTTAAGTTGAAAAATATTATTTAAATAATTGTCTCATCAATTGTCTTATTGTCCAGTTTAAGAATAGTGGAATCTGAAATTCAACTCCAACTGAAATCCATCCAAATTTAAATTTTCAACTTTCGAAAATATTTTTATTCCGTAACAATAGGTAAAAGGTGTTCTCTTTAGAGTATAAATAGATGCACATTTGCTTTTAATATTAGTGAAGATAATATATTGATATTAGTACTTAAAAAAATTCTTGCTATAAGTATGATTTGTATTATTTAGTAAGTTTTTTATGTGGGCGTAGATATTAAAAATCTGTATAAAGAAAAAAAATGAATGGATAGACAGATGATTTCAAGTATTTATAAAGAATGCAAAATCATACTAAGATTTAAAAAAAGTATATTTTCTTTATCGGTGTATTATATAAAGACAAGATTGCTTCTATTGAAATTATGCATAGAAATTAAGTATTTACTTAATCTGAAATAATTTCAAATAAAAATATGGAAATAAATAAACTTTGGACAGCTCTGCTAAATCATACAGGGTTTTTAGGCAGATACCATGTCTCTTCAATTCACGAATAAACTTACTAGAAAACAGCAGATGACACCTAAAGGGTTTATTAGTGAACTCGCCAAACTGCTCCCTGTGGAATGCCATTGATACAAAACTGACCATGCATACCCCCCCCCCCCCCGATATTCTTGGAGACATTTTACCAAAAACAAAGTTTTGAAGGATCCCATTTGGTTCATCATTTTTTAGAACTCGTTGTATCTTTGGATATATCTCTATACTACTGAAGACAGGTAATAATATCTCCATAAGTTAGTAATGGTGATAGTTTATAGAAGAGATATAACATCTTCATTAATAACAATATTAGTAACTCCATCTTTGTTATTCTGGGATTAGTAACAATTATTCCAATAAGTGGGATTTTTAATATTTTACTGGCACTTTATAAAAATGACTGTTACACTATACACTGTTTATCTAATATTTATTTTTCTTATGGTGTAGTTATTTTTATGTTTTATTACAAAGTTTTGAAGGATTCCATTTTATTCATCGAGTTTTAGAGGTCTTTGGATTTATGGTGATGCATCTCCATATTGGTATTAATGGAAACATAATAATGTTACAAACCTGCAATTCGGCTTCCCAGTTGTTTACATCAACAGAAAGAAAGTTTTACAGTCATCTGAATGGGACAGAGTCCAGGTGGCGTGTTGGAGGTCCCAGAGCTTGGCGACAATTTGGCGACTTGGCGACCAATTTGGCGACTTTGGCGCCAAAATAGATTATACCCGAAACTTCGAGAATTTTCCCGATCCGTCCAGTAGGAACCGAGATACGCCTCGAACGTTCCTGATTGGTTGAGAGGCTTCTAGCCCCGCCTCCCGAGACCTATAAAAGGAAGCAGCCGCAGCTGCCAGAAGGTAGACGACGGGGAGTCCGAGTTCGAGAGCAGAGAAGTCAGTAGGAGTCAGAAGTCGGAGTAGTAGCCGAAGTCGAAGACAGAAAGGAGCGGAGTAGTCGGAAGCGACGGAGTCAAGCTAGTGCTGAACTGCGCTGTGCGCTACTGTCTGCAGTAGATTCTGGTTGTATGCTGCTGTGTAGTCTGTTGTATGCTACACGTCTCGGCTGAGGATAATCGTCTTCTGTGCTGTATATAGTTGTCGTTTTTGTGCTGTCCTGTGTGTATTCGTGTAAATAAACGTCGTTGTTTTTATTCTACTGCCGCCTGCTGATTGAGTGTTCTTTACACCATATCACTTCCACTATCCAAACGAACCCCGGCAGAAAATTCGTAACAATAATATCTCCATTATATAGTAATATCTCCTTAAGTTACTGATGGTGATTGTTACTAACGAAGATATAGAATCTCCATTAGTAACAATATTAGTAATACCATCACCATTAGTAAACACAATTTGTTTTAGATTAGTACAATGGGTTGGGTTGACGGGGTGCCTAGACCCGGCAGGGACAGAACTACATAGTGATTGGCAGTCAATGCTTTAACCGTGGCCGTCTTCGGTGGGTTTTGGAGTGAAGGCCTGGTGTTGTTGCTTAAATAGTATTGACTTTACTGGAGAAGGAGGTTAGGTGGCGAGTGTCAGGACTCATTTTGATTGGATGCTAACAAGTTGAGGGTGCGGTGATATGCTGCCGTTTGACTTAGTGAATTTTATTGATAGAGAGCTAATACCGACTATTGAGATACAGTTTAATATGGATTTGATACAATAAATAAATAAAAGAAGTTAAGTAGTCGGGTGAAATGAATTAAAGTAGTATATTACGGGGTCTTCTAGAGTTTACAGTTGGGGTATATTTAGGGATTTTAACTATTGTCTCATTTTCATTCTTGTTCATATTTTTAAAGAAGTTTATAGCTAGTTTTATAACGAATTTTTTGAGAGGAGGTGGTAATCTAGGCATTGGTACATATTTGTATTCGGCATGAAGTACTTCATATTGCAGACATTTCTAATTCAGTTATTTTGAGTTTTGGATTAGTAACAACAACAATTCTTAAAATAGGCGTAATTTTTAATTTTTGACTGGTACTTCATAAATATAAATTTTAAACTATACATGGTTCATGTATAATTTATTTATCGGATGGCCTAACTATTTTTAAGCTTCTAATACAAAACCCAGAAAAACAAAGTATCAGTGACAAACAATTCTGGCACACCTGTGTCTCCCTACATTTCACACCAAATACAATTTATTCATTTCAAAGTACCTGATATTTTCAGCTCAGCTGTGCCTTGGGCTCCATCCTGGTCATTATAGACGAAACACTGGTACATGCCTCTGTCGTCACGGCGGACGGACGTGATGTGGAGCACGTCTCGTGACAGCAGTCTGACCCTGCTGGAAGATGCCAGCTGACGTTGATCTTTTTTCCAAGTGATGGTGTGCACGGGATACCCGGTGACGTTGCAGTTGAAAGTTGCTTCTTGACCGATATTCAAGACTTGGCGAGGTGGACGCATGTTCACAATCAAGGGTGCTGAAAAATAAATTGCCAAATGTAACAAAAAAAATCTCTGAAAATTTATGGAAAACAATCAAGAAGTTAAAATTCTGAAATCGATAATTTCGCACTGTAAAGAATATACTAACTTTTACTAAGCATTTATTTTGGAAATGTAGTTCTTCACGTATAAAGAACCGATATTTTAATAATCAGTTTCGTAAATTATTGTGCAAAAAGTCACAGACAAAAATTCCTTTCAACTGAAATCTACAAGTAGGCTCTTTTTCATAACACTAAGGCAAATCGCTAATGTCAAAATATAAGATGACATTGGCGATTTAGCATTTTTCGGTGATATGAAAATGTACCAAATACTAGATTTCAATCAAATGAAATCTTAATTTAGGACTTTTGCACTGTAAGCTAAGATATATAAAGCCTTTTTCTTATTTCTGAGAATAGTATTTCAGATTAATTGTTACTGTCTAATAAGAAGATATGAAAGGCTTCAGCTCATAAATTTCAAGATTAATATTTTAAAGTAAAATATCATATGCTTGAAAAAAGTTGCAATACGTTTATAGGAATCAATAAATTAAAATTCGTATCGGAAAGAATATATCTTTTACTCATTGCGAAAAAATTTGAGACGAATTCAGGTAAGGATTTTGAATAAAGAAAAATAATGCTTTTTTTCGTTCAAAAAGTATAATAATTTTGATACTAAGTTTCATAGATTGCATAGATACTAAGTTTTATAGAAACGCTCATAAAAAAATTGCTTGAAATCTACAAGTAAACTTCTTTTCTTATCGCCTATGGAAATCACCAAAGTCCAAATACATGTTGACTTGTATTTGATCAGGTATTCCTGTTAAAATACAAGGATGAAGGAGTAACAAATACTAGATTTCAACAAAAGAATCCAGTTTACGGAGTTTTGCACTGTGAGCCACGATATAAATCTAGTATTTTTCTTATTTATATGAATTGTATTTCCGAATAATTGTTTTTGTCTAGCCAGAAGATAAGAAAGTCTTCAGCTTATATAGCTTAGAAGTAATACTTTAGAGTAAAATACCATATGTTAGAAAACTTTTCAAATTTATGAAAATCAATCAATTGAAATTTTATAATTTAAATTCGTATTAAAAGGAATATATTTTTTTACTTATGGTGTATATTTTAGTACCGTCATTTAGATTATAACTTTCTTAGATTGCAGTGCAAAAGGTCTTAGACCAATAATTCTGTCGGCTGAAATATGTAAGTAGAATTCTTTCATATCGCCAATAGAAATCGCCAATATCAAAATACGGGATCACATTGGCTTGCTAGCATCTTTGGACGATATGTTGGGGGGGGGGAGCAATTATTATATTTCATCCAAATGGAACCTAATTTACAACTTTTTGCACTGTGAGCTACGATATAAATATGGCATTTTTCTTATTTTTGTTAATTGTATTTTGAACTAATTGTTTCGGTCTATCAAAAATATATGAAAGGCTTCAGCTTATATATATCAGTACTAATACTTTAAAGTAAAGTAGACACATTGATTATTATTTAAATTTTAGGAAAATGAATTAAAATATGAGATGATGAAAGGACAAGGATGATTTTCGTTAGACTCTATAGATAAAATATCAATTGTTTTATTAATTACTATAAAAAACAATTTTTAATAGCTAGTTCCAAACTTCTGCTACAATGTGCATTCAGTTATTCCTAAGATAAATCAACGAAGAAAAAATACAATATTGGTTTCAACGACTTCTTGCTCTATCAAATGCAAAGGCTGACAATGCTATTAAAACAATTCCTTGGTGAAATATTCAATTAAGAAAGCACAAATTCCAGTATTTTTATTAGAAAAGATAATGTTATAGAATTAGAATCATTGATTTTTTCCTGATCGTTTATCTTCTAACAAATGGCAACGTGAAGCTTTGCTCTCCATAAAATGATTGTTTCTGAAACATTGTATACATTTTAAGTCATCAAATTGATTATTGAATCGTTGGCGGCTTCAGTGTACCGTAGTGTCATTCAGAAAAAAAAATATGAATTTTGAAACCCGATTTCATTGCAAATTTATTATTTGCACCTGCTTGATGCATATTAATTTCATATGGGTCTGATTTATTCAGGGAGGCATAGTACAAAGTCATGAAGTAGTCGGTGACCTTTCTCTGCTGTCAAAGGTTCAAAATAACTGAGTTCATGTTCACGTAGATATCATACAGCTTCAAATCTATATGTTAATCGAAGTAATCAAACATTTTAAGTCCAATTGTTTTCTTCTAAATAATAAGGAGTGAAAGGTACTGCATTACCATATTAGGAGGTTCCAAGGACGCTCTTAAATAATTAAAATTTCTCAGCAAGTAAACCATCTCTTAAGTATTAAAATTTCCCAGTAAGCAAACGCTTATTTTCAATTATCTGATGACTCAATAGAAAAAGAAACCCACAATTAGTGTTTAGCTTTCGTTAGGTCACTTATTAATGTGATTAGTCATTATAATCACACATAGTGTTTATCTCTCGTTGGGTCACTTACTGAGTTGATTAGTCGTTATAATCACGCGTAATGTTTATCTTTCTTTCGCTCACTTACTAAGTTGATTAGTAACCATAACCACACATAGTGTTTGTCTTCGTTGACACTAAGTTGACAACGAAATTTAGACTTTTTCACGTCGTTTACTAAGTTGATTAGTAACCATAACCACACATAGTGTTTGTCTTCGTTGACACTAAGTTGACAACGAAATTTAGACTTTTTCACGTCGTTTACTAAGTTGATTAGTCATCATATTCATACATTGACTGCAGACGTCCTGGCATAGGGGTAGCGCGTCTTCCCCGTAATCTGGGCGTCCTGGGTTCGAGTTCCGGCTTGGGCATGGTGTTCTTCCGTTGTTTTATCTGTGAGATGTGTGAATGTGCCCTCCTGTAAAAAGGGGTTGTGCAAGCGAATGAATGATGCGTGAGTAGCGAAGTCGTACTCTTGACCCTAGTTGTCGCTACAAAAATAAACAAGAGACGCTCCCCCAGCGGCTTAAATCGCTGCCGTCTTGACAGCGGGCTTGTCCATGGCAAGTGCCATAAGAAAAACAACATACATTGACTACCCTGACCTACCCTAAGACACATGGATAAAATCTGAATGAAATGACAGCCGCAACAACATTGGTAGAAACTAAGATTGAGTCCTATGTGCCATCACGGCCAAGGTACAAAGCGTCCTGTGAGAAACTCGTCCCGTTATCGGTAGGGGATAGTCGACCCCATAGCATTTCTAACTCATCCGGGTGGCCGGAAATGCCCCAAAACTCAAGTTCATTTGCTGAAATTAACTTTACTTCTTCGCGATCGAATCGCGCATTTCGATTCTACATGGCATGAAATCATTTTCTCACCTGTAACCACCAGAACACTTTCAATGCGTCTTTCACCAATGCTGTTCCGCACGATGCATTGGTATTTGCCGCCATCCGAACTCTGGACTTTTTTGATATTCAAAGTTCCTTGGTTTACCCAAATTCGGCCATTTTCTTCAATTGATTTCAAAATACCATTTGTATCCTTCATCCACCTGAAAAAAAATGACATGCATTAATGCTCGTTTTCATTTTATTATTAAATTGCGGAGGCTATATAATGAGAAGATTATTTAGTTACTTTTTCAGACATTCTAGTTCAAACTGTTCGGAAAGAGAATATTTGTTGATTTCTTAAATTTAGTGGTTATTCCATAGATCTGTTGGTATTGTCGATATGCGAGGATCGAAATCGTAACCTTATGGTTCGTAGCCGAGTAACAAGACCACAAGACAAAAGTAATTATTCATCTCTCGTAGTTGTTATCTGGCTTATAAATCCTCGTCTATTGCCAATAGCAACAGATCTAAAGATTATGTAATTAATCTGCAAATTACTTGGCTGAAAATCTTTGAATTGAAATTATTAAATGTTTTGCGCTTAAGGAATAAAGGAATATGTTCACTACCCTTAAGCAATGTGAGTAATTTCGGGTTAAATGTCTTGAAAACATTTATAAAGGACTTACATTTTTGAATTTCCGCATTAAATAGAATGAAAAAGAATCCATGTAATAAATATAGGGCAGTTCAAAGTCAAAAGAGTATTGAAAATCAGGCGAAATATGTTTTGTTAAATTAAAATGTAAAATGAAGTTAAAAGTTTAGTTTATAGTTTAGAAGTCAGAGGATTTATTGAAGATTTTGCAGAGAAGAAATACTTGTAATTCTGTGCTGCTGTCCAGTATTTGAATAATAGTATTTTGTTAAAATCTCTATTGAACTTGAAAATCTATTTGAATAAAAAGAATTGAAAATTTTATGCAATTTAAGTACATAAATTACAGAAAATTTTCAATTATTTTGCATTATGCAGCATTAAAAAAATTGTACAATTATGTTATAAACGAACAAATCACTTTGTCTATTGTACAGGAAATTTAGAGAATAGTAGGAAATAGGAAACTATCATAACGATTTTAACAAAAAAACTTTCATTAGATTTCAATTTATTAAATAAAAATTTAGTTATTTAAATTATAGATTAATTATAATTGTTAAATCAAAATTTAGTGTTCGAGAAAATAGCATTTAAAATACGTAAAGTAGAATTAGAACTCAAATTATGGAAGTAAAAATGTCTATGTAGCTTTCCAAGAATGAATGTCATAATAAAACTCAAAATGTTTTACAAAGAAATATGGATCGATTTCATATTTTTCCAAGAAATATATATTAACATACATATCCTATTTTAATAAATCAGTATTTCTTATATTGAATAAAAAATATTGAAAAGAAAAAAAAAATATGATATTTTAGCGAAGGAAGAAAGACTTTTCAAATTGTCATTGACCTTAAATTAGTTCGAAAGCATAAAATAAATACTGAACGTGCTACAATTTTATTAAAAAAATAATTAATTAATTTCAGGTCTTCATCTGCAAAAATTGAATATAAAATACGATGAAAGCAGTTAAAATGTAATTATTTTTCTTTGCTTTTTAATTTCGAGTAAAAGATTAAAAAAATCGATCTACATTAACAGCTGCTTTAATATATATTCTAAACAATAATGACTCAGAATACGCAAACGATTATGAAAACGCTAAACGCCGGCGTTCTGGCATAGGGAAGACACGCTATCCTTATGCCAGGACGCCTGCCATCTAACTTGTTTAATGCCTTAATACAATTATCTCATGCTCCAATAATCCGATCAACCAATACTTAATTCGTTAATTTATTTGATTCTAAATTCATATGAACTTGAAAATCTAGTTATAAAAATATATTGCTAGAAATATTTCTGTTGCATTTTAAGAATCTTATTTAAATGAAAACGAAAAGAATGGATCGCATTTTGAAGAATTAAATTCAAAATTTCAATTAGTTCCACAATATTTATCTTAACAATTACAATTTTTCACCTTTTAAGTTATAGCATTCATAGACGGACAATAGTGTTTCAAAAATGAGTGTTTCGGTTTCAGACATATCTATAAAACTTGGAGATTTATTAAAATATCGAGATTGAAGATTTTTAATTTCGTAATATTTTCTCTTAGCGTATTGCAAATAAAAAAATTTAATCTTTTTTTATTTTTAAAGAAGACGAAGCAAAATTAATTTTAATTTTAATATAGAAACTTAAATAATTCACTAAATAGCCTGAAACAATATACAATCCAGAAATGAATGCAAAGTGCACAGCGGGTCCCAGTCTCAACTAGAAACACAAAACGAAACGAATCTGTTATGTCTGGCTAAATCGATTTCACTTAGGATTATTAATCAAACTTTTTATCGAATCAAAATCGATTTGGAATCACGTTTTCCATGGAAGAAAAAAAAATCGTCTGATACTTCCGTCGATTCGTTACGCAATCGGAAGATGGGATAAAAAAGAGTTCTTTTCAAAATTATAGATTTCTTTCAGCGACTACGATGAATTCTTCTTACAGGACATTTATTAATGGGTTTATGTCTAGATTTTTATTTAAGTTGCATTAGTTTCTTCTGAAGTATTCCACTTATAATGTGAATGGGGCTTTTAAGCAATTATCTTAAATGATACAGCAAGAAAGCTTTCAGCTCGAGTGACAATTTTCGAAGAACAGAAATAATGAGATTTTTAGTAAGTATTTATTAATAGTTAACTTTAGTTTTAATTTTAAGAAAGATTATCGAAACTTCTACGAAATAAAGTGCAGTGATATCTAGAACAATCGTATTAAACAGTTCGTTAACTTTGAAAAGTTTCGAATTTATTTTTTTTTATATGTAGAGTGCATAATTAAAAAGTATAGTAATCACTTTAATATTTTGATGAATGTTTAAGTTTTAAATCTCTCCAATTCAGTAAAAACACTAAAATTCAAAACACATACATATACATATATACACATATACATATATACAAAAGTATAAAAATCAAGTTAATAGGAAAAACAAATAAACAAAATAAAAAAATATAACAAAATATAAGAAAATATTAAAAAAGAATTTTAGTTGCAATTTCAAAACTGTTTTGTTTTCGTTTTAATTTTAGTTTCGTTTTCAAACTATTTCTTACTTTAGATTGGTTACATATACATATACATATACATATACATATACATATACACATATACATATATACTCATACATATAAACATATACATACATCAAACACAAATTCAAATAATTTGCAGTTTGAAGTTAGATAATAAGAAAAATTTACTTCGATACGTAGAAGTGGCATCATCATATATAATTCCATTTCATTTGAGATCAAACTGTTTTTTGATTATTTTATAAAAACAGTTTTTAGAAACATGCTTTGTTAATATACTAAAAATTATTTTTATTTTTATTATTTTCTAATTTCTGGTTTAAAATTCCTTATCGTAAATATTTCGAAATCGAATATTAATTTTCTTTCCTAAATTGATTAGAAGGAACATTACTTGAATAAATTCAAAATGAAATTAAATTGATTGAAATAAAAATATTAAGCTCTAAATATTGTTGATGAAACTCATTTTCTTTGAGATCAAATAAATAAAAAATAAATCTTTAGCAAAACAAAAATTAAGGCGAAACTCTGCTATAAAATTCCTCCTTCAGAAACAAACAAAAAAACAAAAAAACTCAATTTAGGTTTAATAAAACTGTTTAAAACTAACAGTCATTTCTAACACTATATTTATGAATAAATTATTATCAGCCTTAATTCATTTATTTGTTTTTGTCAATGCTACCTGGTTACCATGACAACAGTAACCAAAAAAAAATTGCAACATAGATTTACAGTTAAAAGCCATAATCAGTTTTATGCTAGATTTTTTTTCTTAGTTAACTAATTCACAAATGCTAGAAACATATTCATTGTCAAAATGAGGCCATATTAAGATATTAAATATATCCATAATAATATTAACAATCGTTTAATTATACATTACTTCCCCATACAAGAAAAGAAATGTATGACATTCAATACAAAGCTTATTATAAACCGGTACATATTTATTTGCATTTCTCAAAAGACAAATGACGCATTTTTGGCTGAAACTGACACGAAAGACTGTTTAATCTATAAATGGCAACTCTGTCTTGACTTACAAAAAACGAAAAAGACATTTTTTTTTTTCTAATCTGTCTAAATTTTTTTGCACTTCAATTGGATTTATGGAACAGAAATTTTCTTTTTCTGAAATATAGATGCAATTTTTAGAGAGAATAATATGATACATATCCCACCGAGGGAATTGAAACAAATCACAGATATTTTTTTTAAAAGATTTTCCTGGATCTTCTTTCTTTCTTTCTTTTTTTCTTCCGATTTGCCAAAGTATTGTGCACATCTTTCTCATTTTGAAGACACGTTTTTTTAAAAAAGCAAATGTAAGTCGTATTCTTCAAAAAATTCCTTATAGTATAGAATTCCAGAGCTGCATATATCATGATAGCATCCAAGTTTGTAATAGATTCTTCTTTAGATGATCTTTTTGTAGAAAAAGAAATTATGCTTTTTATTAAAATAAGTCAAATATTAATGTATACATTGTGTTTACATTACAATTACGGTTATGAGTATTTTATTTTATTTATGTAATAATTATCTAATTAGTACAGAAAAAATACATGTAAAAATATTTAGTAAAGAAAATTATCGTCTGTGAAAGTTTACATTCAGTTTGTTGTTTTTATGACAGCTGTTTTGCTGCTGTTTCTTCCATGTTTTTCAATATTCAGAATGATTTTTTTTATGGAAACAATATTTTGTGGCTGACAAGTATTTTTAGTGATGTTGACTTTCAGGAAAAAATAAAACTTTAAATAAAAAATAAATGTTATGATATTTCAGTTCAAAGCTTCGAATTAAATTATTTCTATTCACAATCAGATATTTATTTCTCAGTGGCATTCTGAATAATAATCAATAGGAAGAGCCCTTCTTAGAATTAAATAATGAGTATATATATTATTACTATATATATTATTTATATATTATTATTAGTATATATATATTATTTATTATACTATTATATATCTATCGCTATCTCTAACTCTGTAATTTAAAAATATCCAGGCATCTTTCTTATATGAAACATTACTGGATACGAACTTTTATTTTGTCGTCAACGAGATTTTTAAATTTTAAAGTGATTGATTTATCAGTATACGAATAAGCTTAAGCGTAAATAAATAATATTTATGCTGATTCATTGTATTTTTCATTCATGGACCAAATTGAAGTTATTGCCAATATTTTTTCAGTTTTTTTTATTTTGTATTCAGCATTACATTTATTTTTCTTTTTGTATAAGATCACTATTTGTGTCATTCCGATATCAGTGATTAATTTCGATTTGGATATTTTTTGAATATCAAGATAGAGAAGATGCTATAACAAGGGAACAAACTTCTTATATTATTATATAGTTACAACTGAGCTGTGTTTCAAATAATAATATATTTTTTTTAATTTCTTACGAACTCTGCCAATGTGCATGACACTGTCGACTCATTTTTTATTAATTTCTTTGCTACAATCAGATCTGAGATATTGATAATAGGATAATAGGTCATCTAGATGGGTACATCTTCTAAAACTTACTAGTATTTGGTAATATTTCTTTTTTATTTTAATATTTTTATAATAATGTTTTCTGGAAACATACTTATGCATAGTTATCAAATAGGAATAATTCGATAAACTATAGTTCTGATTTCTTAATGAATTAATTCATAATCAAAACAGTCGAATATAACTAATATAGTATTTAATAACATTGTGATGTAAAATACAATAGCATTATAGCATTGAAATTCATAAACCACATTGTTCTTTCCACCTTATATTGCTTTAATGTTTAAAAATTATTATATCTTTATAGCGCTATTATACGACAGCAATTAATTTTGAACCACCCCAGTTAAGTTGTCACTTTCGAATAATTCATACATGGATATAGTCATTTGACAGAACGATATTTTAGGAAAACTTTCATCCTCTTTTCCTTCTGTTAAATTGAATTCATTTAAAATGTTGTTTCAAGAATTCAGCCTTTTGAATTATATCTGAGTAAGCATCAATACTGGATTGAAAATAATAGTTTTCTTTGAATGTCAAAGCTCAAATTTTTATATTTGATTATTATTTCAAGAAATTCAGTTATTAGTTTGATTAGTTTCTACTATGATTCTACTCTCAATAAAAAAAAATCAGAAGTAAAATAGACATGACAAATAAAACTAATGAAAGATTGTAGATTTGATGGCAGGTGTTGAAGTGACGTTTGATTTGCGGATCTAGTTGCATCAAACGATTATTGTTCCTATAATCGTCTTCGAATCATAGGTTGTTTCAAGTACAATATCAATTAATTTTTTGAAGCGTATAAAAATCGTTTCAGTCTCAATAAAGGACTGGAAGTTCTTCACTTCAGCTTTGATCACAGATGGCTTATTAGTCCAATTACAAACAATGGCCAGAATAAAGATTCACTGAAACAATTATTACACAACTCTTTGCATATGCATATGGCTCGTTGTTACTATTTGGTCCTAAAGTAATGAATAACTGATTGATTGGACATTTTCTTTTTTGTTCTTTATGTTATAGTAATTGAAAATAACAGATAAGTAGTAGCAAGTATTTAAACCACAAGTTTGTCATTATTTTAATATTCTGAAACAATTGTATATGCGATAAAATACAATGAATATAATGCTGTTTCATTTTAAAATTATATCTAATTAGAGAGCCGATAATTTACGCGATGTTTTTAAGATAGGATTAGGAAGTATTTAATATCCACTGGCCATTCGTTCAGTACTGGAAGCATAATCTTTCCGTGATAAGAACATACATTTTCCGATGAGCCAACTCTCGATTCAAAACTCAAAGCCCCATCATAAGAATATTCTTTGTTTACATCTACGATACCTAAATATTAAATCAATTTTTCACATTTAGCCGCCAACTTAGCAGCCTTCCGATTAGCTTTTCTATTAAAATTACCAGATTCTTTTTCTACCTTTCTTCGGATTTCTTCTTCTTATACCGCTGGAAGCTCCATTACTATTTAAAAAACAATGCAGGGTTGTATAGATATTCAGAGAATTGCTAGCTAAGAGAAGAAAAAGTTCCGCTACTTGAAAAAAGTAAATGAAGCGGAAAGTTATTCATCAGTGTTTCAACAAACGATGTGTCTAAAAGTAAAATTAATAAGTAATATTGTTTTAAACTCATTTACTGTTAATTTTACATTAATTACGGCTTCAATTTTCTGTTTTGTCACCATTTCATTATCAAGTACAATATTAATACTTACTACAACGTAATAATAATTTTCATTAAATATTTCAAACAATACTGTAAAACAAACCTCAAATATCATCGGTAAGGTGACTCGTTATCTGCCAATTATAAAGCGAATAAAACGCAATGTTTACATAATTTTTTATATAATCGGCAGATATTTACATAATATTTACAGATTTTTTTGAGAAATACTCTCATTTCGTTAGATTGCAAATTAAGTCATAAAAATGTAGATACAAAGTAGGCAAAAAGTCGTTAAAGAATAAGCATAAATTGTGTATTACAAGAGCGAGATAAAATTTAATCTGAAAGCAAATTCTCTCGACTCTTGGAGTCGCAAAATTAATTATTTAAAGCCAAGAAACCATAAAATAAGTAGTCCTAGTAGCTCCATCTGAAGGTGACGCAGTTTCATAAAAACACCTCATTGTTTTTATATTGACTTTCCTTTATGCTTTTAAAAATTTCCATTAGAGGATACATTATCTAATTAAGAAGCATAATACTTCCATAACTCTTCATCTAATAGCTTTAATAAATTACCTGCTTTTGTCGCTGTTCATTTAATTGTTTATTAATCATTAGTTTATTAAGCACGTCGAACGTATAATGATAATTTGGGAAGTAGTATTACCTGTAAGTTGGTGGGGGATTCCCTTGAGCTACGCAAGGCAGTTGACTGAAGGATCCTTCTTCAGTTCGAACTTGTGGTTGACTGAAAGTTACTCTTGGCAGAGTCGATGCATGGGGTTCTGCAAGGAAATAGAAAACTATGTTAGAAAAATAACTAAAATGATTCAAATCGCAAGATAATAGTTTTAATGAAAAAGTACTGATAGTATAATGTATACCATGCAGATTTTAATATATTGACGCATATAGTTTAGGACTTGCTAAATAAATTTGTTATCACTAGTTTCCATTTGGGATATAATTTCCACTAATTGCATATAAATCTAAAAATAATTCATAAAAGATTACGAATAATTGTTTATTAGTTCAAATTCCATTTGATGTAATGTACAACAAAGTCAAGTACTTTCATGTTAGAGGTGATTGTTGCAACTTCTGTTGTTCAAAGTGACATAGAAATATAACTATCTTAGCTATGATACATAGAAATGGAGAGCCTTCTTTGAATAGTTTCAGAGGAAACTGGTTCACATTTTCGTTTCTGTTTAAAGAAACCAAAGAAAACTTTCATCAACGAATTGACTGTATTGTAGTGTCCATTCTTTGTTGAAGTATATACTGTCTACCAATGTTTAAAAAAAGTGCTTGTATAAAGAAAACCTCTAACCTTCTCCGTCCGAATATATTTATTCCGATTCATATTTATTCAGTCATTACATGCTTGAATTCAATTAGCAATTAAAATAATTTTTATGGTATATTATTAAAAATAGAGAAATATCCTTACAAAATTTATTAAAATATATAAATATATAAATTTCACATTAAAGGTTGTCATATCAATAAATTAAATACTATCGTAGTAAAAATTCATTTGATATCAAATATTTAAAACAACAAAACATAACTACACAACACCTATGCACAATTCAGTAATGAAAGAATGGAATGTTTGGTGGCGAATTTAAGTTCAAGAATTTTGAATATTGCTTAGAAAAGCACTGAATTGAATAAGGAGACAAAAATTGTTCTGGGATTGGGACATGTATTTTCTGACACATGAATAATAACAAAAATGTTAAGAAAACTACTCAGTTAGCGGATAACCTTTTTTTAAAACTTCTCTAAAATTTATATCGTCCTGCAATGCTTTGCTGAAACAAAAATGATCTAAATTCAATGGATTACAGAATGGAATACAATGCAAAAGCGAATCAAGGCTAAAGGACGATTATTACCAAAGTTACTTATGAAATTCTTTTTATAAGTAAAGACATAAATGTTTGCTTGAAAACCGAAACATGAATTTAAATTTTTGATTACATTTCAAAATCTTAATAACAGCAATTGATACTGTGATACAATATCGAATTGCTATTATTTTAGTTACATACTATTTAAAGAACAAGGGTAGATTATAGTGGACCTGTCCAATTTCACCAACTGATTTAACTCGATCTAGTTTTGATTCAAACCATGTATCCAAGACTACTACTTTTCTGATTAACTTACATAAAGCTGAACGATAATTTATACCCAAAAGGATCTGGATCATTCACGTAACAACTGCAACAATCGGAAGATGAAGTCAAATACGATTCCGTTCAAACAGTTGAAAATAAGATGTCAAAGGAAGTAATGCACATAATAGCTGCAGTTATCGGAAGAAAACTTCAAATACGATTCCGTTCAAAGGGCAGAGAGTAAGATGTCAAGAGAAGTAATCACATTACAACTGCAGTTATCGGAAGATAATGTCAGATACGATTCCGTTTAAAGAGCTGAGAGTAAGATGTCAAGTGAAGTAATAATGTCAAATACGATTCTGTTCAAACATCTGAGAGTAAGATGCGCAGTGAAGTAATACACTAATAATTGTAATAATCAGGAAAATAATGTCAAATACGGTTTCGTTCAAACAACTGAGAGTAAGATGTCAAATGAAGTAATTGATATAACAACTACAGTTATCGGAAGATAATGTCAAATACGATTGTTCTCAAACAGCTGTGAGTAAGATGTTAAGTAAAGAAATGCAGATAATTGCAGTTATCAGAAGATAATGTCATATACTATTCCGTTCAAACAGTTGGGATTACGATCTCAAATGAAGTAATTCACATAACAACTATAATTACCTGAAAATAATGACAAATACAATTCCGTTCAGACAACTAAAATAAAGAAGTTAAATGATGTAATTCACATAACTTATTGTAAGACAATGCCGATACGATGCCGTTCAAACAGCTGAGAGTACGAAGTCAAGTGAAGTAATACACAAATCAACTACAGTTATCTGAAAATAATGTCATATATCATTCAAGCAATTGAAAATAAGATGCCCAGTGAAGTAATTCACAAAAAAAAAAAAAAAAAAAAAAAACTGCAGTTATCGGAAAATAATGTCAAATAAGATTCTATTCAAACAGCTTAAAGCAAGATGTCCAGTGAAATAATTTGTTTTTGAGAGGACTGATATGTTTACATTACTATGTGCGAAAAGGAATGCTTCATAAGTTCGAGAAATTGTGTGAGATTCTAATACGAATTTGCTAAGTAATTTCAAAACGAATTCGAACATGTCACATAATTAGCTTTTAAATATTTCAGAAAGAGTGAGTATGTTAAAATAAAATTTCGAATTTACTCGAAATAAAATAATTTATGTCACATCACAGCTTAATTTAATAAATAAGGCATTTCTGTTATCTATAAAGCGTTTATTTAAAAAAAAAACAAGGATTTTTATTGACAGACAATTTACCAATAATTTAAACTTTTAAATAACCCATCAAATCCTAATACCATATTTCCAAAACGAGCAAAACACGATCAAACAAATTGATGCGTACACGGCTGTATTTGCATATTGATTAAGATAGTTTAGGTAAGCGGGAGGCTTAATTACGCTTTCCAGAATGGGAATCCGCAAAGCCCTAAAAATTGCACGTTCCACACCATGTGATTAAACGCAGTCTTCCGTGGACCCGGGTCTCCTGCTACAAGGCCATTAACCAATGGACAGGTGTCTTTTGGAGCTTTTTTTCCCATTAGTTACTTTAGGCAGTTGCTCGCTAAAAATGGAAAGTTGCTCAACGTACTTAAAACCATTTTAATCTTGTTCTTACGAAGGCGCAATTTGTAAGAGTAGCAGTTTATTTTGAAAAGTAGAAAATCAATTGTGCCATTTTTTTGCTCCCATCTCTGTCCTCACGCTGGTAGTAGGAGAGACTAATTGAAACCCATAAGGGGTGGATGTAAGTTTGGACATGGAACGTTGTTATTACTACTCCCCCGTCACCCCCCTTTGCCATTTTGGTCCTGGAATGGGTGATTACCTCCAGGCATAAAATAGGACGATAAAAATTGGAGCGGTGGGATTGCCATGGGGCGAAAAACAATTTTAGATCGTTAGGTATTTATTGAAAATGGGGAGAGAGCATGACGTGTAGTTCTAGACCCCAAACTTAACGGAATTGGGCTAGATTTTCTAAATTATTGGGTCTAGACAGACTTCCACAAAATAGATCTCGTTATATTAAGAGAAGTGTATCGAAAAGTATAATGATCATATTCTGTTTCTAAGTGTATTTCTGTAAAAGTAATTTACAAACTGTCTGAAATTCGTAAAGCTTGATTTATATTCATATTTAGAACAATTATTAGCAAGATTTGGGAGAGCGGACTTATAAAAAAATTCTGATACTTCTTGCTGACCTGTTTGCACGAGAAAGAGCTTAATATTAACAACAGAAAGAAACTTCTAAGAAAATTGATGAAGCATCATGTAAAAAAATGCAACCATTTATGCTGTAACTTCATTTAAGTGGTTTGGAAGTTTATTATCAACTGCATGTAAGCTCCCTATCCAGATGAATCTGAAGAATTCATTTGATAATAAACTGCATTCTTTACATTGAATTTTACCCATTTTCTAAGGAGTTTCTTTTTGCTGTATTTGTTTGGTTCTTTTTCAAATAAACTGGCTGACGATTCTACCCACACAACTCTTACTTAAAATTTGTTTAACATTTCATTTTCAACATCTTTATCCTTCCAAACTGACAAAATATCTTTTAAAAGACAAATAAATTAGCTTTAAAGAATTTGTATGTTTAAAAGATATTTTGTCAGTTTGAAAGGATAAAGATGTTGAAAGCGAAATGTTAAACAAATTTTAAGTAAGATTTGCTTGAGAAGAGTCGTCAGCTAATTTACTCAAGGAAGATCCTAACAATTATAACAAAAGATAATTGATAAAACACGATGTAAAGAACGCAATTTATTATCAACTGCAAGGTTGGAAGTTTATTATTAACTGCAAAATTAGAAGTTTATTATCAACTGCATTAAAAGTGTTTACATTTTCGAAGATCTTTATCCTTTTATGGAAACTCATAATAATCATAATAATCAAGTGCATTTCTACCAAAAGGATTTCAAAACAGACACATTCATTAACGCTAATTTATATTCAATTTAAACAAATTATAAGCAAGATATGTGTGAGTAGAATCGTCAACTAGATTATTCGAGAAAAAACTTAACAAATACAGCAGAAAGAGACTACTGCAAAAATTGATAAAACCCGATGTAAGAAATGCAATGTATGTTCGATAATTTGTATGAATTAGAAGTTAGTTTATTTTTAGCTTTATTCTTCGAAAATATGCAGGGTGTTTACAGTTTCGAACATCTTTATCTTTTTATCGAAATGCATAATAATCATAAAATGTCGCTAAGTATTTTTCCCCAAATAGCTTTCAAGCAGACATATTTGTTAACATTAATTTATACTAAAAGAATTAAAAGTAAGAATTGTGTTAGTAGAATCGTCAGTTAATTTATTTCAGAAATAACGTCACAAATGCAGAAAAAAGGAACTTTTAAGAAAATTGATAAATCCCATTGTTAAAAATTCAGTTTATTATTAACTGCATTCTTCAAATTCATCTGAATAGGGTGTTTACATTTTCGAAAATTTTTATCCTTTTATAGAAACACATAATAATCATAAAACATCACAAAGTATATTTTTGCTAAAATGGCCGGCAAACAGACAAATTCGTTAATCCTGATTTATATTCAATTTAAACAAATTATAAGTAAGATTTGTGTGAACTTAATCATCAGCTAGTTTATTTGAGAAAGAACTTAACAAAAGAAACTTCTAAGAAAATTTATAAACCCCAATGTAAGAAATGCAATATATGTTCGGTAATTTGTATGGATTAAAAGTTAGAAAATTTTCAGCTGCATTCCAAGAATTCCGTTGAATAGGTTTTTTACGTTTTTCGAAGATCATAATCTTTTTACTGAAAAGAATAATATTGAAAGATCGTCTCAAAGCGTATTTCTGAAAAATATTTTTCAAAAATGCACCATTGAATGAAATTCTTTAAAGATATTGTATATTCACAATTAAGCTTATTGTATTAATTGTGTGAAAAGATTCACGGAAAATCGTTTGCAAAAATTTAGTATTGAATAAAAATTTTTAAAAGTCCTATTATATTCACAAATAAATCAATTATAGTAAAAAATGTGAGAGCATATTTATAAAGAAAAATATTGTACTTTTCAGAAATTAGTTTACATGAAAAACAGCTTAACAATAAAAGCAACAAAGAAAAACTTTTAAGAAATTTAATGTCATTTCTGTAAAATAAAATTCTCATCTAAGCTTTGATGGCGTATTTCACAATTTATGGTGCTTAGAAATTCTTTATTTTTGTTGCATTCAACATTTTATGTAAAATAGATATTTAATTTTCTTTATTACAAAGATGAATTTTATTGCTAACATTATTAATATATTATGTAACACATGATTTATTAATAAAAGCGCAATCGATTCAAAAGTATATATATCTATTGGCAAATTTTACGTCTAAACATAATTTTGGGGAACTACTCTCGTCATTTTAGAAACTTTAAATAAATTTTGGTTTTATATTTTTAAATTACTGAAATAAATATCTTGACCAGAAAATACAATAAGAAAGAGAGATATAACATTTTTTCTCCATATCAATTATTTTCTAAAAGATTATTAAAAGCATGAGCATTAATGCTGAATGAAGTTTATTCGATTTCTTTTTAAAATTCTTTGTCTTAAATTCATGTGGATAAAAGTAACTTTCAACTCAAAAGTAACAACATAAAATAAATTCAAAATGCACAATTTTTTTTTCAAATTTATAAACTAGAAGTTGTATTAAACCGGTATTTAAAGCGTATTGTCTAATTTTTGCACATAAAATTTAGGATAAGTATAAGGTCTTTTTCTCTCTATAATTTTTTTCTATCATTTTGCGATTATTATTTTAAAATTTCTTTATTATAAAATAGATGTTAGCTTTAGACAATGAATCAAATTTTAACTTTGATTTAACAGAAAAAATGCTATGTACAAGATCAATATTCATAATTTTTAAGCGACAGAAAAATTCGGAATTAAAATGTTATGAATGCTTAAAAAATTTAGAAATAATAATTCCTGATTGATTTTAACCGATATAAAATTAGTCATATATAAAATTTTTAATAAGAAATAGGATAAATTATGTTGAATATATGTATATCTATATCTATATACTTATAATAAAGCTCAATGTGTGTGTGTGTGTGTGTGTGTGTGTGTGTTGGCGCTCTACAGGCCAGACCATTCAACCTACAGCTACCAAATTTGGCACGTGTATACCTTGGAGGCCGGGAATGTGCACCTGGGGGTTATTTTTTCGAATTTTTAACTAGAATTTTATTTATTTAAAAATTAAGCGAAATTTTGACGTGTTTCTGCTATAACTGCCGAAAATATTACCGCACAAAAAATATTTTTACATGAAGTTAAAGATAAAAAATTTATCTTTTAAATGATACTACTGTTTTAATCTTAAAATTAAATTTCTATTTTTAATGAATTTTTAAATAAATATTTTAACTATGTTTTTCAATAATTTTTTTCGTCAAAAATAAAAATGAGGATTAAGCACGTTTCGCATTCATGAGAAAAAAAATAGCTTTTTTCAAAGTGTTGCCATCACATTGATTAAAGCTCTAACTGAAAATAAATTAAATCTTTTTGGAAATGAAATCTGCAAAATTATAATTTTCGGCAAGTGTCTGTAAGAAATGAAACAAATATGAAATATTATTTTTTCTAAAAAATAAATTCAAGAAAAATTATTTTATGATCTTTTACACTCTCTATACAGGGTGTTTATTCAGTCCCGGATCCATTTTGATATTTAATGACTCATAAAATAATGAAGATGTAAACAAACTTATGGCATTTATTGATGGAATAACTCATATATTTTCCTTTTCAGGTTTGAATATTTTTACTTTTGTAAATATCGTCTGCGCGTGTTTTTAATTTCAGATAATTTCATTTTCCAGTCTAAATATCTGTACTTTTCTAAATATCGTCTGCTTATTAATTGCATTTTTCTCTCTTTTGTTTTTGGCAACTATTGAAATGTTATGTTTACTTTTGATGTGTTT
>JAPMOR010089904.1:0-18618 GCA_026543865.1 Argiope aurantia
AAGTGGATATGCAACAATATTATATACATATAAATTAGCAAGAAATAAATTAGCAACAAGTATTAAAAGAAAGAAATTAAAAATAATAGTATGAATAATCTAAGTGAAACAGATATTCCCACGCATAACACACTCAAACGTAAATAAATGCATAACAATTTGTGGCTTATGTATTCTTTTTATCAAGAGAACAAGGAAATTAATTTAAACCGTTTATTTCCGCGAAAATATCATTATATTTCTAATTAAAATTTCTCTTCTGGTATTTAAATAATTAAAGGACAATTTTTTTCATCCTAACTATAATCAAACAACCAGACATTGCTATAACTGATATCACAACCTCCGAAAATTAATTACCTAGTGGTTAACATTACTTCGAAATAAATCCAAAAATGCCTCAGATGTGAAATTTAAAAATCCAAGCAACGCAAATCAACAGCGTTAAGCCTTGCTTAATTTAAACCCGAAAGGCTTTATTCGAAATTTCTAATAACACGACGCTTCCTCTCACCGGAAATTCATTTAGTCGCAATTATTCAATAAAGCGGTATTCCTTCATAAATTTTCTGCCTTGAAGACGAAGGAAAATATTAAAATAGGGAAGGAAACATTTCTGGCGGCAAGTAAAAAACAATCGTTTTCCTCTGGCTTCGCTGTAATTAGATATCGGTGGCCGGAGCCTCGCCTAATGACAGTCTCGCGTAG
This sequence comes from Argiope aurantia, assembly GCA_026543865.1. NCBI lineage: Eukaryota > Metazoa > Arthropoda > Arachnida > Araneae > Araneidae > Argiope > Argiope aurantia. Next base: position 709 of record JAPMOR010089904.1, read on the forward strand.
GAACTCATTTAAAGAGAGGGGCTTTTCGAATTCCATTTATTATTGGAGGGATTTTCCATTGTATCCCCCTAATGTTCCATTTAAGCGACAAAGTGTCGCTCCTCATCGGAAACTTCTTACCTCGTAAACGGATTTTTACGATACATTTAGGAAATGTCCGGAAATAAATCGGGAATGATTAATCGCTCTTGCTCCGAAAGGGCCGACTTTTATGAACATTTGCTTTACGTTGAGGAAAGGGGGCTATGTGTTGCTTTTGTGGAGTTTTTGGGGTGGGCTTAAACTTACTTTTAGGCTGATGATACATGCTATAAATCCAAAGACTCGTTACTGAGATTATGGGTTGTCTAGCAAAGAACGAAGTATCTATAACCTAGGCACATGCGTTTTGGTGTATAGCATACAAATTTTTTTTCGTAGTTGTATATTTCTAAAAAAAAATGTCTTTGACTAAAATACTATATGCTTCTTCAATAGAAATATGAAACACGCATAAGCTAGGCACATGCGTTACATAAATGTATATATTTCTAATAATGTCATAATTCTCAAAAAATTTTGCTGATTTGAATGAATTATGCTTCTTTAATAATAAAATGAAGTGCACATAACCTAGGCAAATGCCTTATATAGAGTTTTAGTACAATCTGTACAAATTTCAAGTAGTGAAATGTTTTTCAGAGATTGGAGCGATTTGTGTTTCTTTAGTAAAAGAATGAAGTACACATAACCTAAGCACACGCATAATAAAAAGCGTTTTAGTACAGTTTGTATAAATTTATGATAGTGGTATATTTTTCAAAGAATGCTCCTGATATGAAAGATTTATGCTTCTCTAACAAAAGAATGAGTATACATAGCCTAGGAACATGCGTTATATAAATTGTTTCGATAAAGAGTACACTTACTTCTGAGGGTAGCAGTTTTCTCAAAAAAATGTTGCAGATTGGGATGGATTATAATTCTTCAACAGAAGAATAAAGTACGCATAACATAAGAATAGAATCCCCCGGGGCGGGTACCTCTGATATGGGCCTGAGAAATTTCCGGAATGGTGGTTGATTCATGTCACACTGTTGTTGTTGTTTCTAAGGACACTTGTCATAGACAAGTCCACTAACTTTAGAAGTCAGTGATTTTAAGCAAAGAGTGTGTCTCTTGTTTTTTAGTAGCGCCATCTAGGCCAGGGGTACAACTTAGCTACACACACGTCACTCTTTTTACGGGGCTGACTTCACTCAACCACTGATCGTAATTTAGACCTGAATCAGAGAACGATCACTCCTGATCTAGTACCCCCAGTGGTATTACTCTCAAAATGGATAACTTTGTGACAACGACAGATTTATATGTGCGCCAGCAATCACACACACGGAGAGTCTTCGGCCGGCGGGGGTCAAACTCGCAACCCAAGGGACACGAATACGCCCTACCAACCAGGTTATCCCGGCCTTCATGTCACCCTAGCTGGTACAAAAATGTTGTGGAGTGTCTATTCCTCACCGATGACAGGACGTGCCTCCTACGGAAGAGGTTATACTGTGGCCGGTCATGGCATTTAGGAGTTAAATTTATTTCTCGGCAATCATGACATCCGATCATTCCGATTTATCCATGTGCCTTCGGGTTGGTTCGGAGTAGTCATCAATAACCTACGCATATGTGTTTGCAAAGTGCTTCAGTACAGAGTATATACATTTCTGATATGACAAGTTTCTCAAAGACTGCAGGCTGACTGAAAAGAATTATGCTTCTCTGATAAAAGAATAAAGCACGCACAACTATACATATGCATTTCACAAACCGTTTTAATACAGTCTGTACACATTTCTGGTGATAGTATGCTTTTCTGAGAATGCATCTGATTACTCTTGCATGAATGTTGAAATGAAGTACGGTTGTCTAATAAAAGAACAATATACATTTAAAATGTGCATGTGTAATAGAAGGTGTTAAAATATAGCATTTACACATTTCTGGTAGTAGTATGTTCCTTCAAGAATCGGAATCGCGTGTACTAGACTTGTGTTATGGATCCTGAAGACAATTTCAAACATCAACTGCAACTTGTACGCATCAGATATTAAAACTCGGTATCAGAATTATGCAATATGTTACGAACAACTAATAAATGTACTTAATATTATTATAAAGAAGCACTTCCCATACTTGTATATACTCCTTCCACGCATTCTTATCAATTTTTTAAAAAAATCAAGCCCAGATTCAGATTATACCTTCCATTTTAGCCAAGACTGCATTGCTATTATCCAAATATTCTGGTTGGATAGAAGGTAAGCACTAGGTGTTCCAAAATCGAACGAATGAAATTCTTGTACAATTCCATTTTTTAAAGAATAGCAATAATTCGATGTTAATTACGTATTACAGATGATAAGAACTAATTAAAACGTCTGGTTTATATTGGCTGCTATCTTTGCACATTTGACAAACTTATTATTGCTATTTCAAAATGCATATTTTTTTTTAGTTACAGATATCCTAGCTTTATGTTTCTAGTAGTGCACGATGATGATGATCCTGGATTACAATAAAACCTAGATTCCTCTGTGAATGCTTTATATCCTCCAGTAACTTTTATATGAAATAATGAAATATCCTATCAATGCACAGATATTAAAAAACATTGAGATTGTTTCATTTATATCTTCCTACTTACTTAAGTGCAATTAATTCCTTATGAAGTTTCGAATTAGAACACTATCTTCTCCAGGATCTTCTATATGAAGCAATGAAACTTGTATTAATGCATAAGTATCAAAAATACAGAAACTGCTTCATGTATCTTCCTATTTTCTTCAGTGCAATTAATTCTTTGTTGAATTTCACATTTATGATTATTATTCATTTTAATTAGTATTACATATGCAATAAATTGCATCTATTCATATATGTCATGCGAATATACAGTTTTTTAAAAATATATCCATTCTGTTCCAATCCATTGTTTTCCAAAAAGCAAATGAGTCTTAAAAAAAGAAATAAAAAAATAGTGTTTTTAAAGTTTTCAGAAACTTTTTGGCATACTTTCAAGTCCAAAACTTTCCCATGTTCGAATAAAACTTTCGCTTATTTTCGAAAAATGATGAAACTTTCCAAACTCTTTTTTTTTTCCTTATTTATTCTCGGTTAAAATGCAAGGATTATATCAAATGCAGAAGTTTTTTCTTTAATCGATCAAAAGGAAAAATTTAAATCGTAAATATACGAGAAAATTATAGTTGTCTCATATTTTTAGCATAACAATACTCCAATTTACTTCCTAATTAAAGTTTGAAGTAATGAAAACAATACTTTGCCCCAAAATAATTGCATTTCATAATACAAATGAATAATTCCCTTTTCAGAGCACAAAGGATTTCGAGATTTGTCTTCGTCACTTACATCCTTCTGATTATTTTAAAATGAATAATCGCTATCAAATAAATAATTAATTCTTCTAATAGTTATATCAAAACAATTCACAAATTCAAAACACCTAACAGATGCAAATAAAATTTGTAAAAAGCATCAGCTAACATTTAGAAGATGTACGAAAGTTCTATTCGAATAGTTCTCGCAGTTCTTGGTAATAGTCAAATGATGAGAATAGTACCTGAACCGGCACATTCTGTACAAGCTTCCATGCCATATCAGACGAAAAAATGGTACAAAATGCTATATCAAATGCACATCAGATAGACTTACATAAAAATCATCTCGAATCCGTAAAAGATAGATTGATACAAAATGTACAGAATAATTTTCTTTTTAGATGAAAGAGATTAGAGTCAATACAAAAGAAAAGTACTGAGGTACACGCAGAATATAATATTACGAATTTGTAACTTTGCTTCCTTGCACAGTTATTGTCTTCGTAAAGTAGAGAGTTTTATAGATATAGTAATGGTTTCAGAATGGATGTCGAGTCAATGATTCTCAGAACTGGAGACAAACTTGGTGTTCATTTGGCAAGAAAAAAGAAGGACCTAACGTTTCCAGAATCTTTTAAGAAACACAATTAGAACTCCATGTTTGTTCTAAACACTCGTTGTCTTGTTACGAAGACTATTTAAAGTGTCTAAAAAAACTACTAAAAGTTGAGTGTAAAGATGTGAGTAGATGAGCGAAGTCTCTTAGGAGTACTGATTTCTAATAAGTTCTATCTGGATCCTTTGTACAGTAGGGTTGTTTAATAGCGATAGCGTGCTTTGTTGTTTACTACAAATGCTGCTTTATGCACATTTCGTTTGTGTGTCACGCTATTATGCAGAATAAATTTTCGTTATCTCTCGTTAATCCCGTTGGACTTGTCACTCATAAGAATGAAAGAAAGAAATATATTTCTCGAGATGAATTTTCACAAGAAGAGTTCGTATTGGAAGAAACTGCTAGTCACAACGCAACAACTTTTGTTCATTTTCCAATTTAAAATGAAGCATTTGGATTAGAATTATGTTTTCAAGTCTATCAAGAATAATTCTCCAAATAAAATACAGCTAAGTAGCTAGATACAGAACAAAGAATTGCATCTAATTTTTTTAAATCTCATGAAATTAATATTAAAATAAGATTCGATTTAGACATCTCAGTCTAACATTAAATAACTCTGTGGCTGAAATACATTAGAAATGAACATTATATTCAGCATGCTACGGAAGAAAGGGGAAATAAATGTATATGTTAAATGGATTTCTTAAGATGCATTTTGCTTATTGTTATGATATTTTAAATGTCCCTTTCTTTCTTAAGACGTATTAATATTTTAGATCGTATTCCTTTGTCAACGATTTACCTATATAAATGAAATAATCTAATAAAAATGCAATATATGTGCAATTTTATGTAGTAAAATAAAGTAGTAAAGAAGATTCTACTAATAAACACAAAGGAAATTTTAATGAGCAACAATTTGTGTGGGTTAAAATCACACTTGCTGTTGCTGTTGCTTCTTTGTCGCTGAAACCTATCCCCAAAATGTATGTAGCTGTTCAAAATTAAAAGTCAGTAAATATACAATACATTTATAATAAGACAATGTCTTATGCAAAAAGGAGACGAGATCCGTAGGGAAAGTAATGTTATCTTGCGAAGTACATTAACTTCAGTGGGCTGCCTTACAGTTCAGGTATTTGTACCTTGATTTGATTCTTTATAATTTTATCCTTTGGTTTATGTTACGAATCTTATTTCTGATCATGATTTTTTTTCTAGAGCACAGTGTGCTGATAATAACACGATATCACATGAGCATTAATCACATTGAATACAGATTTGAATATTGCGTACATCCTTTCACAAATGAATAAAAAGAAAAAAAAAATAACCAAAGGCAAATATTTTCGATAGCATATTAAAGCACACATAGCATTACCTTAACAATTTGTCAAAAATCATTCACAGGAACAATCTTTAAAGAAAAATTAATCCTTTTCTTCACAAGAACTCCTCTTTGCGAGCAATCCTCGTTGACCAAAAATAAAAGGACTTTCTTTCCGCCAACAGTTATAAAAAGAATTAACGTTTTATCAATTGTGGAAGGACTGTTATTCTGTTTGCAACGGGATGTAATCATAAGATTACATCTCGTTACCAGCTGAAGCAGAACTTTCTTTCACTATCAGCTACGGAGGTACATATTTCTGCTTCGAGCTACCGATGAATGTTTTTCAAATTGAGCTACTAAAGAATTCCTTTACATTACTTATTACAGTACTACAGCTTACTGGGTTACCAAATGCTACTTTTTCTGTTTCGAGCTGCTGATGAACCTTTTTCTATTTTCAGCTACTAAGGAAATTTTTTTCTTTTTCGAGATACCAATGATTTTTTTTTTCTATTTTCAACTACTGACAAAGTCTCCCCCCCCCCCTTTCAGGTACTGATGATTTTTTTTTTCGCTCTTTCAGTTTCCATCTATTTAGGAACTTTATGCCACCTATTTACTAAGTAGCTCCTTTACGTTACCAGCTACTGAGGAACTTTTTTCTGTTTCTAGGTATAAAGGACATTTCTTCTAACTGCTGAGTCAAGTCTTTTTTTAGCTACTGATGAACTTTTTTTTCCCAGCTATTGAAAAACTCCTTTCAGTTCCCAACTATTTAGGAACTTCCCATCACCAGCTTCTAAGGAAATTCCTTTCTGAGCATTCATTGAGAAAGTTTCCTCATGCCATTAGATATAAAAGAAATCTTTTGTGACAAGCCGATGATCACTAGCCACGAAGAACCGAATGTTACCAAAATCCTTTTTACCAGATGTTGAGAAATCGCAAATCTTTCTTAGCATTCAATCAAATAGTTTGAAATTCCTCTCTTAAGACTTCCGAAACATTTACACAATCACTAGAAACTGTTCTTTGTTTCCATCGAGTGAATCTACAAATGAAAATTAACATACTCAGAACAGCTTTTCGCAACTAATTAAGAAGAATTCAAGAAAACGCTCAATCAAAACCATTCAATCGGAGTGTATTATACAAACGTCTCTCCAATTTCCCAAACGCTTCTTCGGAAACTATTGGATCGATTCTCTCTCCTAAACAATGCACAGAAGCAACAGGAGGCTCAGATTACAACTTCACCCATTCATATGCCAACTCAATACATCTACTAGACGAGGGGAATTAATAATGTCCAGAGGAACCCTTTCGAATCTTACGACTCACACCGACCTTTTAGGCAGCGAACACTTCACATGGAATTGCAAATGAAGGAATGAAAAGGTACTCAGCTTGCAATACCCGCCATTAATTCTCCGGAGATTACTTGGGCACACTGCGTTGACGTTTCATATTAGTTCGTTGCCGGCCGATTGAAATTCGGTGGTGTTTGAATATATTACTGAAACGGGCAGGGAATGAAGTAAGCATTTAGCAGAGAGCAAACAGTTTTGAAAGGATTTATAAGAATAACTGAGTGTACTTGCGAGGTTTATGTAAAGTGAGAGAGTAACATGTGCGAATATTAGTCAAATAAGTTTCACGCAAATTTGTGATACAAGATAAAGCCAGCATGCTAATGAGAACGCAATCAAGTTGTATTCTATAGCTGGTTATGCATTTTTCAGTTACTTTTTGATAATTATATGAAGCGTTGTTAAGTCTGTTTATATGGGAATTTTCATAAGTGACAGAAACTGAAAGTCAGAGAGAAGCACGATATGTATTTCTTTAGCTATCAGAATCAAGTTCTCAAACTCATTGCATATCATTATCAAAAGAAATTAAATAAGCAACATTCATATAATAAGACGTTCTGAATTCCTTATACATTTCTTACTAAATGATAAAGATGTGAGGCAATATCTGAAAACTTCAAACTCAGCAATGGAAGGAGAAATCATTTTAAATCTTACAATGAGATTATATGAATTATTATACAGGATGTTTATAAATAAATATCCAAACTTTGTACACCTGTTAAAAGCAATTTCTGCCATTTTGTTCAACGAAAATAAAAAATAACAGTTGAAAAGTTTAAATTCAACACAGTTATAAAGTGTTCAATATAAGCCCCACCAGAAAAACGAAGGATATCGAAACAGTACCATTAACTCATCCTATAATTTTTTATGCATGCTTGGAGTGAAATTTTGAAAGAATGTAGATACGGGCGAATGACGATATTTGATTATTTTTTTCCTATGGCGACATCAAACAATAGGAGATTGTTCTCCAGCAACCAAATGACATTGATACACTTAAGATATACATATCTGCAGGAATTTCAAAGCATCACATCAGAGATGCTGAAAGAATATGGAATAGGTGATCGTATCGCTTTGATAACATTCATATTTTTGGTGGGATTTACAATGGACATTTATCGATAAGATAAATTCAAACTTTCAATTGCTGTTTTGGATTTCCGACGAACAACAAGGTTGTACTTCGGTTCATTTTCTCTTTTTTTAATAGCCCTGCAAAGTTGGAATATTCATTTATAAATATCCTGCATAATAAATTTTATGTCAAAATATGGAGATGCAGCTTTTGTCACTTTTGCATGATAATGTGGTATGCATTAATAAATACTCACTTCAGAACAATAACGTCATTAAAAGACCTGCATTACTCAGTCTTTTAACCTACATAGTTTTTACTTAAAGCATTTAAAAGTCTTCAGATTAGATTTAAGATTGTGCAATAAAATCACATGAGTTAATAACTTTTGCCGCAAATAATTAATAATACAAAATCCAATAACTGAAAAGAAGGGCCAAGTGAAAGAACAGAACAACATTTTGGAAATAAGGCCAGAAAGTAAAGTTCGAACAATCGCTAGTTTAATCAGCGTAAGAGAAAAACATAAATTTGCTTTTTGCCTTATAATGAGATTTCTGGTTAAGTAGGGTAAACTGAGTAGAAGCATTTTCAGAAACCTTGTACCTTCCAGTTCAGAAACCTTGTTTCTGCCAGTCAATAGTGGATGACTGTAATTAGTAAAAGGGGCAATCAATTAATTTCCTTCTTTTTACAAATTCTTGTTCGGCAACCTTCTTTTACAGCAATCTACTCAGCTAAGTTGGGCTATTTTGTATCCTTTTCATTCTATGGTCTTTCGAAAGGTATCTTTTTGAGGCACGGACAGCAAACAGAACATAGAACACCTTGGATATTTAAAACTGATTGTGAAAGAAATAATTAAAATGATTTCAATTTTCAATTATCTTTTTCACAAATTAACTGCCATTGAAAATCCATGGATTATTAAATTTAAACAATGTCTCAATGCCCACATGTAATGCATTAATCTTTTAAATATCTAGGTTCTTCTATCATGCACTACGAAAACTATTTCTCCTTTGTTAATGCACTGTCATTTTGATTCAACTATTAGTCCGCAGATTTTAAATGTGTATGGATCTCCAGAAATTTTTTTACAGCAAACAAAATATCTACACATAATTTAAATTTAATTCATAAATTTATTCATTTCAGCTTATGAATGCACTATTATTCTGAATCAACTGTTAGTCTACAGAAGATTTTGAATGTTTTTGAAACTCCATTAAACCAAATGTTTACAAATGAAGTAATTTAGTTCATTTCTTCTTGTAAATGAATGCACTGTTATTTTGAATCAACTATTAGACCACAGAAGATTTTGAATGGCTATGGATCGCCAGTAATTTTTTCAGCAAACAAAACGTTTACGGATGACGTAAATTTAATTAATTTATTCTTGTAATTGCACAGTTACTTTGAATCAAATATTAATCTGAAGAAAATTTCTAAATGACCATGAATTTCCAATAATTTTTGTATGGAACAAAACTTTTACAAATAACTTAAATTTAATTCATGTTAGTACATCTCTGCTTATGACTGCACTACTATTTTGACTCAACAATTTATCCATAGAATATTTTAAATGCCTAGGGATCTCCAGTAATTTTTGAATCGAACAAAATTTTTACAAATGTCTTAAATTTAATTAATTTCTTCTAAGTGAATGCACAGTTATTTTGAATCACATATTAATCAGTAGAAGATTTTAAATGTCTATGGATATCCAATGACATTTGTATCGAAGTAAAATATGTTTACAAATGACTTAAAGTTTAAAACTCAATAGTTCATTTAACAATCCAAAGTACGAGATGAATCAGTGAAGTCATTAAAATTTTTAGAAAATCTAGACATGTAAATTTTGTATTATAATGGACTAGACAATTATAAATATGCCGCATTATCAATGACAGGAAGAAAAGAAATTGAAATGCTCCATTGAATTACTCAGAGCAATCGATAAAAAGAAAATATGTATTCTCTGTTTTGGATCAATATTACCAACAGCCTTTATTTAACGATTTTTTTAAACATAATTAGCATACATGATTATACATATACGTGAAAGTAATGCTCATGGAAGAAGGAATTTGTATATATTTGTAAAAATAATTGCTCAAAGATGAGGGAATTTTTTTACATTTGTAAAAGTAATTGCTCAAGATGAGGGAATTTGTTTACATTTGTAAAAGTAATTGCTCAAAGATGAGGGAATTTGTTTACATTTGTAAAAGTAATTGCTCAAAGAAGAAGCAATTTGTATACATTTGTAAAAACAATTGCTCAAAGAAGAGAGAATTTGTGTACATTTGTAGAAAGAATTGAAGGGGGAATTCAAAGAAGAGAGAATTTGAAAAACATTAATAGAAAGAACGGCTCAAAGAAGAAGGAACTTGAAAAACATTTGTAGAAAGCACTGCTCAAAGAGGAGGGAATTTGTATACATTAGTAGAATTATTTGTTAGAGGAAGAACAATATTTCATTAAAATTCAACCACAAAAGCAAACAGCTAGCAAAAAAATTATAGCAATAGACTAGCAAGAACTTACAGAAAAACAAATTCACATTTCCGTAATATATTTTTCACTATTATATAAAACAATATTACATCTGTTCTATCTGAGTGGAATATTATTTGCTAATAGTATTGTAGTGCATTTATTGTTTAAATCAAATTCTACAAAGACAACATTGCTTTTTCCCCAATTTTTTAGCCTAACTTTATTTCCTTAAATGCCAAGCGAAGAATTAAAAATGCAAGGTTAAAAGCAATAAAAAAACATAAAGGAATTTCTCAAGTAAACAAGCAGATTATGTTAACAAATTAAAAAAAAAAGATCTTTTCGATTACCTCTTCAACAGAAAACATCTCTTCTTGACACAGAAAGGATTAGTTTCAAAGAAAAAGAGTCAAGTAGAAGGACACGAGCACAGCTGGGGAAACGAAAGACCCAATGAATGCCGTCACTGCTGTAATTTGATCAGCAATTCCTGTGATTAAATATTTATGTTTCCTGCCCTTCTCCACCCGTTTTTCGTTTCCCAACAGCAGTTTTGTAAGAGATATCGGAAAAATAGACACGATATCACAAGAAAGAAAAAACAGCAAGAAAGAAAACACGAGTTGGATCGATATGCAACCACGCGAGGGAAGAGTTCCAGAAGGGATTCAAGTCATTCAGTTAAGGACAATGAAATGTTTATTAATAATGCAAGAACTCGAGATAAAGACTAAATCAAAAACTTTTCTTCTTCGCTTTTGAGAGAATGAATTAAGGATCTTCCCAAATATCGGAATTCGTCCAGATAACACAGAGTTTAATTACCATTTTGATAAGGTATCGATCATCGGCTCGATATATTTCAGAGATAATTAATTGAATTTGATATGTACCAGATAAGTTTAATTGTTTTATTATGAGAAAGTGACAGGAATATTAAACGCTTGGACATAAACGATAATAAAATACAGCATGTTTTAGATATCACAATCTTAATTTAAGTATTTAAATTTTGGTTAGAGGTAATGCTTGAATTAATAGAACTTCTAAAATAAAATAAAAAAGTTGCATTCTAATTTAATTTTAAAAAAAGGGATATTTCTTGGAGTATTTTCAACGACAAAATTAGTTAGATTCGTCATAGGAGTATTACTTATTTCAACTGTTATTCTGACATGATTTCAGGACAATTATTCCAGATCTTAATCGATTATAGCCCCTAGAACCTAAATCATTCCTCGATCAAAAGTTTATCAATTTTTATTTATATATATAACATACATTTTTTGAACTTATTATATGTGTATGTGTGTATGCGTCCGTCCGTCCGTCCGTGCGTGCGCGTATGTTTGTTTATGTGTGGTCAAAGCATTGCACAAACATATATTTGATTTAATTTATGAAAAAGGAGTTTAAATGGGATTTATATGAACAAGAAACATGTTATAAGAAGGCTGAAAATCGTAGCTGAATACACGATACATTTAACAAATAGAAAGGTCAAATGGGGGAGGCGGTGAATTTTTCACTTTCTTCAAATTCGTCTAGATAACTCAAAATCATTTGAAATGCTACTTCCTTTTTTTTTGAATTTTTAGCAACCATTAAATCCAGCCAATCAATTGATCTCCAAAGGCAGCTAGTAATTATTAATCCTTTCAAAAAAAATTACGATTAATATAACTGATAACAAAAACCCAATGTAGATGCAAACCTTTAGCCAGAGGTTTTAATAAATAAATTGTATAAAATTTCCATTCATCAATGTCGAAAATTACAAACCATGCACAAAATTGGCTTTCACTGGCGTGAAAATTGGATTTTTTTAAACAGAAAATAACGAGAAAAAAATCGTAGTTAAAAAAATTATATAATTTCTTTCATTTGGCGACAGATTAATTTTGTTACTCGTTGCGAAGAGTGAAAGTAACGTAATTTGATTTACAATCAGCACAAAAAGTCTACATTGAATTAGTTTTGCTAATGAAACACCGTTAATTTAATTGAGGAAATCCTTACCGGAAAAAAATAAAGAGGAAATATTTCAAAAACATTTAATTCCAGGTTGATTAATTGAATTGCAAGTTAATAAACGCAAAATAAATCGAATTGAAAGATTTACAGGACTCGAAAATCCGATTAAAACGAACTGCCTTAATGCATAATATACAGAAGATTTTCATTTTAATTTGACCTTCGAGGTACGAAATTTGAAATTTAGTTTGCAGTATAAAAGTGAATATAAAATGAAAAGTTGAGCTTCAATACTCAATTTTTCTTATATAACTAGGTATTTAGAAGCTGTCATCTTAATGATTGGATTGAATAAGATATGCAAGGCCTACTTAATCTTTTCTTCAACCAATTCGGTTCATTGGAACTGTTGATTCATTATAATGCAAAAAAGAAATAAAATTTCTTTAATTTGACACCCGTCAAAGAATTTTTCACATGACTCAGGCTTGTATTATCTAACAGATGGTAGGGTTGTAAATATTAATAGAATATTTGATAATTTAGGCAATTTAATTCATTTATCTACCTTGGAAATCTTGACAATCATTTATAGCAATAGAGAAATGGACATGGAATCGCAACTGGTGAAGTTCCTTTAATTTGATTATGGCCATTTGACCGAAGTTGGTGTCTTCTCTGAAGGATGCAGCGTCCTCATGTTTGCGCAGTGAGCTCGTTACAGATCTGTTGAATCTACAGATCATAGAACCCGGATGCCAAGGCTGGGCAGGTAATTGGGTTTCTGGATATCCAAAGCTAAAATTGATATACTACTGTTGAATCAACCCTATAGCTAGTGGGAGCTCTCCCATAAGAGTTTTGGCATTCTTAATTTTTTTTTACAATTTATTATTTAGTTTTTAACCGTATTGGTTACTTTTTGGCACAATAATAGGTCGATGAACAACAAAGAGAGAGAGAGAGAGAAAATGAATCAGTTAATAGCAGGTACACAAGTTGGGGAAAATCTCTGTCCAATCCTAAAAAGTACCAAAATTCACTCAATTTGCAACAGCGGAAGGCTAAAAACAAGAATTTTCCAAACTGAGTTTAATGACAGTTCGGCTCTTCTGAGGCAGCACAGATGTGGCGCAAGTCCAATTATAATGCTTTCATTCTCTCTCCCTCTCTTTAACTAATTTTTACTTTTTTTTTCTTTCTTATACAAGTCCTGCCTATGCTTACGCTCTTTTTTTTTATGTTTGCTGTTAGCTGGTTTTGGTTTCTACTCATGTAGGCTCCTGTGGAAATTCATCTGCTTTAATAAGTATTTAATTTCCTTCATTAGTAATCACTTACCAAAACAGATACGTGGATAATTTTCGAAAATACAATTCACATTATTAGAATACAAAAAAAACTTTTAAAACTGTAATTGTATTCCCTAATGTACTGTAATGTGGAATTTTTCGCAGTACTGCCCGTTTTTGTTTTAACGGCTACTTTCTTTTTATATGACGTGGTGCAAAGAAGCCCGGAAATAGCAACCTTTCATCTTAGCTTTTTTTTTTTTTGAGAATTAATATTGCAATTATTGCAGAATAGTATATGAATAAATATTGCAGCAACAATTTTTGTAAAAAAAGTTTTTTTTAAAAAAAATTATTTATAACATTCCTAATGCTGCAATAAAAAGTTGAAGAGAAATTCTGATAATCTCCAATAAGTAATGTTTATTTTAAAATTTTATTTTTCTGCCTTGGAATAGCATAAAATCAATATAGAGAAAACGAAACATGAATTTTGTTTTATTTTTTTACAAAGTAGAAAATTTTTTTTAAGAAACCCTCCTATAAATTCCATTTTATTGAAACATTTTAAATTTTTTTTCCCCTTTTGGAAGTAATATCTACACAATCCCAACTCTAGGAAAACTTTTCAATTTTCTCCTCCAGTCCCCTTAAATTTAAAAGAGAAATAACTTATGCTATTTCTAAACTATAACATTTTCCAAGATTAATGGCTTTCCACTAGAAAAGTCATCGGATCTAAATCATCATAATGCATCAAGCCGCCGATCAGACGACTTCCAACACATATCTTTTTCATACGAAACTAGCTACAAGCTAAAAGATAAGCTAGCTATTTCAGATAGTTTTTCTACGAAATATTTTAGAGCAAAATATTGACTTTACACTGTAAAAAAAAAAGAATTAGAAAGTTAGTTAATAATTAAATATTAAAAATGTATTAATTACAGAATAAAGTTAGAAGCAATTATTTGAGGTTCATAAAATAATATGAAACATGAAATAAAGAATAGTTTAAACACTTCTATCTTCACAATTAACAGAATTGTGACAATATAAATGACGTCGCAGTCACGTGATAAATTTTATAAAACATGACATTTAAAGAACCATTGCTTTACGTTGTCTTTGATGTCAAGTTTTCTCCTCTATAAGATGCACAGGGGGCTTCCACATTTAAATCTGTGGGAGTATTATTTCCAAACTTTCTCTTACATATGATAAACATAGCATGATCGCACTTGTTTTACATTCTCCTTAATTCTATATATACTTAAAGAGAATTCAGGATATATAGAAGGATATATAAAGGGTTAGGAACCTAAAGTCAACAGGAAGGGAATATCCCTCGCTCTTCCCTGACTTCACCGTGCATTGCACAATATCCAGCGTTCTATGCTTCATAATATAGCGAAGTACTATAGTATTCATTTTGAGCACCTTCCTTTCTTAAATCGATTAAAGTTCAAAATTTGACATAAATCTACAAATTAAGTCACAATACAGGATATCGAATTTTGAGTTTTCGAACTATCGCATTTATGTACACTCAAACACACAGACTGACAGACAGTCATTGCGGTGACGGATGTGATACACAATTTAATACATATCTATAATTATGATAAAAATGTATAGAATTTCAAAGATCTAAGCTTTGCCTTTAAGTTAATTTGTTTACATGCAGTCAAACAAAAAACTTCATTTGAACATATTAAGGAGAATCGAAAACAAACGTGAACTGTTTAGCTCAAAGCGTTCTAATTTCTCATACTGACAGATAGACAGATGAAATCCAAGCAGCGAAAGTGGTATCGTCCAAACTTTCTCACTTACCATCCAATAAAAGTCTTATCCTCCCTGCATAAATCTGTAGATGTGCGAATACACTGGTGAACGTTAGTCACAAAATACAGATCTTTGGAGTGAATTTAGCATTTTAACTGATTTTATTGGGAAAACATGTATTTTGAACGCTTTTTTTTTTGCCGACTGATTGAAATCAAAATTTGACATAGTCATTATCATAAGATCACTTGTCAAATTTCACATAATTAAGGTTGCAATAATGAGTTATTGCGTTTACATGCATGTAAAAGTATAGACCGACACTTGATTAACTCTGTGACAGACTTGGATTTCAAATTTGATAATCTATATGTTAGGCGTTAAGGTTGTGTATCAAATTTTATCCATTCAACTCTTTGCATTTTGCAATCATCGAGTTCACTTGTAATTGAACAGTCATCCAGCCAGGCATCTTGTAAATGGATTCAGTTCAAAATATGATGGATATCTGTAAATCCATATACCAAATGTCAGTCTTCAAGCTCAAAGCTTATTTTTTTTATTTATCACTTTTCACAACACAACACAACACAAAACCACTATATGCCTCTGCAACTATAACCTACTGGTTATTTAAAAAAATGTAATGAGCATAAAGTGGGACTCCTGTACTATCCATCGCTTTGACTATCACCGAAATTGTCCGATGTCTGCTATTTATTGACTGAATTTTAATAAGAGGATTTTTAACATTAGATAAATAGAGCAAAGAGCGATAAGCTGGTTGAAATTCAAATGAGAAATAGCAGAGGCTTTTAAACAAACTATCAAAGAGAAATTGAAAACCGCTGTTCTACATAAAGAGACATACAGTTTGCTAGTGAAAACAAAATTCAGGAAATGATAATAATTGTTCACAGATAAACGTGATACCCTAAATCTCGATTTCGAATTTTTTATAACGATTACAATAATTCCTCTATACTTCGTATACGAGCAAGTAAAATGTGTATTTCGAACTCAGGGAATTCTCAAACCCGAAGATTCATCAAAAATCTCAAGATCAAATTCTTTGAGGATTGCAATATATTCTCTTATCGTACGTGAGAAAGCAAGAAGCGATTCTCATTCGAGTATAATATGGAAGTAATAATTTACTTTTTTCTATGATACATATTCATATATTTTTTTCTATTATTTCTGTCCTTTGGCTACTAACATTAAACTAATTACAAAAAAAAAAAAAAAAGAATCTCTAAGACAACACTCGCATTCAAAGTAAATGACAAAATGAAGAGTCTCCCAAAACTCAGTTTCTCCCTAACTCTCTATCACTCCCGCGTAAGTGGAACAGTTTTCTCGGAATATCGACTGAAATCCAGAAGTTCATCGACGTTTTAAATTGAATCTTTCTCTCTGATTATCGACATTTTGAAATGCGATAAGCAACAAAAGCAGGGAAAATTTTTAAGAACGTTTTCTGATAGATCTCGGAATAAAGAAGATAAAAGAAAGAAGGCACAACATTACGAAAACCTTTCTTTGTCCCAGAATAAAAGGGCGCTCTAAAATGTTTCAATTGAAAAATCTTTTATCGAAGAAAAGTTTTTTTTAAAGTTCATCATCACCAAAAATCATTCTTTTCAATTTGGAATTTTTTTAATATAGATATTATTCCATTAATACCTTAAAAACTTCGAGTCGACCGAACCAAGAATGAAATTATTCCATCAAGTACTGGAAACTAAAAACAAACAAATTTTTTTTAAAAAAATTCTAAAATGGAATTTTACAAAACTTTAAAAGTATTTCAATTTTACCAAATTTCAAATCAAAAATTTTTTTATTGATATTTTCTCAATGATAATCTCTTTATTTTCTACCAGCATTAAGTAAGAAAAGAATAAACTTAATAATGACTTAAAACTGCAAAAAACATTAAATTTTATTTCCAAAATAACTATTGAGTTAAGAAATAAAATAATTCTGAAATATAATGTATCATACAAATTAATCAATACTTTTTCAAAAGTATTCTAGTATTGATTTTGCTTGATTGGTTTAAAAACTAGTTTTTGAAGAGAAGAAACCTGATAAAAACATATTCTATAAAAACACACGAAAGGATATTGAAAAAGAAGCAGCAAATTTAATATATTTATTTATAATTAATGAAAATAGAGACATATACGATATATAGCTGGAAAGAGAAAATTCAAAGTTCCATTTTATGCATTTAGCATGCATTCACTTTTTATGCGAGAAACACCGAATTCGATGCCCATTTCTTGCCACACAAGAAGTAATAGTAGTATTCGGTGTCTTTTATTTAACTCTCAAAAATTTGCCGATTTTCGAATGCAATTTGGAAACGTTTAACATTTTTATCTGATATGCGAGGATGATCAATACCATATCTTTTCATAAGCAACTACTTCCCATGAATTCCTTCCAATAAATCGGTTAAATCACGAGGTGACTTTTAGCGAAAATGCACGCAGAAACGCAACAATAGATTCACTCTTTGCATATTGTAGGCAGCGAACATAGATTGCATAAATT
>JAPMOR010089904.1:18628-62950 GCA_026543865.1 Argiope aurantia
CTTTGCATATTGTAGGCAGCGAACATAGATTGCATAAATTCACTCTTCGCATATTGTAGGCAGCGAACATAGATTGCATAAATTCACTCTTTGCGTATTGTAGGCAACGAACATAGATTACATAAATTCGCTCTTTGCATATTGTAGGCAGCGAACATAGATTACATAAATTCACTCTTTGCATATTGCATAGATTCACTCTTTGCATATTGTAGCGCATAAAGCAATTTTTCCTGAGGCGGCGCTGTTTTTTCGTAAACAAACAAAAACGATACTTTTACTTGGATGGTGTGAATTCATAAGATTAAACTTGAGCTTTCCTCTATTCAGCACCATTTCGTATCTATTTAATGCCATTAATCAGAAATAAATATTTTAAATCTGCTCCTTTTCTTTTGAAAAATCAGGTATATAAAGTAGCCAGATGGAGAAGATATAAAAAAAAATATCTCCTTCAATATAAATCTAACAGGATGGCCTTAATTTTTAAAGCAATGATGTCATCAACGATTGAGGACGCATTGATCCTTTCATCCTTCCTTCAAAGGTTGGTGCAAAAAGTTTCTCTTGCAAGCTTTTCTTAAGTTGTTCACTAATTTGATACCACATGGCTATACACTGAGTATCACCCTTTGTTGGTACGTTTGTGTAAGATAAATAAACTTGATGAAGGATCACTTAACAAGAGAAGGCGAAAAAGATAACTTCTTATTGCATTCTGAAATTTCGTGAAAGTAATTTAGTATTATATAGTATAAATGGTGACATCAAATCAATTAAAAATGGTCCATGGTGATTGAAAAAGTATTAACATGATTTCCCCTGCAAACGGCATTACCTTTGATTACCTCGATAGAGGATTTCATGTGTATTTCCAACGAATATGAGCTCTTTTTTATTTAGATGTATATTGTCAATACTAAGATTCGTTATCCGAAACAATGCCTTTCATCCGGAAACAACTATGTTTGCCATTTGTTAAATTCTCTTAAAAAATCTCATATACGAACAGGTGAAGCGGCGATACGTGCACTGTGTTACACTCTGCGAACGTTCTATTACAATCTGAAATAATGGTACTACTGTCACTGTTTTAATGATGGCGTTATTAGAAGAGTTCATTTTTTATTTGGGGAAACTTATATAAAGTTGTTAGCAAAACCTTGATATAAAAAACAAAGCATTTATATAATTTACTTATAAATTACCACATGAACTGTCTGTCATAAGCTGTCGCATAATTAAACATGCCCAATCGCATCAACCTTTCTTAGGTTCGATTTACTTTATACTGTACTGAAATCCTTTAGCTCTTAGTTTCTATAAGTTGAGTTATTAATATCAATCAGCAAAAAACCTGATTAATCGAAATCAAAGCAGATCAAGAAAGGAGTCTTAAATTGCATTGTTAAATTTAAAGATTATTTATTCTTACATTTCGTCTAAGCGCAAATGTAAAAAGTTTTTGCATTGGTTAGTTATTAAAAAGAGCAAAAACAAAGAAAAATTTAATCTAAATATAAATGAAAATTGAAATAGCAGTAGAATTTACGTCATAACAGTATATAATAATAATAATTTCCTTATTAACCAAATACTAAGAAAAGATTTTTAAGAAATGAAAAGTAGATTTTTAAGCGATGATAAAAAGTATCTTGTTACATCGTGATATAAGAGCAAAATGAGTAAAAATCTGTCTCTTCAGAGTTTACTATGATATTCTGATAAGGATTACTTTGTCAAGTGTCAACGCAGGCAAGGAAATCTTAAGTACTTTTAAAAGTATGTGTGGGCTTTAGGAATGTCTTATCTCTTCGCTCGAAGCTTGGGAAAATGCAAAAGTCATCAGTTTTTTAGAACGCACGCTAGAAATAATTAAATAAAAAGTGGAATTGAATCAGGAAATAAGAGAACATTCTAGAATAAAGGAGCACGGAATAATTTAAGACAAAAATTAGGAAATTAATTGGGATTTAAATTAGATTTTAAACTATCATATCATGCATATTATATATATAATACTTTCCTCTGGAAAATGATAATATATTTTTGCAAAACCTCTCGAGAAACGAAATGCCTTTTTTTTCAGTTTTACCTAATATTTAAAATAATCTTCTTTCCTGTTACCCAGATATATAGCAAGGATATTTTTTTCTCACGAATTTATACCATAATCTGGCTGCTATATACGTTTACAGTACAGTTAAAAGGTACATAATGAATCAGGAAGCATAGATAATGAATGAGGAAGCACACTCATTACTCACTTAAATGAGACAACAATACAAGTTCATTATTTCAATTTTTTATTATATTTCTGTTTTGTTCTTATCAGTTGAATTCTTTTTGTTCCAGCAATTGACGGTTAATGAATTTCATATAAAACATTAAATAGGAATTTTTGAAAAGAAATTTAAAAAAAAACAACTTTCATTTGTTTCATTCCGAAACTCATAATACTGAGCCCACGCCAATAGTTGGCAAAAAATTTACAGTTACGGGAGAAAAATATTTATCTTTTCTAGTACTTTCTCGCATAGTTTGGTTCATAAAGCGTGGGTGTGAACTTTTGACCTTTGAGAAGTGTTTCCGAATAAAGTTTTGAACACTGTTTCAATAAAAATAAACCAATGAAAGTTGTTTCGCTCTAAGTTATTTTAGAATTTTTTCATCTTGCATGGATTTTTTAAAAATCTCACGACTACTTTTCTCGATTTGAGTTCAGAATCCTTTCGAATTTTAAACAATTAATTCACGATTGCTTCACGCCACGCCACTCGCATGAAGACACTCTACGTCACTTTATCTTCAATTAATATATTTACTCATTTATTCTTTTACCCCAACACGACTTTATCAAATGTCGCGACCCAAAGTTTAATTAGACACACTAAAAATAACATATCTTTATCCTAACAGGACGTATCTTTTAATTCAAAACTACTAAATTTTGAATGTTATTACGTTTTGAACAATAGGTTCTCCTTAAGAAAGAGAGTTTCAAAATTTCAATTATATATTTAAATTAATCAAAATTTTCATAATTTGTAGCAATAACTTTGAACGTAATATTTAACATTTCTGCAATAAAGAAAATTCAAAGATATCAATCTTTCCTCTTTAAATGTAATAATTTTTAATATATATCGGATTCAAACAACAAAGGATCCTCTAGAGAGAGAACACATATTGGTTCAGAGAAAAAAAATTACATTTCTGCATTACATATTAAATTGTGAAACATTAAGAGTGTCTTAAATAATCTTAAAATGTACGTTAACTTTTTACATTAGGGGAGAACTAAAAACAAAAACTTTGACAAAATGGTCTTTGTAAAAGATTTAATGATAAGAATTAAAATACATTAAATAATTAATAAAAACATGTGATGATATTAAATCAGTTTCTTCTGTGAAAGTTTCTTCTGTTTTAGAATTAAAAATATTTTTTAAATAATTTTTTTAAAAAAAATTGAAGTCCTCTATCATAAATTTTATGCTATCATGCGAGAACATTAAGTCACATGGTATCAATTCGACCGATAAATAACATTATGTTCTCACATGATTCATATTTCGCAATCGCCAACATTTCGAAAAGTGAGGGGTTTTGATTAACTCAAAATCTATCGGGTTCTAAAATTTTTTTTCTCGGAGCCAGATTTTTTTTAAATCCGGTTTAAACTGGTTTGGAATGATTACGTGACTATTGTATTGCAAAATCGTCAACTTTTAGAAAAAAAAAAAAAAAGAAAAAAAAAAGATGCCTCCCCCCTCTCAAAATCACTCGAGCTCATTTTTTTTTTTTTTTTGACAGCTGGAAAAAAATGAAATTTTTAATATACATATAAACTTTCGATACCTCTACTTGCTGTATCGTATTGATTCCCGTTTTCTTCTTTGTACTTTTTCAGAGTATAACTTCTTATTACACATGCCCCTTTATTTTCGACCTCGCATTCCTATCCAACGCAACATCATGTTCTAGGATCATAGTAAAAATAATCAAGCTTAGGAAAAATATAATGTTGCGAAGTCAAAAAGAGATTTTTATTATTATTAGTATTCTTTTAACTCACCCTCCCTCCATGCGCGATGTCACCTGATGTGGCAACTCCTATTTAATCAGATACACTCTAGTGTATCATCAAATTTAAAGTTCTTACACAACGCTCAAGAAACTGAGAAACAGAATATGATTTATGCGAGGGTATCGAATAGAGGCGAAAGAGTTATGCCATTTCTTTGCTCAACCCGATTCCCTTTTGCGCGGAGCTTTGTTTATGCGCTACGGAGGAGAGAAACGCACATTACGTACCACGAGAGGAGCCATTTAATATTTTAGAGGCCATTTCGGATGATAAAATGCCTCCGCGTCGCACTCCCTTTAAAATCAAGACATTAATTTTAAGGATAAGCGACCGAAATTGGAATATTTTAGAGGGAAAAACTCTATAGGAAATGGAACGCAACAGCACCCCGAGAAACTGGATTCCTCTTCAAAAAACATTAGGAAATATAAATAAAATCTATAGGAATAAAGCATAAAAATATGGAAGGATTTATTTCTAACGCTGTAAATATCCAGAATGGAGGACTATTTGTGCAAAAAGCAGTCGCACTTTTGCATACAAAAGTGAAAGAATGGAGAACAGAAATATCTAGGATTTGCGTTCATTTGTATGAATCCGCTTTTACGCTTTTAAGAGGCACAATAAAGGACAAGTAATCATAGGAATACAGGGAATAAGACATAGTCAGAATGTAGTATTGATATATAATAAACTCATACTTATAATAAAGCTCAGTATGTGTGTGTGTTATTGCAAATATATGCATGTTTCGTAATATAGTAATAAAAATCAATCCTTGTACATTATTTACATGGCATTGGCGAACAATAGCTACAAAATAAATCTTTGACGTGAATCTAGAGTTTTTACTGGATTCCAACGTACAAACCCAAAAGTAAAACAAAACCTACCTTTGCTATCTCAAGAAGATTATATACTACATTTCATTCATTTAAATCATTGCATTTTGTGCTTGTGCGTGTGTGTGTGTGTGTGCGTGCGTGTGTGTGCGCGTGTGTGTGTGTTTTGGCGCTCTACAGACCAGACCGTTCGATCTCCAGCTACCAAAAATTTTGGTATTTTTCCGCTATAACTTCAGAAAATATTACAGCACAAAATTTAATTTTACATCCTACTGAAGTTCAAAAAGTAATCTTTATGCTAATGTTTTAACCAACAAATAAAATTTCTATTTTTAATGAATTTTGACAAAAAATTATTTAATCATATTTTTCAACAGTTTTATTTCCCACAAAATAAAAAAAAATAAAATTTAACAGTCACGCACGGTCACGTTTCGTGAGAATGAGGGAAAAAAAAAATTAGCTTTTAAGAACGTGTTGCCATCACACTGATAAAAGCTCGAATCGAAAAATAAGTTAAAGGTTGCCAGAAATTAAATCAAGAAAAGTATAATTTTCAGCACGTGTCTTTATGATATGAAATATATAAGAAATAATATTTTCCAAAAAATAAATACAAGACAAAGTTTTCTATGATTTCTTGCAATATCAACATTATTATTTTAATAAATCAGCTTTATTTAAGGCAAACATGGTTTAATATATATTTTTTGATTCGAACTTTTATCAATTTAGGACCCAACGGCTAATTTGTAAACATTTAATAATATAAATACATGTGTTAAAATGGTCTAAATGAGGTAAATAATTACATTTTATGTAACTGAGTCCATCAATGCTCTAATAAATTACGAATGTTTAACTTTTATAAATAGCTTTTGCTCTGTGTATCATATTTAAATGAAATATTTTTGAGATTCTAATATTTTAAATAAAAAGAGTTTCACTCTAATCAACTAAATCAGTCATTAAACTGAATGATTTATGAAAAACTAAATATCACTATTCAATAAAAACGGTTGATTTTAGACCACTTCAATGATCGTCTCAAAGAAGATACGCCAAGGTTTCTAGAGATCGATTGGCCTATGATTATGAAAATGCTGATCGTTCTAAAATTGTAATATAAAATCTTCATAAATAGGTCAGATTTGATAGCAGAAGATAGACACTATTTATTTATTTACTTCAAAATTGGAGTGTCAAGACTATTTCGCAGAATAAGATGTCTTAGTGCCAAAGGACTGTCTAAAATTTAAACCAATTTTTTTAAGCACATTTATTGTCTGAAATAAAATAAAATATTTTTGATCACATTATTTTAAACTTTTGACAGAAAACTAAAAGCTGAATTTTATGATGAATCAGAATTTTTTTTAATAATGCTTTAAAATATTATAAAAATTATGAAAATTATTCTGTAGTGCACATAAAACTTCAATGCCGAACGACTCTGCTTTCAATTCTCATATTTAAAAAAAGAAAAATGATTGGTTTCAGTAAAAAAATGTTTTTATATTACTTGTCGTTTAACATTTAACCTTTAGTTTAAAGTTGAAATTTTATGGGAGCTAACAGAAAATTAGACAAAGAAAGAAAGAAAGAAAGAGAGAAAGAGAAAGAAAGAAAGAAAGAGAGAGAAAGAAAGAAAGAGACAGAGAAAGAGAGAAAGAGACATTGTACAACGAACAAAACTGTTTAAGGCCTACATAACAGAATGGGTGAATTACTCGTATGTAACTATCAAAGTTTGAAGTTAAAAATATTCTGCTGAAAAATCTAGTATGAGACCAAGTTACATCAAAGATTTTTATTGAAAATTTTAGCAAGCAATAATACTGGCGAACCGTCTGGTTGCCAAAGGCGGCCAGTATAAAATATAGTTAAATATGTGTAGATAAGTTTATCTCTCAGAAATAGTACAAATTTCACATTATAATTAATAAAACATTTTTTTTTTTTTTTTACTTTCTTGTATATGAAGTATACAGAAAATATTGTAATCGTCAAAAATTCGAACTCGTAATTTCGACACATACTACACACATTTCTACAAAATGTCCGCCTGTCTTTGTGTGAGAAAGATAACTCAAAAAGGCTTCGAGTTAGACGGTTGAAATTTAATATACGGTATTTACACCAGTTTTGGAAATTACTTAAATTTTGAACAAAATCTATTGAGAGGAAATCCGTCTGTCCGGCTGCTCAAATATAAGTTAACAAAATAACTGCAAAACAAAGAGAGCTAGATAAATATAATTCGATACACAGATTTAACATCTGTAGTGTAGACACCTGTCAAATTTTATGTCAAATCCGATAATGGATTGACTGACTGCCGGCGTATGCTTTCATAAATAAGTAAATGAATGCGATCATAATTCAAAAACTCAGGGACTTAAATTTATGAAATTTGGTATCGGATTTTGTGACTACAATTGCGGTTTTTTGTCAGATCTTTGTTTCAACTGATTGAAACATGATACAATTGATTGAGTAAACGTGTCTAAGTGACAAATTCGATTTTCGGATACTATTTACCGCATGTCAGGGATTAATGGCCAAAAAACTTATCAAGGATGACACGATAGATGGACAAAAATAACTCTAAAACGCTTTGAGTTGGACAGATGAAATTTGGTACACGGTCTTTACCGAAATGTGTAGATTTTTGTTAAATTTTCTGCATACTCCATTTAGAGACAGTCTGTCTATCTGATAAGTTCGCACGATAACTACAAAACGAAAAAAATTATTCGGAGAAAAATCGCTATAAAGATTTAGCATCTTTCACTTTAAGCCAATTTCAACCAGTTTTTAACTGTCTATCGGTCTATACTTTCAAAAATATGTAAACACGATAACTCAAAAGCGCAATGACAAATATATTAAATATGATACGCCATTTTGCGACTATAAGTATAGCTCTATGTTAAATATTTGTTTCAATCGGTTGGGAGAAACGCATCTAAATCGATGTTTGGATACTTTTAACAGTATGCCAGGGACTAATCGCAAAAACCTAGCCATGGATTACTGGATATATTCAGTAAAAATTCCAAATCCACAACAAAAGTTAATATTTCCTAACTATTGCACGCCAATGCTATGTAAGCCGCGAGCAAAGCTTCACGTAATATATGAATTGAGATACGACATTATAACTTCGAAATTGTTCGCAATTGCTGAAAAGGGAAAAGAAATTATTTAGTGGTAATTTGTACGATATTAAATAAGAATGGGAGGAAGTTACCTATCCTTCTTTTAAACATGCATTTGACGCCATTCAAAATAATGGAATTCTAGATCATTAAGAAGGTTGATGTACACACTAAAGAGAACAGGTGCAAGACTTTTATAACTGCACAGCTTTAATGTCTATAACAATTTGATTTTTGATGATATTTAATATAGAGAGTCAGGAATAATACAAGAGATTCAACAGAAAATAAACCAGCTTATCATCAAACTTGGTTGGGAAAACTAAATATTTAAAAACATCGTTGAAATAATTTAGTTTAAATCTTCATCGAAGAAACCATTTTTTCCAACAGTTCAGAAAGACCTATTTTAGAACCATAAAACTTGATTTATTAATATTTAAAGCGATATAACAGCCTTCAAGTAAAAAAAAAAATCAAAATTGAGCACATTTATTATTTTAAGTGAATAGAAATTAAGCTTTGACGGGTTTTTAAAATAAATGTCACATTTGAAAACTGATTTTTAAATTTAAAAAACCGGTTCTTCCGGAAAGCCTAGATGTTCCTCCTCCTGTTCTTTAAAAAAAAAATCGGTTGGACCGATTCGTCCAGCAGCTGAAGGCTTAGGGCGACGAGATGCCAATTTATTAACAAGTGAATGTATATTTGAATTTCAGTTAAATGAACTAAAAAAATGTAAACACTGAAATGTTTGAAATTATTATATGCTTTAGAAGAACGAATTCAAGAAAGAAGACAAGTAAAATTAGCAACTCTTTCGCTGTATTTGCAATATCCACAAAACATTTCTAGTTCAGCGAAGTCATCTAGTATACTTTCTTTAGCTTCAAAAACCGAAATTATTAGATTATCTGGAAAGATATTGTCTAGAATATTTCCAAATCCTTATGTGGAAACCGATTCTGATGAAGAGCAAATCGAAGAAACTATTCAATAATGTTTTTTTAAGAGAAACCATATAAAAACCAATTCATAAATTTTTATAAGAGTCTAAAGGAAAACTTACAAATCCAAAGACGCTGAAAGGTGAATTTTCATTATCTGAGGAAACGAATAAAAGAACAAAACACTTACATTTGTTATTTAATGCCTTAAAAACTATAAAACCAAACTCAGTAGCTAGTGAACGAGTATTTTCAATTTCAGGCAATATTGTGTCCAATATAAGAACAAGTTTTAGCCACCGCTCAATGGATATTTTAGGTTTTTTTAAATCCTATTTTCTTAGGAGAAATTAAAATTTGTGAAAATTATATATATGTAATGATATTTTAACTCTAATTTCAATTTAATTAATTTTCACGATTTTATCTTAATTTAGCCCATAGTAACTTTATTCTAAAATATTCCATTATTTCGTGATCCAATTCCACTGTCTCTACTTAATTAATTGAAGAGAAGCTTTGTTAAATTGCAGAATCAGCAAAAAGTCTAACTTTCCCACACTCCGCGTGAAGAGGCAAAATACCGCTGATGAGGCAAATTCTTTCTTAAAAGATCTCTGTGTTTCCCTTACATGTGATTGACATGCGTCTGAAATCCCTATCAGAATCTTATTAATATATTAGCACAATGAAGAAAGGATTTTCCCTATCCATATCTCATGTTATATAAGAGGAGGGATAATTTATTTCTCGCTTCTTCCCCACTTCTGTTTTTGCAACGCGCTGTGGCGGACGCACAATGTCCACGTCTTTGCTTGTAAATAATAATGCTTTCCCGATGGAGTAAAAAGAACTTAAAAATGTAAAAAGTCTCTTCACTGTCTTCAAACTGCATTCTGCTTCCCATAAAATAATGCTTACATATTATATATAATCCTTAATTTTTTTTAAATATTTGGAATTTGAATTTGATATTGATTTCGTTTTTTGTTATTTTATATAAATTAAATAAAGTATTTTTTCCCTATTCCATTTTTTTTGACAAAAATTCGAAAACCGGTTTTTTGGAAATATTAAATTCGAAAACCGGTTTTTCAAAAAGTCGGGTTTTGTATAAATCCTATTAGAAATTTAAGATTTAAAAGAAAAAAGTGAGTTCATAAATTATATTCGTCGAAGGAACGAATGTAATAAAGTGATGAAATAGAGATTTCAAAAAATTAAATTGCGTAAAAATAATTCAGTTAGAAAACTAATCATGTAAATTTCAATTTTGATTAAATTAATTATATCAAAAATAAAGCATTACATTATATGACATTTTTAAAATAGCATTTGATAAAATCTAGTAATATAACAATGGTTTAAATTTAATTTATTTGTGGCAAAATTCAGCCAAGACATCCAGTTTCGCACTGACATATAGATAAATAAACATATATCAACAACTCACCTATGTAGAAGAGGCATATTAAAAGAGGAGAAAAAACTTTCAGAACACTTACCTGAAAAGGAAAAAAATATACACATTATACAATCATTTCATTCAATAAAGTAAAATGCTTTTCAGGAACAAAATTGAAACTTTACTATAATTTAATCAAAGATTATCTCTACAAATAACAGAAGTGATTATGATCATATGTTTGTTTGCTGCAATCGACTGACGAGATGGTTTGATGGTTTGGCTCAATTTAAGGAGGGGGGGGTACAAACTGGCATATCAAAGCAATTTAACTTTTTTGAATTTTAATTAACTAAAAATTAAACAAAATGTAAACAATTTTCCACAATAACTTTCGAAAATATTATTACAAAAAAGTTAATTTTTTTTTTTACTAGCTTAAAATAAAAAACAACAACAGTAATTCTTCAAAATAATATCAAATTAGTTTTTGTAAAATGTTTCCTGACTTTTGACATCTTTTAAACATTTTTTGCATAATTTGCTTTTTATTATTATAATTAAATACAAGCCAAATATTTTAATATTTTCATCAAATATTTAAACACTTGAGTTTCTCGTATTATTGAATGAAAATATGTTTCTATTCAGTTTCTGCACAATTTGCGTCAGAAATAAGCAAGTGAAGCTCCAATTCCAAGACAACAAGTCATTAGAAGCTAGATTGCTTTTAATCCCACGGTTAAGCAAAGAGGCTAATGCTTCTATTAGGAAAACAAATGTATACAATAAAGAAAACAGGCACGAGGGTTCTCAAACTAATACGGCATCATGTCTATTACAATTTGATGAAGGAATAAAAAATATCAAGTCATAGATAAGAGATTCAAATGAAATCAAACAGAATCAATATTCCTGACGAATCAACAGGTAGCCAAAAGCAGTCATAGCCAAAAGCAAAAGTCATAATTTTATTTTTTTATTTCATAAATGTTATTTTGTAAATATAGTTTGTAATAAGTATCTTCTGATCCGCATTCCGCTTATGTTCGATACAAATAGTGCAATAAAAACGGAATCATAAGAAATTTACACAGGATGGATATCTAACATTTCAGTCCACCCCAGACCAATTCTGACTGGTATCTCGTATCTCTGATCATCTCTCGATTGGCATGATATTGAGTGACTGTAAATTCCCGGCTATATTCCGTAGATCATTTGGTAGCGGATCATTACATATGTTACAATGAACTCAATATTTACTACTCGTCATCATCATTTTTGTATATCAGCTCCGAGAATAAAAAATTCGTTGCTGCATATATATTAGAGAAACTGAATATTTTATATACCGGGTTTTAGGCAGTAATAGGTGATGCGGCATCAACCTAATATTTTGTATCAGGTACACAAAACACATACAGACTCGGAGTATCAGGCACTCGGTATCAGTTTTTGAATTCGATTAATATCATCTGGTAATATCCACCAACTTCATTCATTATCAATCGGATGATACTGTATCAATCTGATACAAAGTATTAATTCGAGTTCGCAATCATCCTATCTCGGTGAGTTTATGAGCATGCGTGATCTTTATTTAACTGTATATACTACATCCCATACCATTAATGTCCTTAACCCCATATAACGGAGAAACATGTTTTTGACAGATCGACACCTTTTTCTATACTAACTACCACTGATGGATCAATGTCTTTTTTATACTAACTGTATTATATGATTCGTCCGCTAGTATCACTGGTCTTAACCCAATGTAATGGTAAAGAACCACAGATGGATCAATGCCTTTTTTATACCAATTATATTATATGTTTCATCGTCTATTAGTATTACTCTTAACCCCATGTAAGGGTGAACATACCACTGATGAATCAACGCTTTTTTCCATGTTAAGTATAACAACAAAAACCTTTCCTTTTTCTCGTTTCATCCACTCATCAATCACTGTCAGGTCAATGACACATAGTCATCAATATCCTTTCAGAAGGAACGAAATCTCAGTTTGGAATCTTATTCGTATTGGTATCAGCCATCAGCTCCAGCGCAAGACGAAAACGAATACCAAACAAATATCCAGTTTTAAATAATACCACCAAAAAAAAAACTTAGTTATTGGTTGTCTCAGGTAAAAAAATTTCAGATAAAACCCAAATCCCTCATATAGTAAAACAAGATATCTATCACACTAGGTCGTGTTGTTGACCTAGCAAGAAACTTCATAGCGCAGATTATTTTCTATACAGACATTCCCATAATTATGCTCCCATCGTGTTTAATTTTTAAGCTCAAGTACTTTTAATTGTCTTATTACTTTATGTATTTCTGGCCTTAAGGTACGCTAGTACTTTTCAAAATATGTATCTTCCTTTTAAATCACCTAGTATTTCGAATTCAAATACACTTTCCAATCAATACTTTCATCAATTTTTCCATTACCTTCAAATCGCGCTCAAAAAACGCTTTAAAGAAAAATTTATTACAGCAAACAACTTATCCTCGAATCTAGAAAAACATCTCAACCTGACTTCTCCCTTTTCCCTAAATGGCGAAATATTTTCGCTACGCCGAACAATACATCAGTCCTATCAACAAATCCAGGAAGCTGAAATTTCAAAGAGCAGAAGAGATTGCCAAACATTCATTGATTCCTATAACCATTTTTATCTTTTAAACATGAAGTTTTTCTCAACCACCCTTTCTACCTCCCTCAGCAAGAGAAAACTCTTTCGATCCTTCTCACAATGGGACATTGGAAAGAGAATCAATTCCGGGGACTTTTCTCTGGTAGGGAAGCATCCCCAACTCCTCTTTCATACGCCGCAGAGGGTGTATTAGCAGAAAAATCCCAAACTGAAAGAGACTTTGGAAATCGAACGAACTTCTTTCACAGGATTCCAGAACAAATCCGACAGAATCGGGAGCCGAACATACGACAGAGGATGAAATTTTATGTGTGCACAGGAAAAAAATATCCATTTTCGATAGCGATAGCCTTCGGAGGGGGATTTGAGTGGAAGAAAAACGACGGGAAACAGCATCCAAAAATCTACCTTTCCCCCTTTTTTAGCGAAGGTAAGATTTTTATGAGAAATGCAATTTAAAAAAAAGGTGACAGATATTCTTCTAAATCAATTAAGAAAGGTAAATTTACTTTGGTAATGCACGCCAGAATTCAGATTTCAAGAACTTTTTTTTGTTCCATTAAAGTTATTTTTTAATGTCTGCCAAGTGAAGGTCGATAAAGGTTTTATTCTTGCCACTTTAAGTTGAAAATCGTCCTAGTTTTCATTAAATATTATGTTGAAAGAATTGTTATTTTCACAGCACTGCACAGTGCAAGAATATGAAAGCATTTTTGAAGAATTGTTTCACAGAACATCTGAACAAAAGCAAAAATTTACAGAAAATCTTTATTTAAAAAAATTACCATAATACGAAATAAACTATTTTAGAAAAGAAAACGTAAAACACATCGGGAGTGAACTTCTCCAAACTTTCTTGCATGTGTTTGCATGAAATTGACGTACAAGAGTTACGAACTATTAGACTTTGGCCAGAATTTAGCAATTCCACTCAATCTGTTTTACTGTTAGCAATTTTACAGAATTTAGCAATTCTACTGAATCTGTTTTACTGTTAGCAATTTTACAGAATTTAGCAATTTCACTGAATTACCGTGTCATTCTTCATGCAATATTTTGCGATTAATCCCTGGCCTGCCGTTGATAGCTCCCGAAAATATAGAATCTGTGTCTTAAATGCATTTTTCCCAATCGGTTTGAAACCAAAATTTAACACAAAAATCCAATAGTATTTATTAAAAAATCTAGTATCGAATATATTTAAGTCATTGCGATTTTGATTTATCACATTTACATGTTTCTGAAAGCACATACCAACAGACGGCCAACCTCTCGTTGGATTTGCTTAAAATTTGGCAAGGTGTCTATACTATGGATGTTAAATCTGCGCACCGAATTTTATTTATCTAACTCTCTTCGTTTTGTAATTCTCGTGCTAACTTACATTCGAAAAGCCGGACAGACGACTTTCCTCTGAACAGATTTTACTCAAACTTTGATAGAAATCTACAAATTCGGTTTGAATTTTTTGACGATTACAATACTTTTTCTATACTACGTATACGAGAAAGTAATAACCCTAGCGAAATCTTTAATATACGAAGTTGTTTTCACGACATTATTTCCAAAGGATCCAACTTAAGGATTATTACTCAATTACGTAAATATCTGATAAAATTCGAAAGGAAATGGAACGCTCGCAAATATTCTCGAATTATTAACAAATTTTAGTAGATATTTAATTAATCTTATCCTCGTTGCTATCTTGCTTCATATAAATTTGCAACTTCCCAATCATGCAAATTGTAACACATTAGAATCCATTATGTAAGGTATTGTTGAATAATACGACAGTTTAATAAATGCACAAATAACAGCCTCAATCAATGAATGCAACTAGCTCTTCAAATATTAAATTGTCCTATTTGACACTAAAATTTCGAATTTTAAAATTTTTATTTAAAGTATACCAGTTCAGATACTATAATCTAGTTGTAAATTCAAAAGTTCGATTTATATATATTTACAAACGACAGTTACGATTAAATATTTTTGAAAAAATTTAGATTGTAACAAGCAATTAAATTTGATACTCACATGTGCAGAAGCATCTTAAAAGATGTGGCAAACTATAATCATATAAGAATCACTTATTAACTGTTGCTCCTTGTTATTCTATAACTTAATTAATATGCTAAATTCATCATGTTATCGAACGTCATTTTAGTATGATTCCGTTATTTTGTTTTTCATTATAATGCGAACATTTCAGTGAAAGCATTTTATTAAAAAAAAGAAAGAAATGAGGAGGCACCTAAAAAACTTCCAGTTTTCGGTTGGAATTATTTTGGAAACAAAAACGGCAAACTTAATCATCAGTAATCAAAAGTTATATTCCTTTATTTAGGAAAGAAATAGCAGTAAAAATGTATAATGTAACACAAATCATTACGTAAAACAAAACCAATGCAATAAAGATATTGTGATAAGAAAACACAGGAAAAATTAGAAATTTATTTCTAAGAGAATAAGTATATTTTAATACATTCGTGGACAATAAATATTATCTGCAAATATTGACTGCAAAAATAGAGATAATCCTTAATATTTATACTGAATTGAAGTGAATTATTGAATGCGGCAATATTCATTTCATTTTGCACCACATAAGAATATGAACGCAATAGAATTCACGTTTACGAACGCGTTAATGAGATTACAGTTGAATCAGAATCTAAATTGAACCCAAAATAATCTTTGAATCTTTTTTTTTTTAAGTAAGAGAAAAATTATTAAATGAATTCCAGAAAAATGCTTTAAACTTATAACAATGTTTTTTATTTAAAATTCTAGCACTTTTATTAATGAATTAATTTAAAAGAAAAAATTCGTGCTAGTCTTTTGCATAAAAAGGAAAGGTTCAATGTGTATTTCAGAATTTTATTAACAATTTCTCCAATATGCGTGAAATTCAATTTCCCATTATTAAAAAATTCCAAATTAATAAAAAGTTTCAAAACATCATAATTTTTTTTTGAAATCATCATGAAATTAATTATAAAATTTGAATAAGAAGATGATAAAGCAAAAATAAATACATAAAATAATATTTAATGAATTGTAAAATTAATAAAACAATAAAATACCAAGAAAACTAAGCGAATTAATACTCAAGAGCGAAATAAATTACTAATTCAAACTTTTTTTTTGTTAAAGTGTTAAGATACTAAAATAATTATGTAAAAAAACATTCGGCGCAGACGATTATGATACTGCTTTCATAATACGTGAATCAATAATAAAAAAAAAGCTTGAAACAAGATTATAAAAGAAACAAAATAAGCGGAAAGGAATATTTTCCGAAACAAAAATTGTTCAGGGATTAAGGCAAAATGTGAAGATGATGGAAGTTTTGTTAACTGTGAGACATATCACCTGTTAATATTTTTTTATAATGCTACACAGTAATTATTAATAATGTTTTTGCTAATACCACACAGCCTTTTAAAAATGGAAATTATAGCAATACAGTCCAATACAAAAATAAGAAATTAAAAGTCTCAGGATATAGATCAGACAACAGAATTCATTTAGTAAAGATAATCGGTTCTTTATGAATGTACATACGTAAAAATATTAGCATACTTTAGACAAAAGAATTTTCTTGTTATTTGCACCATTAATAAAACAGAAGTGTAATTCAATTTTACCAAACAAATATAATGCGATTTCTTCCAAATTTTACATGTAAAAGCTAACATATACGGTTTTAAATCTAAATCTGAATAAATCTGAAAATGATTAATTACATCAGATACTACAGAATATAAACCAATTCTCTGTTCAACTTTTGTAAAATAAAACATAATACATCGAGTTGTGTAAATTCAAACCACATTTCCAGAGCTTTCCCTTCCATTTCAAATATTTCTCATTTTAGAATGTGAAATAAAATGAAAAAAAAGAAGAAAATTGTCCTTTTTCTTCTTTAAGTGAATCAACTGAACAATTTACTCGTGTAAAACAGGAAATATATATGGAAAATTAATATAGATTATGTACATTAAAAGTGTTTCTATCAAATATTTTTATTCAAGAAATTTGAAACTGCTAGACTTAATAAAATTAACCCTTTAAAGGGCCATTTTTTTCTAGTCATATTATGTTAAAATATTCTTAGGCTTTAAATTAGAATAAGAAAAGGGATTAATTTAGCTTATTAGATAAATTTAATGTGATTAATTAATTTGGTTAATTATTAATTAAATATCAAATCAAGACACATTATTTTGTGTAAAATAAAGAACTAAAGCATCTAAGTTTCTGTCTTTCTAAAAAAAATTGCCAGAACTTATGCCAACCTACATAAATTCATACAAAGATTGACAAATTTGTTGGGAAGCATAGGGGAAAGGAAAACTTAGAAAGGGTTAATAAAATAACGATGCAATTTCTTCAAAATAAGAACTAAATAGCTTTTGAACGGTTGAATTCACCATAGCTTGTATTAAAATTGATTTTTAACCACGAACATTTTTTGGAAGTAGAAGCCAATGAATTAGCAAAAATATCCAATTAATTCATGAAAAGCAATATTACCACGAAATTACCTAGGAACATTATTACAATCTGACTTCCATTCTTTTTTTCCTAAAAAAAATTATCTTAATAGCCACCAGGTAAGCACTCCTCAAACCATCAAGAATATAAAATAGCATATTGATGCTAAAACTTTCAGTCGGAATTTTTATTCTTTTTTAAATAACATTGAGTACATTGAAAGAAGTTTGTCGTTTGGTTTCCTTTATGCGGAGCTCAGAATATGCAAATAGCACTCCTACTCACAAACTGTATTTTCTCCCATGATTCCAGGATGCAGCTGCCGCATTTTATGGCCACCTCATTTGAATATTTATAAATCTTATTTTATGATCATACAGATCGCTTTAATTTTAGCGTCTTTTTTTCAGCTGCGTCGTTAAAGTAAAGCGATCTGGAATTAATCTCCTACCTGGAAATGTTTCTACAGTTGTAGGCAAAGAATATTTCAAAGATTTGATAGTAATCAAGCTGACTATATCCTTTTTTTTTTTACTAAGGATATAAAACTTGGAAATAATTCATTTAACCTGCTGTACCTATTAAGAAATTTAATTATCTTTTACTATAATTCAATAGGAAATTCGAAAGGAATTCGAAAATCTTCTTACTGTTCATTAAATGTGTACGATTAAAAATTGAACATGTTTACGAAATCACCGTTCAAACGTGTTTCTAACGTAGATGAAAAGATGTAAGAAGAAATTTCAATAAAAATTTTGTTGAATAACAACTTCAATGATATTGTAAATTTATTTAAAATTTTCTAAGCTAGTACAAATGCTGAACTACATAGTATTAGGAGAAAAAATTAAAAATTTTAAAATTAAATATTTAACATAAAAGCGAAAAAATCATACATTTATTGATAAAATATGCCCATATTACACGAATTATGGATAGCATTTAAAATTTTAAAAATTAACTATCGACTCATGGGCTACTTATCTGTGCTTATTACGTGCATGTTTCTTCTCTCCTATTTTGGAAACCAAAATAATTTGAAATTTTCCGATATTCTGCCTTTCCCGCGTCCCTTATTTTCAAATGGAAAGGGGAGGGGGGGGGAGAGATTACTATCTTCTTAGCACTCAAGAAAACGTTTTTCTTTAATAGGAAGTTTTCTCTTCAATTTCAATCTTAAAAAATGACAGGAATTAACAATTTTCAAATTTAAAAAAAAATGGAAATTAAGACATAATCCAAACTTTACATCGTATAAATGAGGAGTTTAGTATTACGAATCAACCATAGCTGCTATGAAACGACGTATAAATGATAAAATTTTAAACGGCGATTTACTGAAAATAATGATTCTGCCCAATGTCACGTATGTCTGAAAAGATAAAAAAATATTTTAACTTAAAAGATAAAAACTTAGAAATTTGCTCAATCAACATATTTGTAACCAAAAATTCATGCATTGAGCTGTTAAACACCATAGCAAGACGCTAATCTTCCGGTGAGTATAAGATGCAAGAAATCTAGAAAGCTTCGTAATGGGTAAGAATGCTTTATGATATGAAATACATAAAGAACACACACTCGTAGACACTACAACATCAACCACTATCAAGTCACTAAGTAGAAGACAGATAAGGGCAAGAACTAAACAGTTCTTGCCCTTATCTGGCTTCCTGTTCTCAAATTAACATTTGAAAGACCGAATTGATGCTCGTACGAGCACCTCCCTTTATATAGTTTTCCCAAGACAGTATAAAATTTTTCAAAGAATCTTGCAATCTCGGTATTTAATGGAGATAAAAATTCCAGCATTTTCTACTAACTTTATTT
This sequence comes from Argiope aurantia, assembly GCA_026543865.1. Classification (NCBI taxonomy): domain Eukaryota; kingdom Metazoa; phylum Arthropoda; class Arachnida; order Araneae; family Araneidae; genus Argiope; species Argiope aurantia. The sequence goes on from JAPMOR010089904.1 coordinate 38,079, forward strand.
CTGTCGTTATAATCGCCAGGGGTCAATGCTATACATCCATAAAAAATATCTGTGAATTTGTTTTCTTTAATATGAAATAACTGCACAGGGAAACAGTATTACAGATTCCTAAAAGCAGTAAAGAACAGAATTAAATAGGCATTTTCTACTATTACAGTTTTATTTCCTCTAGAAGTGATTTCCTAGCAGCTTTACATTCATGTCCAAAACAAATATAAAAATTACATAAAACAATTATTAATTTATCTTTCTCTAAATCGCAGCTGTTTCTTCGAAAAAGGGAAGAAAAAAAATACAAAAACTCAAGACGATTTTAATACTAGCAACAACTACTGCAATCAACAACAAGAAAGAAATTCTTTCAGAATTAAAATCCATACCTGTTCGAAAAATATTCCAGGAGATGGAAATGTTGAAGAAAAACAAATTTAGATATTTTCAAAAGGGGAATATTAAAAAGGAATAAAACAAAAAAGAAAAGGAGAGGCAGAAATTCCCAATAGGGAAAGATATTAACGTGGCAACTTTTCATTTTTCATACCAGGAAGCGGAGAAAGCAGTAAGCTCTCGGGAAAATCTCGGAAATGAGCAGCGCGGAGATGAACTCTACAAATTCCTTCAATGCGAAACCCTCTATAAAAATGGTAGATTCAATTTTGTGAAGAGGGAAGGTCTTTATAATCGGAATGAAAAAAAAACTGCACATTTCAAGAGCAAATCTCAGGAGAAACAATTGATTTGAAACAACTAGAGATGCGAGCAAACAGATAGTATATGCCCATTGTGAATATTTCCCTAAACTGCCACATAAAATAAACATTTTTGACGTGACCTGCACAGAAAACAACACCATTTTTCAAAGTGTCACGTATTTTCCATCATTTCATTCCATAATATATGAAACTTTATAAAATGTGTTAGTCGTCCACAGTTTCTGTCAAATGTTAGTCTTCAAACAAAATTCGGACTAAAGCTAGAAGCACCCAAGCTGAAAGGAAACATTGGAATTAAATTTAACAACTCGTGTGTTTCAGTTGTTTAAAAATTTTCCATACCTATTTCAAGGAAATTACAAAAACCCTTTGCTTGGAAGTTTGGTCATTCTGTCCAGACGATCAGAAATTTATTTATTTTTTGAGGAAAATAAATCAATCCATTCGTTATTCAAACACTTTTTTTTTTTCGCCAAACGATCATTTCATAGTTTTGATTTAATGTTAAGCTTTTATTTTCCTCTATTTTCGAAGTAGTCATTATTAATAATGAACCAGTTTAACAGAAAGGTTTTTTTTTAATTCCACATGGGTCGCGATGATCTGGTGGTAAGGTTTCGGCTTCCAAACCGGAGGATTTTGGGCTCGATACCCGATTCCACCGAAGAACCGTCGTGCAAGCGGATCTGGTGCATGTTAAATCCATCGCGGCCAAATGTCCTCCCGATGGTGTGGTGTGAAGGTTTAGAAAGGGAGCTGCCAGCTCGGCTGTCGTCCTCGTCATTTGATTTATGGTTCAAAATTACGAGGTCCGACCCAAAATAACCCTTGTGGTGCTTTAAAAGGAACATTAATATTATTAAAACTAAAAACACTGAATTTAAATTCCACATAGATTATCTGCATTCAATTGACAACTTCGAAAAATAATATGTCCAGAATGAATTAAAATTGCTACTCCATCACCAAGAATAAGTTTTGAATTTGTATCCTATTCTCAGATGTAATTGCTTATGAACTAGAATTTCAGTTTAGTTTAGTTATATTAACGTCTCGTTTATAAAGCAACACTAGGGCTATTTATTATGCATCGGATCTAGAAATTTTGAACCACCATCAGATGATGAGGACGACTCCTGAGCTAGTACCACCCTCTCCAAACTTCAGTACCACACCAACGGGAGGATATTTGGCCCCTACGGTTTTAACGTGCACCAGACCCGCTACCACGATGGTTCTTCGGTGGAATACGGTATCTAATCTGGAACTCGCGAGACCGAGACCTTACAACTAGTCACTAAAATACTAGAATTTCAGATATAAAGTTAATTATCTATAAATTAAAATGATATGTATCTCAATTTCCATTTATAGAAATACGCAGGTCAAGCAGAAGAAGAGGATGTCTTCCAAACAGAACGTATTCGGTATTGAAGAGTGGAGCAGGTACGGGAGTGGGAATATTTTATTTCATTATTCACAGAATGAGCATTTAAATTGTTTTACGCAATCGTGGCAATTAAAACAGTGACTTTTTTTACGGCTCTTTCGTAATGAGTGGCGAGGCGATTACTATGGTACAGCAGCGAATTTGAAATATCATCAAAATTACTGTTTCCTGCAGTGAATATAGTAATTTATAGCAGTCGGCCATAAACAAATTCTGCCGATACTGCTTCGTTCAGTGGTGGCGGGGTGATCGACTGTACAGAAGAAGTGAATATATTAAGTACATCGTTGGGTTAAAAAACTTCGTTCAAGAGATTCATTAATGGAAACAAAACCACCTTATGAAACAGGTACTATATGGAAAGGGTTGAAATTCAAATGTTATGAAATTTACATCTTTCAGCACAATCACAATTCCATGTTAACATGAGTAATGAGGTAGATATTTTGAAAGAATATTTAATTATTTACCCATGCATGTGCAGGACAAAGATATTTATGATCATGCGTTAATGTTTTCGACTATGCGAAACCAGAATTGGACACAGAAAACCATAAATTTAGCATCAAAATTACATAGGAAATTTCATTTATTTCAGTCACTACATTTTTGAGTAAATGCACTTACATGCATTCGGGCACACATGTATTACAGTCAATCCTACGAAATATATGGTTCAAAATTTGAAAAGAATCTACACTGTGATATACTCTTAATATTATGTACTAAATGTTATCAAACGAACACCATCCTTTGTTTAGTCATCGTAATAACTTAGCTATAAGGCAGAACAGACAGTCAAACTTTCGTTGAATGGATTTTGTCAAAAATTTGATGGAAATCTACGCCATCATGTTTTTGAAATACTGCAATTACAAGAATACGAAAATGAAAACCGCAAACGGTCAACCCTTTCATGGATTTCATTCCAAATTCCACAAAAATATACACTTTAAATGTTTAATCTAAATACTAAATTTTATTATTTAGTATGTGCATTTTATACATATTGTTAATCTGTACTCTAATAGAATGGATTACACTTGAACTTTTATAGAAATCTACAAATTTGGAGTAAATACTACATGCTAGATTTCATCTGCTAATTCAATGTATTTTGAAGTTATGTTCACAGACATACTCCCAAAAAATAAGTTTTTCGCCTCGAAGATCTCTGAAACTCCGTGAAAATTTCGATATCGATTTGTATATAAAAAAGTAAAAATTACTGAATATATTATATATCATTTAAAAACTGGCAGCAAAGACTTCAAACGAAATCGTTTTCTTATGCATAGCCAAATATTAATACTCAGCTCTATGTTTTATCATGCAGTTATTCAATAAAAGTGCAAAACAGAATTACTTGAACAAGGAATTATATTTAAAAAAAGCATTTACACCGTTAAAAAAAATTATGAGGAGCCTTTGATACTAAGCAAACAATTTTCGAAGGCTGAATTTTTCGAATTTTTCTTAACTTCCATTTTTTTCCTAGAGAAACGTATTATAAACGATGCATATTCTAGAAATTGAGAAATGCGCCCAAATATTTAATAAGTTCCGTCACTAGAAAAACTTCCGTAAGTCCCAAAAGCGATTCAAGCAATAAAAAGAAAGCTTACAGTATTCTATAAGGAAAGTTTTTTTTCTCCTTGTCATTTTTGCGCCTCAAAAGGCAAAATCCAACTTTATTAAAAGGAAAATTACGAAATTTTGCCTTTGGACACAAATTATTTCTTCGCTTTCTTCCGATAGGTGGCAACAAATCGAAAATATGAATATTCGAAGGTAAAAATATTTCAGTAATATCATGCCAAACGATATTTTCGATCATTTTATGAGAAAATTTCAATTTAAACGAGAAACTGCAATTTTTCTCCTACAAAAGTATTTTAATCCGTATGCACTGAACTGAATTAACTAGATTAAAACTGGCGGGAAATATATGAAATAAATGTTATTTTCAAAACTGTTTGAATGTGCAAGGCAGAAAATAAACTAGAAATAGAAATGCTTTAAAAGCAAGGAATGAAACTGACAATTAATAAAACTATATCTAGCTTTTAGAAAAAGAATGAATAAAAGCAATAAAATATTTTTAGTAAAGTTATCGCTTTACTGAAGTTTATTCCTGATATTAAAATCCTCTTAAATCCTATTAAAAAGAATTTAAGTCCCTTTCGTCTTGAACTTTTTAGCCTCAAATAAAATTTATTTTTATTAATAGAAGCACAATAAAAAGTGATTTAAAGCAAATTATATGTCTGACAATTTTGCATAAAAACTGGAATCAATCACAAATTATTTAACTGAGAAAGAAAATAAATTTTAAGCAGAAAAAAGTTAAAATATATCTTATTTATTATTCCTGTGCCTGAATATCGTATTAATCTCATGTATGCGGCAGAGTATATTAAGATTTATTTGAATATATTTATTGCTTACTTTTAAGTCTTGGTATTAAAAAAAAAAAGGCAACAGACTTAAAACAAATTGCACGAAAATAAAGATTGTAAAAAGAGTAAAGGAATAAAAAGAGCGAAGATTACTTATCTAATATTTAATTTTATTTTTTTCAGTAAGTTATAGCAAAAAGATTATTAGTTTTTTTTTTTTTTTTTTGTACTGTCGCCATCAAAAATATCTTTTATACGCTTAAAAAAACTGAAGTGCTCAAAAAAAATTATACTACAGTAGACTCCTGAATATCCGGCCTAGTGTGGCAAAAGGGCAGGCCGGATAACAAAAAACCCGGATAGGACGGAGTTCATAGAACTTATTTCTTTGCTCACCAATATCAGAAGACAAAGATTTTATACCAAAACACACTTTTACAATACTTATTTTCTCACTATTTATTGATTACCAAGCCCTCCATTTATCTCAAGCTTCTCAGAATGAAGACGCGGCCTGTGAATCATAAAAGCAGTTGCCGGTAATATGTAGAGTTAAAATAAAAGGTTCTGTATTGGTAGTTCATATATGTTTATATACTGCACTGCCGCTTCAAAAATTTATAAGAGAAAAAGTAAGTCAAAGGATATAAACTGCTGAAATTTTAACATAAATTCTGTAATGCCGAACTAAAATGTAGGAAACAATGTTGCTGTGGTGAAAAGCTTATAAGCCAGTTAACAGCTACGCTACCCAAGCAATTGCTTTTGTATTGTGGTCACGTTACTGGACAGCGAACCACAAGGTCCCAGGTTCTATCCCCGCTCATTCCAATCCGCCACATTGCCAATGCAGCGCGTTGTCTTCCTCCTTTAATTACGATTAAAGAAAACTAGCCCAGATAGCATGGACGTCATGGATAGCCGCGAACCGAATACTTGGGAGTGTACTGTATAATTAAACACATTTACAAGGAATTCCATTCAACGCCATTTAAATCGGATATCACGATATTTGCCTGATCCTTTTCCTAAATGGCGGAATACTCCGCCAAAATGATGATGCTTTAATGCACATTATCTAGCGGCAACTGCTTAGAATAATCATCCTATCCTGCCAGGACAACTTTTTATTATCTGACATCTACAATGTACATTGTAAATCAAACCACTGATTAAGACAGTTAAACCACAAATACTTGAAACTTATTTAACATGAAATAATCTTGGCATTACTAATTAAAGTTTTTCTAGTGGTATAACTCAATCTAGTATAAAATTTTCGTTTCTGAATGATTTATTATTGAATAAGTTGAAACTTTTCCTCGCTATTTGGCTTGTCTCCAAAAATTTTTATGCTTAAATATCTAGAATGAATAACCAACAGAAGAGATTATTTTCACCCTTGGGAATCTGATGTACTAAACAATATATCATTTTTAATCAGCAAATATTCTTAGAAAATCTTCTAGAACTATAATTTTTGTCTGCACTTAGGTTCCCAGTTCTGACGTTAATCCTCGTTTCGAACAAGTTTTGTTTGTTCCCTCAGATTTTCACATTTCTTCTATGTTAATGGTTTCCAGAGTTTTACATCATTACCCCCTTGTTTCAATGAAAGAAGTACATTTAAATGCTATATTTTCAAAATTATTATGAAATCAAGGTAACAAAAAGGTTTATATCTGCATTCGGTGTAAAAAAACATGGGTCGAAACTGGTGAAACTATTTCAATACAGTATAATCATTCATTTGAATTTTATCTATTACTGGTCAGATCAGGAGATGGTATAGAAATTTTGAGGCTCATCCGAGTATTGTTTATATGTGATTTCAAATAAATCTTTTTATATAACCCCATGTTCATGGTGTCGCTAATTTTTCTGACATTAAACCCTTGTTAATTTAACTGTCTTACTTAAGTTCTAATTATCGGGTACATGAAGCTTTTAATGGAGACATTTATAATATTATAAGGCTATTTAAAGGCTATTAAAAACACAAATATCCAGTTCATCTAGTTTCTAAATTTTCATCTATTTTCTAATATTGTAAATTCACCTTTATATTTATCATGTAAACTACACAAATATTAAAAGCAATTCTTCTTTAAACTTTAAGCAAAAGAAGAAAGTCATATGATCAAATATCTGATGAAACGATAAAAATAGATCAAATATCAGGGAAACAATTGGGCGAAAAATTTGGGTTGTTTTTTTTTAAACTACCAATGTTTAATAAAAATTTTCTTAAATTAGTATCTTTAAGTAGAATTTTTTTATATATATATTTAGAAAATTCATTTTCGTAGAATCATGTTTTCAGAAATTATCGTGGAAATGCCAAAATTCAGTTTAATTTGTAATTATTTAAAATGTAAAAAAACGCTCCGGGTAAGCATGTGCTAAATTTGGTATCTGTAGATTAAACGGCCTGGTCTGTGGGGCGTCAACACACACATACATCTTTATTATCAATACGCATAAAATCAAATTCAATATTTGGATAGATAAAAAAAAAGGTATGAAGTGCTGTTTGAATAAATCAATTTATCTTCAAGACCCGGAAATATGAAGAATTAATCGTTTATTCAGTATTTTCGGAATGAAACAGCTTTTCGACTATTCACAGAATTCAGCAACAAGTTATCTTTCACACAAGTTAATTCACTCCCTTAATGTTAACAGGCGCGAATTTAAGCTGATTGCCTGCAGCATGTGTAAACTATTCAATAGGAAGTACTTATTACCATCCCTGCCCAACGCACAACGTCATTTCCGTCGGAGGAAGCTACTAACACGTTTCGCTAATCAACGTTACAGCTATTTTGCATTATACTATTTCGCCATCATGCCAAATGTGGCAAGAATATACGTAAATAGAATTATAACGGGTAAAACTACTCGTTACAAATCAATTGACCAATATGCAAAACCAAATTTCACCAAATTTGATAATTTCTATCAAATATTGAGTAAAATCTGCATCAGAGGAAATTCGTGTGTCCGGCTGTTCGAATATAAGTACATAATTATAAAACTAAAAAAAGATAAATAAGATTCTACTTAAAATCTATTGTGCGAACATCTGTCGAATTTTGTGCCAAAACCTACAAAGGATTGAATGTCTGTAGTCTGCATTTTCAGAAACCTTTAAGAGCGATCATTCAAAAACGCGATGACTTAAATGTACTAAATTTGGTATAGGATTTTGTGACTATAAGTGCAGTTTCTTTCTTTTCAAATTTTTATTTCAATTGATTGAGAAAAACGTGTCTAAAACACAAATTTGATTTTTAAATACTATTAACGCAAGTCGGGGATTAATTGCCAAATAACGCGCCAAGGACGACACGATAAATTTAGTAAAAATACTAAATTCACGTCAAGAAATATTTCGTAACTATTGTACACCAACACCAGAAAAGGCATTCTCTGGCATGACCAATTTATTTAGAAAGAATGCAAGAAAATCTTGGGGATACCACTTTAAATATTTTCATTTTGTTAATTCATATGATTGCAAAACATGAACTCAAATAAATTAACTTACTTCAAATTAAAGGTGTATACATTACAGAGTAAAAATGTAAGTTGAAAATCTTACTAAAGAATTGATTAACAAAATTATGTGATTGGTGAATAAGTTTGAATTCCATCATAGCAATTAAAGGCAATATTACATATAATGCATCAAATTGAATTAAAAATATTAAAATTAAGAAAAAAATTATACAAAATGAAATTGATATAATTTAAAAGGTGATTTCAGTCTTACAATTTTAGTGAAAATAATACAAAGGCTATTTTTTTCCAAGATAATTGCCTTGGAATAAATGGACATCAATTTTCGTAGGCAAATCATAACTATTGTCCGTTTGGCGAGCGTACAGTCTATTTTTTGGCGTAATAAAACTTTGTGTTTGAATTCTATTTTTCCATTTCTTTAATATCTGTTTTTGTTCTGACCGAATGTACTTTTTTTCTGGAGACACGGCGGACCGTCTCTAGAGCTTTTCTAATGATATTTTTCATCTCCATTAATTAGCTACGAGAAGCATTGAATTCAATGCAATTGTAAAAACGTTAATTGAAGCAGTCTGAAATTTATAAAACAGTTTGATTGCATTTGCCATACTATAATAAATAATATGAGCGTTTTCTGTGCCAGATGGTTAGCGTTTTACAGATATAGATTGATTCAATAAATATGTGTAAAGAAACCAATCTCTTTGAAATTGCAATTTAAAAAAAATGGACAGAGTTGTGTAAACGCCTTTGAAAATTAAAAATAAATGTCTACCAACAGTAATAAAAAAAATCAAATACTGCCATAGTCAAATATCTGCATGCTTTCAAATCTTCACACCAAGCACGCAGAAAAAATTGTTCAATGAGTTATAACATCACTTCGATATCGGTCACATTTCCGAAGAGGCTATAATGAACACTTATAAATGTGTTGAATATAAACATTCACCTGTTATATTTTATTTTATTTCTGATGAACAACAAGACTGTACTTAGTTTTCTTTTAACAGACCTGCAAATTTATATTCATTTATAAACACCCTATATAACATATTACATGTAATTAACACTGAATTCCTTTTTCTTCTGAGGGTATTAAAATAAATATTCTCTGAGATGGTATTAAAATATTTTTACATGAAAATATAATTATTTTCCAGAAAAAGTAAAATATTAAATCTATAGTTTTCGCTATTCTGTTAATGAGGATAAATGCTGACATTTTAATTAATTTTCAATTAAAAACTAAATAAAAATGTTGAAACAACACTTTCTTATGCCGGGTTTACACTCGGCCAGTTATAAGACGGCCAGTAGGCAGTGCATGTGTAGAGAGGGACTGATTTATGCTTGCCACGTTTTCATAAGATAGATTCAGGCATTCCATTCTTGGCTATAAATTGCCATTTTGGCGTCCTTGAATTTTTCTTTTCCACTGCATATCGTATTAAAGTAATGGATATTTACACAACAAAACTTGGTAAAATAAAAGATAGATCAATATACTTAACTTTGGAAAACTAATAAAAAAATGGCCAATAAAATGAAAAAAAAAAAAAACTCGCATCTCAAAGAAGAAAGAGCACAAAATGTCGGAATCAATAAGTGATCAATTTTTTTCACGCCATAAAAACCGGCAATTTCTACAAACGCATGTGCGCAGTAAGAAAAAAATACAACACAGCAGCATGCTGTGGTCCTATCTGGACAATTACTTGCCATCGACTAAACAGCATTTTTCAGCCTTTCTACGCATGCGCTGTCTACTGGCCGGCTTATAAAAATCCGAGTGTAAATCCGGCATTAATGAGCAGCTATTCGTCAATAAATAACTACGAGTCAAATGTGGTAATTCAAGATCCAATGACCTGCTTTGAAAAATTTTTTAATCATGCATGTAACATCACACACCGCTATTAACAGACAATCTATAAATATTGTTTTAAAATCTTTGTTTGGTTACAGTTAACCAAACTGCATCAAAGAACAATTAGTCTTACAGACGAAGAAGTTGGAAGTCACTAACAACTAATATTTCATAATAAATAACCTTTCAACCCAATGCGTTGTGTCACGTATCGGAATCCATCAATTTATCAAACTCCCAACTCACTTCACAGATAAATTATTTCGGATATCAACACACTCCATTCCGTAAATCGAAAAGAAGCAGCACAAATGCTTTTAGAGGCACTTTTGCACTTAGGGTCCCTTCACTGAAACAAACATATCAAAAGTGACTGGTGAACACAAAACAAAAGCAACCTATTCTTCTCGCACAAATCCTAGAAGCAGATGAAGAAGTAGATTTCCGTCTGTCAAGCCCGCGCTTCAATGTTTATATCGACTTGGAAGTTTGGAAGCGAACGGAAAGCACACGGTAACAGAATCATTACGGCCCAAAGAGAATGGTGGGAGTGGGTGGGGTAGGAGACAATTTTTAAGAGAAATGGGTTCTCGCAGACATTCATCATCGCTTTACGTCACCCACCCACTGGCAGAGAAAAGTGGACTTTTAACACGCATTTCATCCTCCGTTGGACAGCGTGGATGTAGTACACCCCTCTTAGAACTTTTTCAAAAGGAAAAAAAAAAATCCGAAAGGAGGTTGTTTATCCAGTAGTTTAAACTCGCATAAATGCTTTCCATTAGGCAGAGAGGAGTTATAAATGGGTGAGAAATGTTCTAGGAGCTATTTTTGAAATAAGGAAAAAATATTCAGGAAAAATATCAGCTCGCATGTTCTTTGGTTAATTGGCGGTGTTTTTATTTTTGTCATGGGAAAACATGAAAGTTTTTTTTTTTATCATGTGAGAACATTATGTTGTTCTGGTATGATATTTTGAAGCCTCAAAATGCACGGACAAAAAAATTGGCGATCTATCGTTTTTGAGGAATTAATTTTTCACTTATAGGGTTATTAGAAAATGATAAAGAAGGTTGCCGCATTTGGCGACCTACAACTTGGCGAGAATGTCCGTCATGTACCCGATTCTCTTGTCTGTCCAATAAAGAGTAGGGTCATAAGAAATTATCGCCCAAAGAAGCACAGAGAAAGAAATGGGTCTCTTCTTTCTGGCAAAAAAAAGTTTTGAGGCTCGAAAGATTTAGAGATGAGAAAAGAAAAAAATCGCTTTTCTAAACATTGGTGATTGCGAAATATGAGTCATGTAAGAACATGTTACTCTCGGATTGATACCACATGATTTATAAAATAAAATATTCGCATGATAACTTAAAATTAGCAATAGATTTCAATTTTTCTCTTTTTTTGGGGGGGGGGAGGGGGGAGGATGGAATTTGCAAACAAAATGGGCAATTTATATAAAGATATAGGTCATCCAGCATTATGGACTACAGAATAGATTCAAATTCTGAACTGCCAACACATTTACTTTTATGTCCGATCATATTACTGAAATTACTTCTGTAAAACGATTATAGCAGAAAGCTAAATCTATATCTTAGTTCAAAATATTTCGGATGGTTCAATTCATCAATGTATTTCGTGTTTTATTCAGTGAGTTATATTTCTTGCACTGTACAACTATTGGACGATTTTTTTCCGTAACAGAATGCACCATTGCAAGCTAAGTTCTGCAGAAACAGATATTCATTAAATAGTACTTTAATCATATGGAAATGCGTCACCCAAAGGGCAATCAATAAGTCAATAAAAAGGACGCTTTCTTTGGCACAAGAATAAGGTTTTTCACCACAACGTCTCAAGAACTACCAACGGGCCTACGACTCTTTTTTAATCCGTAGCGTGAACAATAATACTAGGAGAATCAAATGCCCCTTCTGAATAGTTATTGGTAAAATAGCGTATTACTATTTATGTTCATATGAAAAAAGATAAGCCTGAAAAGTAATTATAAGAAACTCGATAGCATTTACATAACAGATGAAAAGAAAGCATAAAAATATTTAACGCTGTTATTTCCACCAAAAATCTATATAGAAATCAATAATTTAATAAGGAACATATTAATAAAATGTAATAAGTCGTTTTCAGTTAATAAAAAGAGAGCTGCAATAATACGCAGAAAGCATATTTATCCCTATCAAATTTCTACAGATTGTGAAACTGATTATCTCTATAGTGAAATCTCCGGGGAAAATTATTCCACAAATTTCAAAGGAATAATAATAATAATATCTTCTTTCATTTGAAATCGTATTTATTATTTCAGCCAAACATATTTTACATATATTTACATTGATTGTAAACGTTCGATAGAAGACAAAGTCAAACTTTTATAAATTATTACAAATAAATTATTCCGCATGCACAGAAATTTCCAAGACAACTGAAATTTCTCATTTTAAATACCGTTAAAATTCGCATATTTTTAATGAATTCTGTCTAGAAAATAAAAATATTCGAGCCAATTACATACTTTAGCTTCGTATGTATACTGAATGCGAAATTCCAGTAGAAACAGCTGACATATTTTAGCTCCATATTTAACTGAAGAACTAACTGATAGCACAGAGTCAAACTCTTAAAAAATTTTGCGAATAAATTAAAACGGAAGTTCACAAAAATTTCTAAGATGAATGTTCTCATTTTAAATACCATTATGACTCGCATATATTTAATGAATCCTGTTCAGAAACTAAAAGATTTGGACATGTAGAGGAAATTAATTCCCTTGAGAAAACAAGATAATACAATCTGAAAAATAAATAGACAAAATATTTAAAAAAAGGAAAAGGAAAGAAATTAAATTAAGAAAAGTTACATTCTATTACAAAAACACAATTGCACCTTCAAAGTCATAAATACGAACAAATAACGCAGAATGTATTTTGGAATAATTTCTCTGATTTCCAGAAATCAATAGAGGTGACTAATGAATATGGAACAATCGGGTGTCAAACAATTAGAGGCATAGATCACCCAACCTTCATCACGAAGAAGTGTACAGCAGATTATCAGAAACTAATTCGGACTTGAGGGCATTTAAATCAAAGGAATGCGCATAATTTAATCCTATATGTTTTGCATAACAGGAACATGTATAATATATAATCCTTACACCATGCTAGAAATTCTTAAAGGAAGGCCTGTCTATTTAATGATAATGAAGCGTGCATTCCATAGAATTTGGCACTTCAAGACATATTTTAACCATTCAGCAGATTCTAGACATAGCAAGAATAAAATTCACCATACATACCTTCCGGCGTTGATTTAAATCCGCTCGACAAGAATCGGCTCATTGTAAATCACTGCGGTTCATAGCCAATTCTTTCAAACGGAAGTAATATTAGAAAGGGAGAATTTCAATGGATGACGTCTAGTCAGTCTTTGTTTAGTAACTGGTGAATACGGCGTTTCTATAAGTATTTGGCGATTACTAGAATCCTCAATAAATAAAGCAACTTATTCGTAAATATAAGTATATGGAACATGTCTAGTACTAATCTATGACCTTAGATCTAATATATAACAAAAATCTATGCCTGTATCATCTAGCACATGAAATGATTTAATTAAATGTTTAAGAAGAAACTTAATTAGCAAACTGTTGATCGTACAAAAGTCGACTTGCATCTTGAAATGATTTTATTGATTTTTTTATAAAAATATCGCATCCCTAGTAACACACACATATATATAGTACAATAATGTATAGCCGGCGTCCTGGCATAGGGGTAGCGCGTCTTCCTCGTGATCTGGGCAGGTAAAAAGGGGTTGTGCAAGCGAATGAGTGATGCGTGAGTAGCTAAGTCGTGCTCGTGGCCCTAGTTGGCGCTACTATAGAAACAAGAGACGCTCCCCCTCAGGCTTAAATCGGCTGTCTCTGAACAGCGGGGCTTGTCCGTGGCAAGTGCCATAAGAAACAACACAACAATAATGTATGCTATTAAACAATATTTGCAACATTCTATAATATTATCGAATATAAAGTGATATAATATCGCACAGTATTGTATAACATCGTAAAAGAGAACTTGCTACCTGGGCATTTCAAAATTATCCAATATTTTCAAAATAAAGCGTAATTTAAATATAATTATACTATTACGTAACTTTTCGTGTATGTATAATCTTATTTTCATATAGACATGCCAAAATTTGAAGAGAAAAAAAAAGCAGTTAATGGGTTTTTAGCATTTATTTGGAAATCATGAGTGAAAGTATCCTAAATAATTTGGTATCTCCTCCTCCCCAGTAAAAATTTCAAGGAGTGTTATTTAATTGCACAAAGAATGCAGAAAACAAATAATTTATTTTTAAAAAACAATTCAAAGAAAATACAAGCACAAAATGCGATAAATACATATAAGAAATATACCAAAATCATTACATTCAATCTTATCATAACTTTACGCATATTTTGAGAACCAGTATATCAATGAAATCGGATCTCGTGGCTAAACGGAAAGAATGCTCAACTCGATTTGGTGCTTTATATGTTAAGAAATACTTTTAATATCATTGCTTTGATATATATTTTTTTAGTTTCTAGAGTTTGTTAACTTGTTTCATTTATTAATAGAATGATTTCACATTAGAAAAACATAAATTACTTACTTGGTGCAGTTTGGTTAACATTTTGCCTACAGCGCCTTAAAATCCCAAAACAAACATTGAAAAAAAAACCCATTTTCAATTTATAGAACTCAAATTTGCATATTGGATATTACCTATTCCCATAATGACAAAATATTAATGATAAAAAGTCAAGCGATTACTTTGCTCAAAAGTGACTTTATAAAAAAAATTGATGCATAATAATTTAACAGTGTCAAAAAATATACAAAGATACTGAGATTTCCCATTCGTCTAAAATAGGATGTAAATATTAAGAAAGCAAACAGACCGAAGCGAATGAAGCAAATATTTATTAAAAAAAATCACACACACACACACACACACACACACACACACACACACACACACACACACACACACACACACACACACTAAGGATACATTTACATAGAATTTATCAGCAAAAAGATAGTTATACAAAATTATTTACATTACTGCACAAAAAAAATCGGTCCATTTCTTTATTATTATTATTTATAACCCATAAGGGGAACACGTTGAAAGGGTTGCATCGAAACTTTACTAAAAAATTATATTTTCTTTAATGCATAAACGCTAATCCATTCTATTTTTGAATCAAATACTTTAATCAAAAATTTTTTAGTTTTTTTAGTTTATTTTTTACTAGTTATTCTCAATGATAATTAACTATAATTTCTTTTCAATGGAGATAAATACAGTCCATGGCATTTTGGACAAAATAAAAACTGAGAGTAAGTGTAAGAGAGTAAAAAGAAATTTTACATAAAAATTCTTGAAGATAATATCAATTAAATGAATAAAATAAATAAGATATGCCACAAAAACTTTCTTTTAGAATACTGAGATACAAATATTCATGTGTTGATTTTTCTCTACGGACAAAATTATTTTAGTTGAGTCAAAAGGGAATTTTATCCAATTAAGATCGACCTTCTTTCAAAGGTTTCAACAAACATTTTGTTTAATTACCAACTAAGTTTTACTATTTTTTGGAATCGTAGTTGTTTCCGATTTTATTTGTCAGATTCACTTAACATGAGAATAAGATAAAAATCTGAATAGTTCTGGAAAGGAAAAAGTGAGAAATTTCCAGCACCAGGTCGATTAATCGATAATAAAAGAAAACCAAGCAATGCAAATGCCGTACTTTTTATTTCAATTTTTAATATTTACTTCTTTCAATGGCGGATATTGGACTTCCCGGATATACCACTACTGAAATACAATTCACGTTGAGATAAACACAATAAAATAACCAATCTGCTACTTTCGAATCTTACTCATAAATTAAACATTGTAACTTTTTGGATTGGTACTGTATAGATCTTTTCTCTGTGGAACATAATCGGATGCAGCCTAGAACTAACTTTACATAAGAACAAAAGCAACTATACATAGGAATAAAAGCAACTTTACATTAGAACTTATGTATCTTATTAAAGTTGCTTCGAAAATGTCAATAATGGGGGTACTGAAGCTTAACAGTAAGATTTTGATTCAAAACTAGATTCCCTGAAAGTCCTAGTCCATGCAAGCGGGCCCGGTGCACATTTAATCATGCTACTTTCCATCACATTTCCAAAAATATATTAACAGACAAAAGAAGAACGATGCACGCTCCATATGAAAAAAACATATACATTGCTTTTTACGCGAATTATATCTCCATTGTTTCTGGAACAGTTAACCAAAAGCTAAGTTAAATTTGTTGATCCACTCTACAGGGTGATTGTGAATGAATATCCTATCTTTGAAGGTTATTTAAAGAAAACAAAACAAAGATCAACCTTGTCGTTCGTCGGAAATTACAAATAATAGGTAAAAGTTTAAATTCAACATAGTTCTAAGTGTGTAATATAAGCCCCTCCAAAAATACGAACGATATCAAGGCACTACGATAGATCGTTCTAAATTTTTTTTTTCAGTATCTTTGATGTGACGTTTTGAAAGCCTACGCATATATAAAAGTCTTAATTACGTCAACGGTAATTGATGGCGGTGAAAAACACCTGCTGTTTGTTGCAGCCCAATAAAAAAGAAATCAAATATTGCCATAGTCGATTATCTGCATCTTTTCAAAGCTTCACTACAAGCATGCGGGGAAAAAAATTATAAGATGAATTATCGTACCGCTTCGATTTACTTCGCGTTAATGGAGAAGTTCGCACGGAAGACTTTTAACTATATCGAATCTAAACTCTCAATTGCTGTTTTAGATTTCCAGTCAACTACAAGGCTATACTTTGTTTTCTTTTCTTTTAACACACTTGCAAAACCTGGAACATTTATTTACTATGACCCTGTACAATAATTCAATTTCAGTAAAATATCTATCATTTAAGAAAAGTGGAAAAAAAATTTTTAAGAGAAAAATCTTTAAGGGAAAAACTCAATTGGCTTCAATTTATCTTTTAAAAACACAATTTTTTTAAACAAAGTTTCGCAATTCCCTAAATAGAACTGATATTTAATTACAGAGCAAAGGTGCCTCATATATGCCATTCGCATTTCATTTAAAGGTGACAGTAAAAAGAAAAGCATTAAAAAACTGCTTCACAGGAAAAGTCCCGAGAAATCCTCGGGGAGAAGGGGTGCGATCTCTCATTTTTGTGAAGCAGCAGTAATGAAAAATCAATGTCGGAAAACTAATCAACAGAAACATCCTGTCCCGACAGCTGTTACGAATCCCCCAACATACTTAATGAATTGCTTCGAGAGCTCTCCATTTCTTCGCCAAAACAGTCACTTGGCTTTTTTTTCCCTCGCCATTTCACTAACTTCCCCCCACCCTTTCCATTCATGCTATCGATTCGTCCAATCGCTTCGCAATTATAACAAATCTTTTAAAAAAGGGAAATAACCCGTTTAAAGGAAAGAAGAATTGTTTTCCAAACAGTAAATCAAAATACAAAATTGATGGATAATATTAAGAATTAGCAATGTAATGCAAATTAATTCCACTGATGAATATACAGTACACTCTCGAGTATCCGGTTCACGACTATTCGGCTGCCATACTATTCGTCCTGGATTTCATTTATCATAATTAAATGAGGAAGACAAGGTGTTGCATTGGCAACATTGTTAAAGCACTGGAAGCGAGCATCCGCTAGGATCCTCCAACGTGTCGTATGCAAAATACAAGTTGTGACAGGAAAAGAACAGCTTTCTGCTCATTGTTCATAGTCATCTTATTAAGGACTTTTTCAAAAGCTAAATTTTGACTCTTATCTTAGACTTACCTCTTCATATCATTTAAAAAAAATAAAAGTAAAATAAGTAAAAAATAAAAAAAAGTAAAATCAGTTTGAGTCAATTAGACCTACGATTTACGTTATTGTTCTGTTTATGATTTCTGCATTTAAGACCGGCATTACTGAAATTATATTAAAATGTGAACAATTAATATCTTTTTTAGTATCTTTTTTTTTCTAATGAACTTTTGAAACGAGCAGTGAGGTATTTAAAAATATATAAACTACCAGAACTCCGGCCTATTTGGCTTTTTTTTTTTTTATCAGGTCTGCCCTTCCGTCACATTAGGTCGGATACTTGGGAGTGCACTGTATGACATAAGACGCAACTTGTCTTAATGAATTTAGTTATATAAATTTTTTAAGACCCGATTACGAAAACATGCAGCATATACAGTATCCAACAGAAAAAAAGGAAACTCTCCTCTTGTACTCTTTTGCAATATGACATATTTTGGGTTTAGTTTTAACAAATGCACAGTAATTGAAAACAACTAATGTTTACTGATAGCCATATCTATAATAAACAACAAAAAGACATAACATACTATAGCAGATGCGTAGCCGAACAGAAAAGAACTTTTGAAATGTTAAAATTTCGATTTATTTCATAACGGGAGGCACAATTTGCGTGCAAAGAATAAATGGCAAGAAATAGGTCAGTCTACATCGCGATACAAGAGAAAGAGACCAAATTCTTTACTATGATTTTAATTGGGATTTCTTTGCCACATATAGTCTTGGGGGAGGCAAGTTTAAGTATCTTTAAAAGGATTTTGTAAGCATTAAGGATTTTTATCTCTTCGCTTAAAGCGCGAGAACCAGCTAATTTCATCAGTTTTTCACAGCGCCTGTTAAAGTAATTAAATAAAAAATGGAATTGGATCAGGAAATAAAAGACCATTTTAGAATGAAGTTATATGAGCTAAATTAAGATAACAATTCGAAATTAATTAAGATTTGAATTAGATTTTAAAATATCATATAACGTAGGTATATATCAAATTCCAAATTAATTCATCAAGAAGTTGATAGTCTTTTAGTATACATTTTCAGAAGTATATAAACACGGTAACACAAAAACGAAATGATTTCAATATATGAATTTCAAATTATCATTTTGCAATTACAAATATAATTCGGTCTTCAATTTTAATTATAACTGGCCGGAAAAAAAGTGTCCGAAATAGATATTAGTTTTTTCTGGTACTTGTCTCAGCATCTCAGCAATTAAACACAAACCATCGCATTCAAATAGACTCTTTTAATTAATTATTCTTCGTACTAGTATAAAACCAAAACTACTGATTTCCATGTGAAACATTAAAATCTAAAAGCATAATAATCTTAAAATATTACATTTCGAACATTTCTTTCCATTAATTAAATGTTCTTGTAACGTACTTAATTAAAAATGTAAAGAATACATGATAATAAATAATACATTATTTTTCTAAATTACATATTAGCATAACCTTTAAACAGAGCATCAACGATGCTTTTTTTTTTCCTCTTTAATAAAAATAACACTCTGCTTCTAATAATGGAAATTTCAGTTATTAAATCCAGATTATTATTATTATTATTATTTTGTAAATAACGAGGCAATTTTTAAAGAAAACTGCAAGATGAATATCAAATATTTAAACTATAATAAATACGAATTCTATCGTGTGAATTTTCACAAATGCTTTGGCTAATGCTATTTCTCTTCAAGCTTTCTAAATGATCCATTCAATTCCATTTAACAGCATTCAAAATTATTCATGAAAGATTCAAAGTTAAATATGCAATATTTTAGTATTTCAATAATATACAGACAAAACTGCAATACCAGTAAAATAATTGAATAAAATCAATTTCGTTTGTTGAGTAAAACCTTTTGCTTGATGACTGTTTAGTATATAAGTGCATTGATTATGTACATTGTATATAATCAGTGTATTTTCATATGTTTTACTATTAAAATTAAAGTTTCCTTTATTTTATGTAATTGCAACATTTAGAACAATTACTTGAAAATTAAATGAGCCACCACAATATTCTTAATAGCGCTTTAAAAATGAAAAGGAAGAACAATTTATATGTATGTGGTTGCTCGTAAATTTATTGCATTAGTGCATTAAAAATCGAATAATTCAGTTATTTTACTCAGAATAGTTATTTAACAATAAATATTTTAGAGAAAGATTTTAGCTCTTTCAGAAATGTATCAAAAGAATTCAAGGAACTATTAGAATATTAAATTGAAAACTAAGACTTCTTGTGATTTAATATTCATGAGATTTTAAATTGAATTTTCTATTAAAAAAGATTTCGCACAGAAAATTCAAATTCAAACGAAAGCTACCAGAATTTAAAAAGTCACTTAATGGTTATTTAAATAAATAAAATAAACATGGCGGAATACTTGGAATTTAAAAAGGCAAAAACTGTTTAAGTGATTTTATAAAAAAAAAGATTAAAAGAGATTTTTTCCCCCGTATTTTATTGAATCTTAGAAAATATCGTAAGGAATTAAAGAAATCAAAGTACATTCATGATAATATTATGCGTGCGTGCGCGTGTGTGTGTGTAAACGTGTTTTTATCAATGTCGTGGCTAAATAGAAGAAACTTTTGACATTTTAAAACTCCGATTTCTTTCATCACGGGTGGCATATCATGTACAAGAACCGATGATGAAACTGGCGTCTGTTTACATCGCGATACAAGAAAAGAGCAAAAGAGACAGAAATTTTTCCCCTAGATCATTTTACTATGACATTTTGATAGGGATTTACTTGACACGTGTCGATTTTGGAAAGGGAAATTTAAGTATATTTAAAAGAATGTGGTAAACATTAAGGAATTTTATTCCTTCATTAAGAGCGAGAGAACCTGCTGAGACAGCTGTTTTGTAGGAAACTTGTAGCATTAATTAAATAAAAAAAGTGGGAATTGGATCAGGAAATAAGAGACCATTTTAGAATGAAGTTAATATGGTTTAAATTAAGATAAAAATTAGGAAATTAATTAGGATTTAATATAGATTCAGAGATATCATTTATATATATATTTAAATTACAATGAATAAATAGTAGTAACTTTAACCTTAATCTCGGATTCAACATTCGAACAAAATCTTACTGAATTTTGATTTATAAAAATGTGTGTCTAAAGCATTATTTTGATAAAATACAATAAATGAGCAAAAACAGGATTAAATCAAATTTAAAAAATATTTTAAATGCAATTATGTCTATAAAATAGTCACCTTTAAGATCATAATACATAATATACGTAATTTTTTTTAAAATTTTTGAAATCATTTTATGGTTGGCTTGCTAAACCAGTAATCCATTCGCACATTCTTTCAGCGATGAGTTGCTGCCAACAACAGATAACTAATTATAATATTCAAGTTCCCAGAATGTTAGGCTCGATCCAATTTAAATGCGGGAACATAATACGGTGTTACAATACCGCAATCAATTCGGACGAATGAATAATTAGCTCCGATTATACAAAACAGATACCACTTAGATTAGAATCTCGGATAGCCTAAATTCGAAGTACAACCAAAGAGTTAATCATTTGAGGTTGCATTTCGCATGTCAATGTTTGCCGGAATTCTCGATGCGAGCAGAGAACGAAGAAGACCCAATATTTTAATGATTTTCACTAACAACGATTTAACAAAATTTCGGTAATTAATAACTGGAAAGAATGAATACTCACCGAGAGAAGATTAAATTAATTTCATTATAACTTCAGATCTGGAAATTTTTGGGGAAAAATTACAGATATTTAATGGACAGAATTCAGCTTATGCTGAAAATGACAAAATCCTCACAAATGTTGTGATGATATATTCTGAATGTCATCTCATAACATTTAGCCGTCATTGTACTAAGGCAAGATGTCCAAAGCGGTGATTATACTGATTATTTTATCTTTTGATAATTTTGATTATCTACAGATTATTGATGTACCCTGATATTGGATTGGAGTTGCTTCGTGGTAGTCTGCAGGAAACTTTTCCATATAAAATATGTATAGAAGTATTAATGATATCTCTTAATCTAATTTAAATCTTAATTAATTTCCAAATTATCTTAATTTAACCTATATTAACTTCATTCTAAAATGGTCGCTATTTCTTGATCCATTTCCATCCTTTTTATTTAATTAATTCTACAGGTGCTCTATAAAACTGCAAATTTCAGCATTTTCTCAAGCACCGGGTGAAGGGTTTAGTTTAGTTTAGTTATATTAATGCCCCGTTTTTTAAAGCAACAGTAGGGCTATTTTGGGATGGACCTCGTAATTTTGAACCGCGGTCAGATGACGAGGACAACACCTGAGCTCCCCCCCCCCTCCACACCACACCAGCGGGAGAACGTTTGGCCATGACGGATTTAACGTGCAACAGACCCCATTACATGACGGCTCTTCGGTGGAATCGGGTCACGAACCTGAAACCTTCCAGTTCCGAAACCGAGCTTCGAGTGAAGGGATAAAAATCCTTAGTGCCTACAACATTCTTTTACAGATACCCGAGATTCAATTTCTTAAACTGACATGTGTCAAAGAAATCCCTATCAGAATCTCATAGTAATAGGGGGGCGGGGGTAATTAACTACATAATGAAACTCCATACAAAGTACGCTATAAATACAAAGCTCCATACAAAGTGCGCTATAAACTACGCAATAAAAGAATATTTCAAAATTTGTGTTGGATCATTACCTCTGACAGAATACAACCTCACCGCTGAAGCAACAAAAATATATAGTTTTATTATGATTATTATTCTCCTTCAGCATAACAAGTAAATACTCGCCACTCTACACCGCATTTACAAATTTTCAAAATGGCTGTAAATAACAGGAGAAAAAAAATTATATTAAAACCATCATTTAAAAGCTTACTATCGAAAACTTCATAAACTTTATTGATTCCTCTTTCACTTTTCCCACGCGCTTATGCAAAAAAAAAAAAAAAAAAAAAAACTGTCACCCTTTTAAAATTTTAAATAATCGAGACAAAAATCAACGAAAACTTTAGATTTTTTTTTTTTAAATGTACGAGCGAAGGTTAATTCGCCGTTTTTATATCGAACTCTTCTTGGAACCGTTTAATCTTCGAGGATATCGACCACTTCCTGAACACCTGCGGTTTCCACCCGCGCTAATGGGGGGAAGGGGAGCGCAGCCTTTCTCTATACCAGCAGGGACCGAAGACAGGAGCTCTTCTCGGCCGCCTGTCACAGCAACCCCTTCAAAACACGCTAACAATCTGTAGCCACGCAACCCTTCTTATTCATTCTTCAACTCAGTTTCGGCTATAATAAAATAAAGCATGAAAAGAATGTTTGGAGAAGGGGTGGTTCCTGGGGAAGGAATGAAAGTTAAGAGTTTTTTTTTTATTCCGGGAAAAATGTTG
This sequence comes from Argiope aurantia, assembly GCA_026543865.1. Taxonomy (NCBI): domain Eukaryota; kingdom Metazoa; phylum Arthropoda; class Arachnida; order Araneae; family Araneidae; genus Argiope; species Argiope aurantia. Next base: position 61,399 of record JAPMOR010089904.1, read on the forward strand.
TTCGTTCATACAAAAATGCCAAGCTCTTATATTTATAATAATAATGGAGGAACTGTTTGTATTTAGCAAATATAAACACAAATAACTATTAAGTACTAATCGTTTGAAGATCCTGAGATTAGCCCTTTTCGACGATTGTACTTTCCTAACGTGTGTGTGTTTGTATTGGAGTTACATAACGGTGTAATGTCACAGAATTGATCTCCAATAAAAAGGTTCACGATTCAAAATGTACAGAACAAATGTAAAACAATTTTTAATAAAAACGCAAACCTTAAATGTTCGGCATTTTATTGGCATCACGGACATAAAGTTATATTAAATGATTTAAATGAAATTAAATATAACCATCGGCTGGTCACCAGGGTGACTAGAATTTAATATAAAAATTCATCGTCAAAAGAAAGTCACGTGTGGACAAACAATACCATCGCAGACGAATTTTCTGATTAATAGTCTATAACCGGCCATGATTCGTCAAAATTGAATAATAATAAGAATCTTTATAACTAAGTAAGCGAACTGAGAAAGAAACTTGGCTCAAACAAGGAACAAGACTCTAACATGGAAATTTTTCATTTTTTGTGACAGCTAACATCGCAAATACATTTGAAACAAACGTAAATGTTTTACTAGAATAGATAAATTTTGACTCTCCCGCTTCTTTGAAATTTCATTGCTGTCTACCTCCTCACATCTTCTCCTTTTCACTTCGTATCATTAAAAAAAGTGTGTGACAGAGAGAGAAAGTATCATGGAAATTTACCGTCCGTCCATTCATTTCCATTCACAAAATCTCTATGCAGAAGTCTGAAGACTTCAATACCATCTTCTCCACCCCCTCTTCTTTCACATTTCATGCATATTCAATAATAAAAAAGAAGGCAAAAAATTAACATGGAAATTTCCCTTCCGTTTATTCATTTCCTTATTTAAATGGCACTTTTTAAAATACTATTCATAAAGAGAGGCTCGTTTGTTTTTTATCGCATGTCGGAAAAACTGCTAACAGTAAAAAATCTGAAAATCTGAAAAGCGGTTTAATTTTAAGAACGTCTTTAATTTTATTCAAGCAATCTTGAAACTTTTACAAAAATATCCCGGACAGAGAAACAGAAATTGAGATATTTACTACTTGATGCTCTGAAAGAGACAACATAGCAAAAAATTATTGGTTAAGTTAGTTAAAATAAGAAATTTAAAATAATCCGCACAAGAACAAACCTATGGGAGTGAACTCCCAAAGATTTTCCCGTTTTTAAGTTGTATTCACACAGAGGCAGCGTTAATGCATTCACACATAGACAGCCAAAATGCGTTTTTCGAATTGGGTAAATTTAAATTGGGGAAATTAGTGAAATCATGGAGGGTGTTTTTTTTTTTTTTTTTGACGATCATAATATTATATTGACGATTTTTTTTTGACGATCATAATATTTTTTCCTGCATACTTCATATTCCAGAAAGTAAAACGATATTAATATGCGAATGAAGCGACAGTTTTAGAACTATATCGGTCTCTCCGACCATCCAAGCGAGATTGCACTCTCAG
>JAPMOR010089904.1:62960-77867 GCA_026543865.1 Argiope aurantia
CGAGTATCTGTACATTTCTTGCTACCGCAAGTGGTGAAGTAATAATATAAGTTGGAAACTTCAAAAAACAATATATTCGTCTTAATAATTACACTTTATACATAACCAGCGAGAATGGTTTCCTCAAGACTTTCTAGCATATTCTCCAATAAAGGTGTTATCCTAGAGAATGCCTTGCATGGCACTGGCGTCCGAAAAGTTAGGAAATGTTAATATTTCGCGCGAATGTGTCGCTTTTACTGAATTTACCAAAAACGTATACCAAAAAGTAAAAAAGAACATTTTAATCAACAAAATGCATTATACTTTAATTCATCACATTTTGTAAGTTTAATTTATTAAATTAATGTCTTACTCAGAGGTTATTCCTTAGTAACACACCAATATTGTATATGCCCATAGTATCGTATGGTATTCAATAATACCGTATAATAATGCATAGTATCGTGTAAAACAATATCCTAATATGCAATTCTATATAGAGCTGCATAATATCGATAGATATTATAGAATGGAGTACAGAAGGAGTATTCCTGGGTTTCATAAGTAAATTGGAAGGACCTTGTAATATCGAAGCGGGATCAGTTGACGAACAGTATATTTTAACTAATGCTCTAAGCTTAAATGATAACATCGAATAAAGGCTATCTGAACTTGGAGTGCCTCATCCTTGATTTAATCTTCGGTGGAATCAAAATCCATATTAGAGATCTTAAAAGCTTTGAACTAAAAATCGATAACTCAAATGTGGGACAGTTTAACACATTGACTGTCGCCAATACATTCATTTCTCATAAGCCAGAACGTCAAGACTTTGGAAATTTATTACTTAATGAAAATTTAAATAAAATGTAAGTTTTAAAACGGTTGATAGCATAAACAGATAGATCAAAAATAGTTTACAGCATGGCTCTTTCAGCCATAAATGTATATCATGACATTTCATGTAAATGTAGAGCAAACCTGTCGACTTTGTGGAACCAACATTCAACCATAGTAAAATAGCTTCACTTTAGTCATATCAACCAACTTTGACGAACCGCATCTTTTTTTAAAAAAGTATCATTTTAAATTATATTTGCAAAATAAATATAGAATGCTTGTTTGGTAAGTTATGCTTGGAAAGTGGCGAAATCTGTCCAATGTTTTGAGGGTTGGGTCTATGACAAGGATATATTTTGCGACACCTCACGAACAGTAAAGTATAAATGCTCATCAACGACGTTATGAAATTTCAAACGAAATAAAAATTGGCGAAATTAATAGAGTAATTGGGACTGGGAATTTTATTGAAGTTTTTCCCCGCCAAAAAAAAAAAAATGTAAGATGAAGTATTTTTTTTTTTTTTCATAGTTTCTTACAAAACTTGGTGGTGGTGGTGTGTTTGTGAGGGGGGGGGAAGACCACCGATAACATATCGAGACGTCATTCAGTTAAATTAAATAAGAATTGGCGAAATAGGATCAGTGCTATGGGTTGGAGGGCTGCTCATTTGTTTTCGCCAATTACTTTAAAAATAAAGAAAGGTACCCTGTTTGAGTTAATAAATTCGAACAGAATAATTTCATTTGCTTTCGATTACTATTTTCATAAATAAGTGGCGAATCCATTGGTAAGTTGCGAAGATAAATGGTGCCAGAAGCATAATGATATTTACGTCATCTATCATTCTGATTGGTTTGGTTGAATAAATGGCGCTCGTAGGAAGCATAAGCAAAATTGGCATAAACTTATAGATGTTTTGCCTACATAAACTGTCGACATTAATACTTGTCTTGAAAACTGGCATAATCTAATTGATATATTGAATTCATTGATGAAGTATGTATATCCATTTGATACCCTATTTTTGTTTTAGACATGTTATTTCCAACTGATTGAAACTTAAGTTTGACTAAAAATTGGAATCACAAAATCATATATCAAATTTCACATATTTAAGCCTTAATATTTTTGAGTTATTACCTTTCACATGCGTATAAGAGTACAGACCGTATAAAAATACAGACCGACGGATTTGGTCCCAAATTTCATAGGTATATACATTTTAGGTGTTAAACAAGTATACCAAATTTCAACCATCTAGCTATCAACGTTTCGTAGTTATCATGTTAACTTGCATTCGGGTAGCCAGGTAAGACATATGTCCTCTGAATGGATCTTGATCAAAATTTAATAGAAATGCACAAATCCACAAATATACTAAATTAAGCACTTTCAATTATCGTGCTCACGGACAGATAGACATTTTCCAAAAATGTGCTTTTCGAACTCGGGAGATATAACATTTTATATCAATGGAAACTCATTTTTTTATATTATGGAGATTCATCAAAATCTTGAGTTCGAATTTTTGGGCCACGGTGGCCTAGTGGTAGGTCTCGGCTCATGAACCGTAGGGTTTCAGGTTCAAGACCCATCCCACCGAAGAACCGTCATGTAAGGGGGTCTGTTGCACGTTAAATTCGTCAGGGCCAAACGTCCTCCCGCTGGTGTGGTGTGGTGCAGAGAGAGGGGTTCTAGCTCAGGTGACGTCCTCGTCATCTAACCGCAGTTCAAAATTACGAGATCCGTCCCAAAATAGCCCTAGTGTTGCTTTACAACGGGACGTTCATATAACTAAACTAAACAAAACTCAAATTTTTGGGCGATTGCAACACATTTTTTTTTACACTTCGTATACAAGAAAGTAAAAATTTGATCATCATTAATAATTCCTTAACAAAATGCGCTCCTCGGTTTATTTGTTTTTCAGTGTATCGCTGAACAAACTTTCAAGAGAAAAAAAATAATAAGTAAATCTGGAGTGCAAGGAAGGAACATTCTTTCATTGATATTATATGCCCTTTTAATAACACACGACACGCCTGAAAAATATAAAAATATATATATAATTCTTTCAATTGTCAAGTTTACTTCTCCACAAAAACTTCCTTTTGTAATCATTCGAAAGTTCTCCAAAATGCAAATAAGAATAAAGAACATTCTTTATTCTTTACGATTTCTGTCATAAAAACAGTCATAAACAAATGCAGATACACGGAAACATTCAACTCAGTAACAGTTAAGTAAGTTGTTAAGATGAAGTTTAAAAGAAAAGAAACCAAACGGAAAGATAAAAATTATTCATGCTACAAGATATTTTTTCAGCGCTTTTCCTATAAAACATAAAACTATTTTGCTTATTGAAAAATATAGATACATATTTGCAGATATTAAAGTTAGATCTGTATCTGCATATCTGTAAGATATATATTTACAGACATAAATACAGATACACATTTATTTATAAACGTTTTTAAAATACTATTTAGTTTAGTTCGGTGGATTCGCGCCCCTTTTAGAATTTATACCGATATGATGGAGCATCCATCTACACACAGAAAACATGCTACACGATCATTAGACTCCTTCAAAATTAGTTTGATAAAAAACGTGGTAACTTCTAATTTTTAATAAATAAGTAAATAAATATCAGACAAGAATGATTCGTGAAAGATATTGAAGTCCTTTAAGTTAAACAAATTTATTCCTACTTAAGGAAAAATAACATTTCTATTGGGTTGTTCGGAAAGCAATTTTTTTTTTTTTTTTGTGTGTATGTGTGTGTGTGTGTGTGTGTGTGTAAATGAAAGACAGTTTTCGTATAATAAACAAATACTTTATTAAATTATATATTGGCCGTTCTGGTCCAACACCTTTTGCCCTCTTTCTGGTATTAGCATCATTCCACGCTCATAAAATTTTTGGTCTTTGCTGCCAAAAAACTGATCGAGGTGGTTTTTGACCTCCTCATTTGAGGTGAAGGTTTTACCGTCTAAAAAATTTAGCGAACCAGTTCTGGCACTGGCGTACTGTCAACACACCTTCTCCATACCCATCGGTCCATTTCTTTCTGGCTTGAACAGCATTTTTACCCTTTCTGTAGTAAAACAGTAAGATATGTCGAAAATGCTGCTTATCGCTCTCCATATTTAAAAGGGCACCAACCAAAAACTACTGCGTAGAATTAATTGGAATTTTTCACACATAAGCCTTGCTATATGAGCTCTCAAAGCATATAAAAATTATACGGCTTAAATGTGAAGTTGGGTGCAAAAAAATACAATTAAATTCTCTGTCGTGAAAAAACAAAATTACTTTCCGAACAACCCAATAGTTTTTAAAAATCGAAAAGAACAATAGCTGAATTCATTCTCCTATATTTTTTTTTTTTTGTTTATTTTGTGGAAAAAGCATTCCCTTCAAATATTTTTTTTTAAAAAAATAACAAAAAAACAAAGCAGATGTATAAATACTTCAAATTCAGTAACAATTAACTAACTTAACTATAACATCTAACATGTATCGACGTTTTTTAACGAAATTGACTTAATTAAAAATAATAATTTCAAGCAAAGTTTGCTAATCAATATTGTTAATTATAAGATAGGCCGAAATTTATGTTGAATATTATTTCTCACATAATTTAAGGCAGTCGACTAGGCTCGGAAGAGATTTTCCAAAAAAAGAAATATTTTAATGTTTATATGACGTTTTATTATTATTATTATTAATATGAGGATAAAATGATGAATAAAAGTGAAGTTATTTAAATATATATGTTGCTTTTGAAGAAAAGGCATATCTTGATGTAAATTTTAACATTTGCTTACAAAAACTAGGATTTTTTTAGAGAAAAAAATTGTTACCGTTTTTCATTTTTTTTATAACATTACATGCGTAACATATCTTAGAGAGTAACTATTCTCTAAGAATTGTATTCAAAAATAAAACTTTTGAATGTAATATACGAAATTATTTATGAAATTTTAGAATTTTTTCAACAATATTTACATTAAATGATCTTAAATTCACTTCTAAAACAATCAATATCACATCCATAGTTCATTACAATTTGCATAACATAACCAGCACTAATTATAATTTCATTAAGACATCTTGATTATTTTTTTTAAATATGACGATACTCATACAGTAGAATTATGAAAAAAACTAGTTCTTCAGAAAAGGCATTTAAAGTTTCTAAATGCTTATAAATAAGCACCACTTGCATGACAAAAGTTTACTATAATTTGGTTTCCAATTGACATAGAGACAAATTAAAGACATCACTGGAAATAGAAAATTACTTATTTTTGAATTTACAAAAAATTATAAATTTAATTTTTTTTTTCCGAATTCATGTTTTTAACCTAGTTGGATACCTTAACTAAAATCGAAACATTATAATTCGGAAAAGAGATATCTTGTTTCAAAACAAACATAAAATAAGTTAATTACCTTTATTCGAGTTTCCCTTTGATTTCGATGAATCCTGGCTGGATTTGAGGAAGTACATATACCGGTAGATCATCTTGGTTTAAAAAATTCCACAAAATATACACAAATAGCAATTCACAGACTATACACAAAGAGATAGTCACACATCATTCACATTATATCCCCAGGTAAGAAAGATATCCAAAAGTGAGGTTTATGTTTGATCAAATAACAGCACATCCGTAGCAAATACATTATTCCATTTATACTTTAATCCTGGTAAAAGGTAATCCATACAGTTACGGTTAGCAAGCGAGGGTAATTCCGGGTGGTCAAGTGTTCTCAATTTCCCACAAAGCAACGAAGGAAATAAAATACGACCCGGAGTAAAGCGTATCCATGGCATTGGAGAACGAGTTTTGTGAAAAAAGAACCGAACTCATAGATAACAGATTTTAAAATACTGAAATAATATCTCTTCTGATTGAAAAGAAACAATTTTGTGCTTCCTGATACCTGATCTCCAATTATACTATTAATATAAAGGAAATTTGATAATCGTTTTTCGTCGAAAGAGTTGGAAACAAATTAAAACTTTTTTTTTTATTTTCCTATGCTAGATTTCTTATTAAAGAATAACAGAAACAAACAAACAAAAAATATGAGAAGAAAGACAAACAACTGTTTAATTTGAAAATTGTTTCTGGAAACTTGGTTCGAAATGATTAATATCTAAGAAGAAAATTGACATATGAAATAAAAAATAATTTTAATAAAAGAAAAATCAAAATTAAGTAAATTTTTAAATTATATTAAAAATATCACATAAATTATTCAAGTAATCACAAATGATTTGGAAATAAAACTATAAAGACGTGATTAGAAAAGCGTGAAATTTTTTTCGACTTAAAAATAAATTTATACTTTTCGACAAAACAAAATCTTAATTTCGATATAATTTTTAGTATAATTTAAAACTCTATAAACCATCTAGTTATTTATAACAGCTGACTAACTTAACATCTCTATATTATATACTACATGTTTAAAATATATTACGATGCCGTACTATTAAATTTCAAAAATATATAGAAACCATAACTGAAAAAATTCAGTTCACATCGCGGCACTGATACCATCAGAATTTTCATTTAACACAGCACAAATCCATTAAAATCATATTAAATTAATCCACATGTCAACAACACAGCCTTGCCAATCTTCATTGCGATACTGATTTTTTTTAAAATTCACTTATGTAGAAAATTATAAGTAATTTCAATAAGCACACAAAAACACAATTTGAGGAAAGAAATTCATACGCCACGAGGTAGAAAATCCACCAGACTTTCGGCCATCAGGCCGCGAAAAATATGAGCCCACCACTTACTAAGACACCCGAACACATTCTCCTGGATTCGGAATCCCGTTTTCCATCCCGACTTCCACGAAGTCCGGCGCCAGAGGGCGCTACTAAGGGGTGGGAGTTTTAATAATCGGTATTCATCTGGGACCTGTCGGATGTCACCCCTTTAGGCAATAAATCAGTCAACTAATGGGAATATTAAAAAGGAGTTAAAAAATATATTTAAGGTTTCATAATTACCAGTCACAGTTAGAGTGAAAAGAAAAGTGCGATGCTAAACGTTTCTTTACTAAAAAGGCTAGCGGGAAACTTTTTTGCAACAGAAAATTAATTCGGATAAAAATGGTTGATTTATAAAAAGAATCGTTACTTTTCGATTTGCGTATGAAAAATGAAATTATTTAGCCAATTCTCAAAAACAGACTGCTTTTGTAAGCCGTCCTCAATTTGAAATTAATCTTTAGATTTTTTTTGCAGGCATTTCTCCCCCCTTTCTTTTAAGATTTTTCAATAACCAAGGGGGTTTTAATCATATTTATTCTTATAAGATTTTAGATATTTTTGAAATTTTATAGAAGTTTCAGGAAAATGCATTACATTCTTTGTGTGCCCTTATAAAAATATTTCTTTTATGTACAACGTTATGATTATTTAAATTAATTTCATATTCTACATTAAGGAAATAAGAAGATTGAAAAACAATTTATATGAAAGTAGTAAAAGATATAATCTTCTTAAATAGGATATCTCAAAATTGAAACTTTTGAATGGAAAAAAAAAAAACCCCATCGTATAATTGAAGAGAAACCTGCGGGTGTGGTCTCCCTAAAACTTTCTCGCGTACTTTCTAATAAAGGTCCTATCCCAGAGAAATCTTATTTGGCATTGGTGTACTATAGTTAAGAAATATTACATTAACATTTAATATTTCTTAACTATGGTACACCAATACCATGTAAGGTTCACATGGGATATCTTTATTAAAAACGCGTTTGGTATTAAATTTAAAATTTATCACTTTCAAAGAAATAATGAGTTTCATTTAAATATAAAAAATTCTGTGGGTATCAAAAATAATATCTATAATTTTCAAGCTATTTTTCTTACATACAATATATTTTTCCATAAGCTGTTTATTTGATTTAAACCAAGTACAGGCACAAATATAATATGATGGATCCTATGCATTTTGCTCCTTTTTTTAATAAAAAATATACAATAAATTTTATTGGATAGCAATTATATGGCAATATATTTGAAATACATTTTCTTATAAATGTTAATCATATCAGAAGAGAATAAAAAGATGAAAAAGATTCAAGAAATGGTAATATAATTGCAGCCTTTGCAGCGACTTATTACTAAATAAAAACCTTGCCTCGATATATTTCAAAAATGAAATCTAACGATACAAATATTCTTTCACCTATTCATATTTATTATCTTTTTCTCCTCTTAATGTAAAGAATATACATCTCTGGTCGTTTTGAGCATTTAAAATTTTACACTAAAGATAGCATCCTTTAAAACAACAACAATCCAGAATATAAAACTTAAACCAGCAGGAGTGATCTCAATAAAACCATCTCCCAGACTCTCTAATAAATTTGTCACGCCAGAGAACGACTTACATTGTATTGGCGTACAATAGTTACGAAATATTAACTGTTGGCGTGAGTTTAGCATTTTTAATGAATCTATCTTGTCATCTTTGGCGAGTTATTTGGCGATTGATCCCTGGCATGCGGATAACAGTATCCGAATCCGTATTTTTAGACACGTTTTCATCAACCGATTGAAACAAAGACTTCACACAAAACTGCACTTGTTGTCACATGATCACATACCAAATCGGATATATTCAAGTTAGTGCGTTTTTGAATTTCCGCTTTTATATGTATCTGAAAGCACAGACCGATAGACTGTCAACCATTTACGGATATGGCTCTAAATTTCCACTATACATCTTGAATTTTTCTATCAAATTTCCTCTAACTAGATATCTTTGTTTTATAGTTATTCTGTTAATTTATGTTCGAACAGTCAGACAGACGGTCTGCCTTTGGAAGGATTTTGCTCGAAATTTAATAGAGTCCTGCAGATTTGGTGTAAAGATAGCATACCAAATTTTATCCTTATAGCGCGAAGTGATTTTAAGTTATCTTTGTCACAGACAGACGGACGGACATTTCCTACAAATATGTTTTTAGAACTCAGGGAGATCAAAAAACGTGGAGATTCTTCAAATAAAGGTGATATTCGAGTTCGAATTTTTTGATGTTTATTATACTTTCTGTATAGGAAAAAAGTTTTTAAAAAATGTGAATAAATCAAGCAACTTTTTTAATGCCTTTTTAAATCATACTGAAAATATGGAAAACAGAGAAAGGATTTTGAGAAATTCTTTTAAAAATATTTTAGAACATATTCTTAAAACAGTTCTATTTCAACTCCAAGAGAATAAAATCAACAGAAAATCACAAAGGCTTTAAAATTCAGTTACATTAATGCATCACGTTTGGCACGGACTTCTTACACTAATAAACACAACATTTTAAAATTGCTATTATCTGTACTTTAGAAAAAGGGAGGTTGTAGCGGTTACAATTACTGCCTTCTCCTTTCTTCATAGGTGGCGCTACTAGAGCCACCTATCAAGAGCCATGTTTTCCCATGATTCCTCATTCTTGTCTCTTGCGTTGTCCTTGCTTGCCGTATGTATTTGTTCTATGCCTTGTTCCTCAATATGTTTGTGTTAAATGTTTGTGCCGTGGAACTTAACCCGCTAATAAAAAGTAGTTCCTGAAACTGAGCTCATTCTTTCATCCATGGCATAACACATAATAAAGAGTCTCGTCCCTCTACAAGGTTTAATTTCATATAAATTTTAAAAAAAATGAAATCTACGATGGCAAATTTTAAGTTATCATGTGTGATCATTATTATTTTTAAGTCATTATTTGTCTTAATTAATTTAAGTCATTAACCAGTTTAAACCGGTTTAAAACAATCGCGAGACTTCTCTATCGGTCTCTATCCCCCCCCCTCTCTCTTTACATTATCACTTTATTATTTTTTTAAAATTTCATTTTCAATTTTTCTAGCTGGCAAACGAAGTTTTGGAACGACCGATTTTGAGATGAAATAAGAGCTATGATGTCATAGTTCTACGTCAACCTTTTAAAAACGCATTTGCTGTTAAAAAAGCAGACGTAATAATAAAGCAATACTGGTAAAAGCAGGTAAAAAAAATATATGAGATTAAAAGATGATGAAAATTGCCATTTATTCTTTATCCATTGCTTACGCGATTTCGAGCTTCAATATTCATTGCCTACGTTATTTCGAGCGTCTAAAACCCCCAATAAAAATAAAATCATGTTCTCACATAATAAGAACGGACAGTTTAACGTCATTTTTTAAAAAATCGATCTTTTCTTAACGACATTAATTCCCATAGTTAATAACAGCTTTAAAGCACTGCAGCATTTTTTCTGACAGCTAGTGGAAAATTTTTAAAAGAGTAAAAAATATATATTCTTACAAATAATTTATGTTAAGTTAAATCAGGCTCTGTGTATTGCCATCCATCATCAATATTATTAAATAAAATACGGCGAGACGTTTTGACAAGGTCATAAATCTTATTAATAACAGAATTTTTCTTAAACAAAATTGGCAACGGGTCTGGAGTAACGGAATTCTTATATCTAAAAAATATAAAATCGCATGATTTGGTATAATTATCCTTTTAGACCATGATAAATAACAAATTTGCTTGTCGATTTCCAAACTATTAATTTAAAAACAAATAATAATAATAATAATAGTTATTTTCTTTAATTTTATACTTCTTTGTTAACAAGAGTAACTAATTAAATTATTTCGTTAAATTGATCATTTAATTAATTTTTCTATGATTACCACAAATTAAATGAACTAATTTTTAATTGACTGGTGAAAATGACATGTGAAAAATAACGAAAACGGCAGCCGAACTGTAATGAATGCATTTTTTATTATAATTTTGTAAGTGAAAATTGTACTTTAAATTTAATGTAAAGAGAAAAAAAACTTGAATCGTAACTTTAAAATGAATAAAATCGTTAAAAAATGTTTTGATGTTACAATAAATTCAGCTTAAAATTTCATTGCAACAATAAAGATACATTGCTACAAATTGCGTTTCAGAATAAATTTCAAAAAAAATTGAAAATTTAAATATGAATTTTAAAAGAAATGTAAAAAATGTTTTTACGTGTTAATGTGTGTGTGTGTGTGTGTGTGTGTGAAAAGAAATGTAAAAAATGTTTTTACGTGTTAATGTGTGTGTGTGTGTGTGTGTGTGTGTGTGTGTGTGTGTGTGTGTGTGCGCGTGCGTGCGCGTGTGTGTGTGTGCGTGCGTGCGTGCGCGTGTGTGTGTGTGTGTGTTTGATATTTTTAAATCTAAACTAAGCCTTAAGTAATTTCCAAATTTTTATCATAACTTTTCCCATGCTAACTTCTTTCTAAAATGTTCTATTATTTCCTCATCCAATTCTGACTTTTTTATTTAATTAATTCTGCACGCGCTCTAGAAAACTGATGACTTCCATTTCCCACACACAGAGCGAAGAGATAAAAATCCCTAACCCTCAACCATACCTTTCAAAGATACATAAGATTCTCTTTCCTAAGTCGACATGTGTCAAAGAAATCCCTATCAAAACCTCATAGTAAAATAACTGAAGAAAAAAAATTCGACCACTTTGTTTTAGTATCGAGTTGTAAACAATCATCTTGATTATCGCTTCTTTCTTATACATAATATGCCTCCCATGGTGAAATAAATTTATATATATTTTACTCTTGGCAACTACGCCAAAGCAGAATTCCTCCGACACATTAGTCGGCACAATATAATCATAAAAATGATCAAAAGAAATAAATTTTTAATTTGATATTTTTATATTGATCACGTTTTAAAATTGAAAAGGTTATTACTCTTTAATTACATATAAATGAAAAAAAAAATTTCTTTCAATTACTGATTAAAATTTACCACCATAAAAAAAATCTACAAAATAAATTAAAAACACAATTTTACAGTAGTTTTTTTATATCTTTACCATTTTTTGCTTTTATCTTTCAGTCTCAATTTACGATTATAAATGTTCTGGCATCTTGATCAACATATTACAGAAATTTACTACCAGATCTCGTCACTAAAATAGAAATTTAATTTAAAAATTGATTAATTCATTGTTCAATACTGAAAATATCAAACAATCGTGTCTCGTTATAAAAAAATACATAAATGCACAATATTTCTAATATTTACCATATCAAGGCGAGAGTGTAAAATCGATTAAATAATTATATTTCTACAATCATGAAAAAGGTCAAATCAAATAAAAGTGTTTATTAATATTTTTTTAACTACTGAGAAGGAACTAATCAGTTAAGTTTTGGATATGCATTAAGCTTTCAGTGTAAAGAAATATATAAGTGAGGGTTTGTAACAAAAAGAGACATTAATATATAACTTGAATTGAAGATTGTTTTAGTGGCTATTATAGGTCATTTTTAATGAACTGAATGGTGATATCACACTTTCATAAAAATTTCCTAATCCCCATTATAAGAATACAAAAATATTGCAAACATAACAAAAATGCATAAATTTCATCAGATAATTTATTCGCAAAACATCATAAAAATACCTTCATACACTAAATATTAGTTCAATTTTAACTTCAGTAGACATAGCCGTATAGAAAACAAATTTAGTTCTCATGAAACAGTTTTTAAAGTTGCGGAAAATCACCACGTCCGAATAAAATGCTACAGCCGATAAAACAAAAATAACAATGCGTTGCCATAAAAATTGATGGAAACGCAAGCAATTTGTCTTTATGTAGCATGAAAATAAATGTGCTTCCAGCATATTTCGGAATTTTTCACATCTTTTGGGACCTTCCACCTTCTTTATACAAAAATCGATACAAAATCCGATGGGATGAAATTTAACAGAGGAGACAAGCGTTTGGGAAAAACCTCTCCCGACCTAAGAAATAAAAATTAGCCGCATTAGAGGCAACAGTTTGTAAAGCAAAGGAGTATGGTCAGTTGCAGGGAGTTTATAGGGAATCAATGTAATGACCATCGGTCATAATGATCGTCCACTGCTTCCCCAGACGGTCGTTATGATGGGCGTTGATAATACCTCTGATGGTTAATGACCAAGTATCAAGTAGTTTACTTCTTTCCGAATCAGGAGGGATGACTTTCTTCAGAATACATCCACAAAAAAACACATGATAACAGTTCTGGTCATTTAGTTCTCTCTGTTGACCAATCGGATAATCACTTTAGTGGGATTTATATCGACACTATTTCTTTGATATTCGGTTCGGTTACATAATATATTAAGTTCATGTATGGATGGATACCTGGCAAGCCAGGAATCATAATAAATATATAAGAACAAATACATATTTACAAAGTTAATTAGATAAAAAATATATTGACCTAAAATAAAACATTATGTTAAAAATGTGTTGAAATTTGAAACAAAATTTACTATTTTATTAAAAGAGAGGCACAAAACCAAAACTGTCAAGTGCCATAGCTAAACCCGCCACTACAGATAATGACACAATTATGACTACTATCCAAATTCAAGACTATACCACGGCGAGATTATTCAATCAATTTGTATTTAACATTATCAGATATGCATGAGCAAAGAATTCTCGATAGAATTGAGTTGGGAGACACGATCTACTTAATAAAATAAAAACTATTAACTTAAAGAGTGACATCAAACTATATATTGCTTAGGGTCCGCAAAATACATAAATACGAGACTACAAGGGCACCAGCAATTTGTTCCAAATTTAATACCACACTACGGCGATTTTATTCAACCCACAGTGTTATATTTAACATCACCAGATATGCATATACAAAAACTTCTCAGTAAGAATAAGTCTGTAGCCTCTATCTACATAATAAAATAAAATATTAATATGCCATTAACATGTTAAAAATGTGCTGAAATTTTAACAAATCTGACCAACTTATTAAAAGAGAGACATCAAACTGTATGCTTAGGGCCGTAAAATACTTAAGTAAGGCACCATAGGTGATGATTACATCGGTGCCAACAATTTATTCCTAATTTAAGACGACATTACAACGATTTTATTAAACCAACAATGTTGTATTTAATGTCACCAGAATTCGTCTACAAAGAATCCTAAAATAGAATTGAATCTGGAGCCATGATCAACTTTATAAAATAAAATAAAACTATATTAACTTAAATATATCAACAACGTATTAAAATGGTGCTGAAATTGGAAACAAAATTAAATATCTTATTAAAAGAGCGGCATCAAAACTGCTACTACCTCGTGGCACAAAATATCTAAACCCGCCATTACAGATGAAGACTACGTTGGTGAACAATTTATTCCAAGTTGAACACACCACAGTGAGATTATTCACATAACAAAGTTGTATTTAACATTGTCAGGTACAAATATACAAAGAATCCTCAATAGAATTGAATCTGGTACTACGATCTAATTAAGAAAATAAAAAAAATATTAACCTAAATATATCATTAACCTGTTTAAAAAATAAGCTGTAATTTGAAACAAAGCTGACCATTTTATTAAAAAACAGCATCAAAATGCGCATTCCCTAGGGCTGTTAAAATATCTAAATAAGTTATTGAAGATGTTGACTATATTAGAGCTAACAATTTATTCCAAGTTAATATCACCAACGTGAGCTTATTTATTTAACAAGGTCGTACACTACCTACACTTAGGTAGACATATTCAAAGAATCCTCGGTAAAACTGAATCTGAAACCACGATTTACGGATTCCTAAGTCGAAACTTTCTCTCTCGACCAACAAGATCCATAAAATTTTGGAAGAAAAATTTTGGTATCTTCACTGTCATTAATGGGTATTAAATTTAAACAATGACCACATTTAATGGCTATTAAATGTAAACAATGATCACAATTAATAGCAATTAAATGTAATCATTGTTATTGACAATAAACGCTTCAAATTTTAAGATATAATACTTTTGCATGAGCTTGTTCAACTTCTTCGCCGGGAATATTCGCTGGTTAAATTTCAACTAAATAGAAAGACGGATATTCAAAATAAATAGAAAGACGGATATTCAAAATAAATAGAAAGACGGATATTCAAAATAAATAGAAAGACGGATATTCAAAATAAATAGAAAGACGAATATTCAAAATAAATAGAAAGA
>JAPMOR010089904.1:77877-102712 GCA_026543865.1 Argiope aurantia
ATATTCAAAATAAATAGAAAGACGAATATTCAAAATAAATAGAAAGATGAATATTCAAAATAAATATGGAGTGTTACCATTTTCAACATTTTAATTTTATCTTTATTATTCTGATAAATTATATATTTCATTATTGAAGCTGTTTTCCTAAATAATCATCTCTAGCTGTGCCCATACTGACAAAAAGAAAAATATTCTGATTTTGCATTTTTTGATACAGAATTTTTTTTATTTTATTTCATCCGCATATATTCTACAAAATGATCGTAATCACCTCCTCTTTTGAAAATATTTTTATTTCTCTTACAATTCTTATTTTTTAACAATTGGTTCTGCATCAAAATTAAATCAATTACCAAAATAAATCAATTAGACATTTTTTAAAGAGAATTACGGATAGCACCAATAAGACAGAATAACACATGAAATCCGACGCATCGAAATCGCTTACAATGGAAGTTTAATTCGTCGTATTAATTCTCATCAAAATTAAATCTTAATTTATATTTTGTATTACTTTCCATGATATATTTGCAATGAATAAGTACATTTAAATTTATATTGTATAAGAATGTATTTTAATAGTGCATTAACGAATGTATAATAATGCAAACTTAATATTTTATTCCCCGATAGTAAATATTCTATTCAAGGTATATGGATTTTCAATGGAAAAATATTTTTATGGTATATGAAAACATCCGTTTATGGGGTATAATAATCTTAAAATTTCCACAATTCCAAGATAGATCATATTACAACCTGTATGGAAACAACATTTCACAAATATGTTTTGAATTTTCGCTAATTTTTATTTTCACATATTTACCCCCACTCCTTTCTTTGAAATAGAAATAAAGAGTAAAAAATTAGCTACTTAAAAATTTTATCTTTCATACTAATATTTCTTTCTAATAAACATGTTTTTTGTTCAGTTATATTTAAAGGCTTTTTATATTTCCGAAATCTAGCGGCTAAAATTTAACTCACACACAAAAAATGCTTTTATGCTTTTTTGAGATTTTAAATTTCTTTGAATAAACGTTTTTACGCTTTTTTTAGATTCTAAATTCTTCGAATAAATGCTTTTCTAAATGCTTTTTTAAATTCTCAATTTCTTCGAATAACATGTTTTTGTAAATTTCCGAGAAGTGTTGGCATATTTAAATTTTATTTCTGCTTCAAATTTTCAATCAGAATTCAGTGTAGAAAATTGATACTCTACACTACTATAAAATATCTGCGTTTATATCCACGCGTTTAAAAAAGGGTGAATATAAAAATTTAATTTAAATATAAACTTTTCAATTCTTTGCATATCAGCTAAAAATAAACATTCTGCAGCAGTCCTGATTAGATGAATGAAATTTTCATTCAACTGCATATAAATTTTATTATTTAAATTGGTTTTAAACGCCAGAAAGAAAGTAATTTTAGTGTCAACACGGTAATTTCGTCTTTATCAGATTTTAATTCTATTTATTTTACACTTTTTCTTCGACCAATAGTTTTTACAAGAGTTGTTTGCCACGTGTACAGATTACTTTATTTTCTATAGCAAATTTATATCATAAAATGTTTAAAAGGAAACATTTATAGGCATAACAATGGCCTTAAGAGTTATGCTATGTTAAAATTAAACTTATTTAAGTTTAAGAGCATGTGGTTCTATAGAAACAAAATTGTAGTTTCAAAAATGAACGTTCATTTCGAAAATGCAGTGTGTGTGTAATGATATTTTGAACCTAATTTAATTAAATTCCAAACTTTATTTTAATTCGCTCATATTAACTTCATTCTAAAATGGTCTCTTATTTCCTGATCCCATTCCCACTTTCTATTCAATTAATTGCAAATGTGCTCTGTAAAACTGCTCACTTCAACATTTTCTCACGCTTCAAAGGATAAAAATCCCTAATGCTAACAATATTCTTTTACAGGTACCTAATTTTCCCTTCACTAAGACTACACATGTCAAAGAAATTAAAATCTCAAAGTAAAACCACTGAAAGGAAAAATTTTGATCTCATTTCTCTTGTTTCGCAACGTAGAAGAACGCATTTCTTACCACTTATTTTTTGTACGCAAATTATGCCTCGCGTGGTGAAATTATTTTAAAATTTTCAAAAGTGTCTTCTATTCCGCCACACAACCGCTAAAACATGTTTATATATATATATATATATATTACAAATACAAGGTGTCTCAAAAACCTTGACCGCGGCTTTTAGTCCAGAAATATTGATCCTAGACATACTGTAAATTACAAAGTTGCGTAAAAAAAAAGGTGTAAAATGTTATGATATCGTTTAAAATTTTCAGGGGATTAAACTTCAAAAAATACAAAATTTAAATTTTTATACGGACCCCGTACAAAAAAATTGCCAGTAAGTAAAATGTGTCAAATCTTCCAATAAGGTTATATACAAAATTTCAATTATCACAGAAAGTCTCAAAGATATGAAACTACATAAATACTGACTTAAACCACTTTTCGATGCCTGGATATGAGTTCGCAAAGAGGAAAAGTCATGTCGGATGTTCGTGTTTTACAGGCCGTACACAAATTAACAAATAAAGCAATGATTGAATAAATAAATAATAATTTTGCTATTTAATGGTTAGAAAGTATTACAAATTTGTAAAAATAATAACTTAAAGGAAAGATTACATAATCTTTTTTACAAGTTCATTGACTGTGCTATTTTTAAGTTATATTCTGTAATTCATGATATTAAATATAAAAGTATTTTTCAGGAAGCATAGGTTTTAAGATTTGCATTTAAAACTAAAGATATAAAAAATATTTTATTTCCTTATGATGCATTCCTGCATCGCGTCATCTGCACTGAAGCTGTAAACATTTGCATTTTAATTTGTGACTGACCCTTCACCAAATTTTTTTGTTTTAATATATCTTTGAGAGTTTTTATGATAAAATTCTGAAATTTTGTACATGACCTTATTAGAGGATGGGGCACATTTTGCTCACTGGGAATTTTTTGTACGGAGTCAGCAAAAAAATTTAAAATTTTGGATTTTTTAAAGTTTAATTCCCTGAAAATTTTAATCGATTTCATAACATTTTACACCTTTTTTAATGCAACTTTGTAATTTACAGTATATGTCTATGATCAATATTTAAGAAATAAAAGCAGTGGTCAAGATTTTTGAAACACCCTATAATATGCAAGTTTCCTAGTTTTTCAAAATAGACTGGCAAATATATATTTACAAAGCACAGGCATTCCAACCAGTAAAAGTCAGATAGAATATTGCTTTCAATTCAGAACGGTTTTGGAACTAAAATTCCTTCATTTACATATGAAGGTTAGATACTGATTCTTTATCTATGGAGAATCGAAGAAAATAAATTTTTCTTCCCAGAGTTTAAAATCTTCAAACCTTGTTTCAAATTCAGTTCAAGGTTTCTTTAAAAGATCTTTTTGATGCGTTTAACTTGATTTGTTCATGTTGCAAGTCGGTAAGTGAATCAAATCATCATTTATCAACTATTCGTTTCCCCAAAAGCTAGTCTGAATTTGAATGTCCGCTTTGATTTTGTAATGTTCTGATTCTTCCCTTGCAGTTCTACATTCAAATCGAACTGGTATTTTGTTTTATCAACTATTACCTACAAAATTTCGCATGAATCACAATAATGAAGGTAATAAAAATAAAGTTTCAAAAAGCACATTTTTATAAGCATTTAAAATACAGATTTCGTATAGTCAAAAATTTGGAGATCAGAACAAAAATCGTAAAAGCGTGAATTGCCCAAAATATGATTAGGACATTAAGTCATTACAAATATCAAAATATATCATAAAAGTAACTCTTTTCCACATTTTTACGATAACTATTAAATTAACTATTAATAACTATTAAATTAACTTCAAAAACAATAATAATAAGTATTTTTTATTCTATGCAAATATTTAGATAGGTTTTTCAAAACTAAGATTTTTTAAAATTGGGAATTTTTATCTGATCCCTTTTTAATCAGTTCCTTTTGTTGTTGTTATTATTAGTTTTTCTAAGAAAAATCGAACCATTGAAAGTTCCACAAAACATTATTCCACCCCCCTACAAAATATATTTTCGTAAACAATTGCTCGCTAATCCTTTGTTAAAAATTTGCAGAAAACAAGTAAATATTTCACAGGACGATCTGCCTACCATCATATTTAGCAATCCATTTCTTACTATATATTAAATAGCATATTTATAATAATTAGCATCGGCTTGTTTCTGCAAGTTTACATTTTGAAAATTAATAAGAAAACTTAGAATAATAGAAATAAACTTAAATGTTCACAATGGTGTAAAGAAAAAATTTGCATTCGTAGCATAAAAGGATATCTTCAGAAAAAGAAATGAGCAGCACATTGAACAAGGAAAAATCATTAACTAATAAGGACAAATATCGCAACAAATCCCTTTTGTGCTGGATATAGATCATTTTACACAATAAAACCGTCAAGCTCTTTCACAAAAAAAAGAAAATTCCAGCGGAGTGAATAAAAAAGAAAAAGAAAAGGTCGAAAAGCGAAAGTAGACCCGCAGTGTGATATCTTACGGAGACAGCACGAAGAAAATGGAATACGAGTTTTTGATAAATTATTCCATAAGTTATCTTTTGTGTGAAACCGTAATCACCCCCGAGAGAGGGAACGGGAGGAGAAGGGGGTGGGGTAGTTCGAGAGGGGTGCGTTACAATGCAACAGTGCTAACAGTTGGACTGGAGCAGCATATTCATATTTCTTGAAGAAAAAGAAAAACTGAGCAGCTTGGTGCCAGATACTGAAAAATTTTACTGAGAAAAATCGTTTGGCTTGTGCACGGAATATAAGATAGAGAAGAATGGACATGTTTCAATTATTTATAAAGACATTCAACAACTGAAATGTTATCTAAAGAATCTGTGGAATCTATTTAAAAAAATTCTTTGCGGATATAATTAAATCCACATAAGCCGAATATTGAGACATACAGAAATATGCAAACAAACTCAGTGATACTTCAAATGTCTGACCCATTATGTCGTAAAAATCAAACACCATTTCGCTCCTACAAAATAATAATTTTTATTTATAAGAAGATTTATCGCTTTCTACAATATATTTTAGTTCTTTAATTACATTTTTGCTAACTTTGAAGCTTGTATTTTTTTTTTCTTATCTAAAATTTAAATGATTACGAAATTATAATTTTAATTAAAAAGTTCTAGCGTCTAAATAATGAGTATTAGTATAATTTTAAACGCTATTCATCATAAAACACATATTTATTAAATAAGCATATCTTCCTTGCAGGAAAGTGGTTATACATAGTTTTTAAATTACTAATTACAAAACTCGGGATGCATTCATGCAAAATAGAATTCTAATTCAGAAGCGAAATAACCATGAAAAAGCTACAACGAATTTATGGAATGTGCCGAAGAATGACTACACAAATTAAGGCAGTCGGCAGAAACCAAATTATGAAAAACAAAAATAATAAATTAAAACTAGCAGAAACAAATTCCATGTAATCATTAAACCTTTAATATTCTAGAAGGCACATAATATAGATATGAAGAGGAATAGTTCATCAGAAAATTTGATAAATCAATCATAAAGTAACATTTAATATTGAATAGTATTGACTGAATTGTCATTTGTATTTGCAAATTACAATCGTCATTCCGGATCAAAATACTCAAAAATAATCTTCTTCCCACAAATCCTACAAATCTCACAAATCCGTCTATTCGGAAAATGTTATTAAACATATTTGTTATTCAATACAAAAATTCAAAAGAAAAAAAATCTGCGTTGTATTATTTGATATATTATTTTAATTGCTTTTATAGTATTTATTCTTTAGTCAAAAGCTGTCCATTAAAATATTCAATTCAAACAATTCAAAATCAAAATGGGTCTCTCCTCCTCAAGCTAATAGTGTCTTTTTTTTAACATATTATCTTTATTATTCTTGCACATATTATTCCTTAGAAGTTATGTATTAAAGCGAAATAAAAGGGATGATTTTAACTTTAAAATAATAAAAATTATTAACTACCATTCTAAATTACACTCTAAAATTTGATTTTTTCACAATTTAACAGGATTAAAAAAATATGCAATAATAAAAGTTCGTATATTTTAGCAACAAACAATCTCATTGAGAACTTAACTATTAACGAATTCCCCAAAAACTTTTGCAATATAGAGGTTTTGATAAGAGAAGGATTGTCTGATTTCTGACTTCCTCCGGTTGGTTGGCTTTGAGTTATGACACAACAGAGGGCGCTTCAATTTTGATGACGTTACATTATGACAAAACTTAGTAAGCATTTATAGCTGAAAACGTGGAAAATTTTATTTTGGTCCATTTTAACGAAGTGCATTAGCTCTCACAAGTTTACACCTGACTTTGTCTTTTGGAATTATACTTTTAATTAGTAAGTACTTAGCTTTCTGGTTTAATTGATTTTTTCTTGGTGTTTTGTGGCGTGTTTTGCTGTGTGTTTTTTTCTGGATTGTTTTTTGAAAATGTTTTTATTCTTGTGATACTAATTTTTGTCTCCAAAACCTCAATTTTCTGGGATTTTCGGGTCACGAAGGGGCAGTTGGTTGGATGAGAGTCAGACCCTTCACAGAAAAAAATCCCTGGTTTGAATCCTTGCCTGAGGGTGACCCTTGAAAAAGTCTTCGGGCCGGATTCATTTTATCTTTCTTTTTGAATTTTGAATGTAAAATTATTTTAATTCTATTTTGGTTAAGCTCATTTGTGTTTTAGTTGTAGCAGCATTAGCGCTCTCTAAATACAATGTATATTTTATTATATAGATTCAGGAAATTTTATATAGTTAATTTTCATATTGTTTATTTCTGAATTGATAGTTGCTCAAAATCAAAATGGGTCTCTCCTCCTCAAGCTAATTGTGTATTTTTTTTAAATATATTATCTTTATTATTCTTGCACATATTATTCCTTAGAAGCTATGTATTAAAGCACGAAGTTTAATTTAGTTACATTAATGTCCAGTTTTAAAACAACACTGACTATTCTCGGTAGGGTTATGTAATTCTGAATCATGGTCAGATGACCTGGATGATGCCTGAATTAGTACCCTCTCCAAACTTCCGCACCACACCAGAGGGAGAAAATTTGGCCTCAACAGATTTAATGCGTACTAAATCTTCTTATATAGCAGTTCTTCGGTGGAATCGATTTAAAGTACCAAATTAAAAAAATTGCATATATTTCTCCCATGAACCAAATAGCCAATGGTATATAACAAAGGAAAGTAGCACACTTGGATAATACTATTTTTACGCCGCCACAAATATTTATTAGTGGCTTATCAAATGCAAAAGACACATTCCCCCCCCCCCCTCTCATCATATTTACGTTTAAAAACTGATATAAAACCCATTGAAATTTTGCTTTCACGGTATTCTCTAAGAATGGCACCTGGGACATCTATAGAAGCTTTGCCTCCTACTGTGTCACTGCACCTTCAAGGGTAACGGCTTAAAAAATATAGAGAGGTTGCATCTGCAAATATAAATGCTTCTTTGTAAGTCCAACCTATTGTCATCATTTGTTTTTAGGTCTTTTTATTCTCTTCATTTAATTATTAATTGCCCAAATCATTAAAACATTCCTCTCGGCAAGCTAGAAGACAAAGATAGATTCCTATATATCTAAATTACAACCTGGCAACAAAAAAATGTTTTGATGTTAGAAAGATATAAATTAGGGCTCCAAAATCACTTTTCAACCCCTAACTTCTAAGATATTGCAAGTTATCGAAAATCTTTACATGCAAAAGTTGTTCGTCTTAAGGAGGCGCTCATTTGGCCAACTGGATTTATTTTACCATCCTCAATATTAAGAAAGTTATAGCGAAACGAAAATTTCAACCTCCCGACCATTTCCACCCTCTTTGAGGTAGATGGTCCATTTGCGAACTGGTCCGAGATTTTTACATTTCCAACAACATATTCCGAGCCAGTTAAAATCCAAATAAAATTACTCTAGTTATCCTCTTCACATGGGCAAAGCGTGTTACGCATATTATATATATAACGAAGGGTGGTTTTGAGTTCTAAGAACCATGATCGGAAAAGAACTGATGAAATTTCCCGAAGTTGTATTATGAGAATCATCGCAATAGGTAATCGTCTTCCTATAGGAATATAGCTCTCCGGAATGTGATTCCAATTAGATTCTCAGAGGAGATCCCGAGGATGGTTTATAGTGACTCCCCGACTCCCCCTCCCCCCTCTTTTCTTTCCATCTTGTGCTCATCGAGCTAGTTAGTGTTCAGAATGGCGTTCAGTGTTCAGAATGGCTAGTTAGGTACAGAATGGCGTTATGTCACCACGTTAACACGTGGTGACATTAAGTGGTTATGTTCTTTAAGACGCCATTCAGCATAATACATTTTAAACTCATACACTGCGATACACCGACCTACCCAGAGGCCATGCGGAAAACCTGATGGGGCTGCCGAAGAACAACCCCACCTAGCACGAAGGTACAAACTATACTTGATGACATTGAACACTTGCAAGAGAAAGCACTCTAGAGAAAAAATAATTGTACAGAAAAAGAATTAAAAAAACATTACACATTTACATTAAGTTGTGATTCATTAAAAATGTATAAAATACATTAAATGAGTGTTAACTTTTTACATTAGGAGTGAGCTAAATATAAAAGATTTGACAAAACCTCCCTAATAGAAGATTTAATGACTGGAATTTTTATGAGTTCTGCGACCTCAAGAGACATCCAATTTCTTGGTCATCTGAGTCTGTGCTTTCACTATACTGAACAGGCGTTGATCAAGTGATTTATAGATCCACATATGTACCACAAGTTTAAAAAAATTGCAGATTTATACCTACTTATTTTCAAAGATATCATATAACCAAAACAACATTATGTGGGCATTTAGCAAATACAGGATACTTTGAATCCCATTCCTCTGACCAACAAAAGATCACTGCACTGATACAAATGGACAATGCGCGATACTTGTTCCATCATAAAGAGAAATAATGAAACTACATGGTTAAAGAATAATCCAAACATTCACCGAATCACAAATGCATTTTCATCATTAATTCCAACTCTATATTAAAAGATAAATGACTCAGAAGTAATGAAACACTGCCAGAGAAATCATAACTCAAGGGGACCACATACAAAACCCAGAAGATGGATCTCTCCAAGGAAGTTAACTGCTGAAAGTTTAGATAGCCAGAGACTCAAAGAAAGGATTATTTCGACGGATCATTTCTAAATTGATCCGAGCTCTTGCGGTTTTTTTTTTTTTTTCCTTTCTTCCCATTCCAAAGTCGGTTTAAATGATTACTCAGCGAGGGCAGAGAATCAAAAAGGAATGATATGATGGATTGCCAACCACGAATTTTAATAAAATAACTTGGGGGATGAAAAGCATATTTGATGATTGAACAATTTTTTATTTCGATCTGTTTTTGCTCTTCTATTTCTCTCTCAAACTGTTCCGAAATCGATTTGATCTTCGGAATGATTAGAAACCATTCCATTTTTCATTCATCCTTTCTAGACTGTGGGAAGTACATTTGATACTAAATTCATCAAATTTTAAATATCCTTGGTAAGATATTGATATGAATCTGTGATAGTTTTACAGATATTTTAATGGATGCCGCTTGAAAGACTTCCTCCCTTTGGCGACTATTTGGCGGAGAGTTTAGAAACAAAAACGAAGGTTCTCGAAAGTGCAAGAATTAAGGCGATATCTTTAATAGGACTCTCAAACCAATCGCAAATTATTCTAGAACATTCTTTTCCCAGTCGGATAATTTATATGGAGGTGAATTCGAATTGATCAGCTAAGCGAATTCCTTCTTTGGAGTCTAAATCGTAAAGTGAGCTCTCCAGTTGTTTTATGCTGAGTGCTTTATGTTGTTCTGCCTTTTAAATTAGCGATTTCCTACCTGTTAGCATATTAATGATTTTTGTAAACGCTGTCTTTGCGCATGCTTCTGATATGTTTTGCTGTCTGCATTTCGTGCTTTTCTCGAGAAATAAAACATCGTGTTTTGATATCGATCTTGCTCGGGTTTGTATAATACAGCTATCGGAATAATATTCCGTAACGGTATTTTACTACTTCTGATTAGAACTGTTATTACAGAATAACTCCAAAAACGAAGCAAAAATATTAACTAAATATTTTAAAATATTGTGATTTTAACAATCAAATTAAGTATTAATTAATGATTATTATAATTATATAATAATATGCCAATATCGAATGTTGAAAAGAAAGTTGACACAAAGTATCGCGAAATTTTTCTATAAATAAAAAATAAATGTGTCAATTTCTTATTCCCAGCCATACTGAGGCAACTTAATGTGTTAATAATAAATCAATCAAATAAAATAAAAAATCAAATTTATGTAATAAACTAATGAATTTTTCTAAAACAAATTTTAATCTTAGAAAAATATTTTCATACAGCACAATTAGAAAAAAAAATATTTCTTTAAAGAGTTAAGATGATGGTTAGTCTCACTCGATATATATTTTAGAAGTTTCCGATTTTTAAGGGTCCAGAAAAGATTTAATAAAATCTGAAGCAGACATGTTTAAAAATTGTAAAAAGAAAATTTTTCAAATTCAAAAACAGCCATCGTATCCAGAATCTTTATTGGTTATATCCATCACTCGAGAAAGTTTGGAGGAAAAATAAAACTTGTCAATCTTTAGCTTAAAACTTGAGCCAAATATTGCGTTGTTATTGAACTTGCGAAAACTTCAAAACTTTAATGTTTATTTTTCAGTGCTTTACTTTACACAGAATTCTTTTTCATTTTGAAATATTTGTTACTGTTTTATTTATTTGAACGAGGATAAACAGACATTAATTTACTTCTACTTCATATCAAATTACAAACAAGTAATTAATCAATTACTTAAACCTTAGTCTTTATACTATTTAATTATCTTACGAATAATTTTAGTCTAAAAATGAAATTATTAGCCCTCTATTCAGATACATAGGGCTTGTATTTAGACATTCCGATTATACATAGGGATTGGTTTGGTTTTAGTTATATTAATGTCCCGTTTTAAAGCAACACTAGGGCTATTTTGGAACGGAGCTCGTAATTTTGAACCGCGATCAGATGATGAGGACAAAACTTGAGTTGACATATCCTCGCTCCAAACTTCCACACCACACCAACGGGAGGACGCTTAGCCCCAACGGATTTAACGTGCACCAGACTCGCTTATCCGATGGTTCTTCGGTGGAATGGGTCTCGAACCTGAAACCCTCCGGTTCCGCGGCCGAGACCTTACCACCTGGCCACCCCAGCCCTACGGAATACGCATAGTAAAGAACTTTAATTCAGAAAAATATAATTATATTTTGTTCATTATTTTTTTTTTTGTAGGATATTGGAGAAGAGATCATATTTTCATTAAATTAAATGGGATAATTTGATTTAAATTTCTTTATTTCAATACATTTAAAAGGGTGAGGTGTAATTGAAAATTTAAAGATTACCTTTATTATATCAAATGTGAAGCACGACGACCGACATTCTATCTTAACTACTATTTACTAATGTAATGACGAATATTAAAACATCTGTATCTAATTTGCACAAGCAATCTACATTACCATTTTCTCTAAAATCCGGACGGAAGTAGGAAATTTTTTTAAACTCCTGCATAAAGTTTAATAAAATAGTAAGATCAGTAAACCATTACAATTTGTTACCAAACCGCTAATTTGAGTAATATTTATAAAACCTCTGCACAATCTTAATATGCTATCCAATTATATCACTTTGTATGGGATAGATAATTATTACAAATTAAATATAAGAAAAATTTATTCTACAAACGAGCTTCACTCCTTTTCTACTCTCCAGCCAACATTCATCCAACAATGTCAAGTTTCTGATATAATTTATACGGTTTTAATTTTACAAAAATTATCTAATTACTTTAAAAAAGCTAAAGCGAATGCAAATAACAGATCTATATTTTCAGTATAGTTACAAAAACTATTTGAAATAAAATACAGATAACTAAATAGTAAAGCAGAATTCCATGGTTACAGAGACTTTATTTTTTTATGGTCCCCTTTTATAAATTTATTATTATTTAACGTAGACTAGCGCCCTTTCTGAAAAAAAAGTGAAAAAGGAAATTTTTAATCTCTAAATATCTATAATACTATAACTTACTTATTAATACATATTTTTGCAAATAAATGATTTATTTTTCCGAAATTCTAAATTCGTCTTCGTCAAAATTTATTTCAGTTGTTAATTCTTCAGTTTTAATAATCGAGACATAATTTCTTAGGTTATCAATTTGTATTCCAATATTTTAATAATAAAATTTATACATTCCGTAGGATAAAAATGACAACAAAGTATTATTCATCCAAAACAAAAGCACGAAATTATTTCTTACAAAATTCACATGTCATATATATCTGAGCCATTAAATATAAATTTATTCTAGAAAAAAATATCCCTATTCAACTTCTCATTCGTACAAAAATACAGAAACACCCAACGTAATCGATTCCCGAAAGGAAGAAAGAAAAAAACGAAATGTCAGAACGCTGCTTACATGACAATTTAATAATGAGTACGATGAAACAATTGGAGAAAGAACAGCAAAAAAGAACGCGCAGCCATTTTCCCAAAAGATCAAGGGAATCTGCAAAGAACTTATCGATCGACCATTAGAATGATAAACACATCACGATAAGTAAATGGGTTCTCCAATATGTTTCTAGCCAAGATAACAAAAAATAAATAAAAAATAAAAAAATAAAAAGAATAATCCATGGACAAGTTTCTGACAAGTTTCTTCCTTTTTTTCTTTTTGAAGAAAACATATTCCTAAAATCGAAAGGAAAATACCCGCGACATTCTTTTTCGACAACTTGCAATCCGCAGTAAAAAGAATAGGAACGAAATGGAAGTTATTAAAAATCCGAATTCAGAGGTTACAAAATATTTTTATCGGCATCCTTAGACATCAGAAAGTGAGCACATAATTCACATTTATGAGGGAAAAACATGCAATCACACGTGACTGTTATAGAAAGAAATTTTGTGAAATCATTTGTAAAGATTTCAACATCCTGGTCGGGCATATTGATTTCAAATGTCCGAATCTTTATAAACTAAAATGTTTTTCCCATAATAAGAAAAACAGTGCACGAAAGAAAACACAATTTACTGTACATTGTTCACGCTTCTAATCTCATACATAGAACAAGATTTTGTGAATTTATTTGTTAAGATTTCAGTTATATAACCCTTTGACAAAATGGACGGCCATTTTGATCTCAAATGTAGGAGGCTTTTCAAACTAAAACGTTTTTCCTATAGTACTAGAAAGAACAAATAATTTACAATACATTGTTCATGTTCCTAATTTTATAAAAAAGAGATTTTGTGAATTCAATTATTAAGCTTTCAGTTATATGGTCCATTGACAAAATAGACAGACATCTTGATTTGAAATGCACGAGGTTCTTCAAACTAACACCTTTTTCCCATAGTAAGAAACAGTATTAGAAAGAAAATAAATAAATATTTACAGTACATTATTCACGCTTCTGATCTTAATATAAAACCAGCTAAAGTAATCTCTCAGAAACTTTCTCGCATATTTCTTAATAAAGATGTTATATCAATCCTCTCAAATCCGCATAAAAATTGTAGTCGCAAACTTCAAGAGAACTCTGATTCTTATTTCCAAAGTGCGGCCCATAAACAATTAGTTTCGTATTATATTGCAAAAACAAACATATTAAATGCGTATTTTGGATGCATTTTTTGTTGACAGACAGAAAACAAAATTCGGAACACAACTAGGTTTTAGAAATAAGATCACATACCAAAATATCATTTATCTACGTAAATGCTCAGCTATAGCGTTTACATGCATGCTAATGTAGAAAACGGAAGAAAGTAATCTTCGACAGACTCAATTCAAAATTTTAAGGAATATACATTCAAAATGTTTAAATTATATAGCAAATTTTATACATTTCGCTATCTATGTTTTGTAATTTTTATATATATTTACATTCAAGCATACAGATAAACGTTCTATGAACAGGTTTCGTTGAAAATTTGGCAGAAATATACAAACGAAAGAGGTCAACAAAATCGAGGTAACAAATTTCATTCATCAAACTTATGGCTTTTTTTCTTTTTCTTTCTTTCTTTCTTTTTCTTTTTTTGAATTATCGTACACAGACGGGCAGACACAGTAAAAGATAGAAAATAAATAATTCCAAAAAAGAAATGCATTTTTTCGGACTCAGAGTGGTTTGAAAACGCTTTGAGTTGGACGGAGGAAACTTGGTATACAGTCTATAGACCAAATTTGTAGATTTCTGTCAAGGTTTGAGCAAAATTCATTTTGTGGAAGTCTGTATGTCCCGCTGTTTCAATATAAATTAACACGACAACTACAAAACGAAGAGAGCTAAATAGATAAGAATCGGCACACACAATAAACACCTGTCAAACTGGGAGCCAAATTCAAAAAGTAGTTGATGGTCTATCGGTTTGTACTTTTAGAAACTTCTAACCGCGAAAACCCAAAGACGCAATGACTTAAATATATCAATTTTTGTACGGGACTTTGTGACCACAAGTGCAGTTTTGTGTCAAATTTTCGTTATAATCGGTTGGGAAAAATGCGTTTTAAATACAATTTAAGTTTCCAAATACTTTCAGCTGCATGCCAGGGATTAATTGCCAAAAATGCGCGCCAAGGATGACAAGACAGATTCAGTAAAAATGCCACATTCACGCTAAAGGTAAGTATTTCGTAACTACCGTATGCCAATGCTAGGCAAGGCATTCTCTGGGATAACATCTTTATTAGAGAGTATGCGGGCAAGTTTCGGAAAGAACACTCCCACTGTTTTTAATTTTAGTGAATAAATATATATACTCTTTCAGAAAGATCTAGAACCCTTCAGAGCTTAGATAAACAACAGATAACAATTTGAATAAAAGAATTCACGTCTTTGGATAAAACACAGTGACAAGGATTCAAACCAGGAACCAACCAATCTCAAAGAAAATTCTCTAGTTATTCTGGTTTATGTGGCGATATTGCTCGCATGAATACTTTCGTTACTGAACTACAATGTCCATTGCGCTATCTCATTATTCACCTTTTTAAAATAAAATAACTAAAATAATGTGCGATCTGTAGCTTAATTTTTCAAATTAACACTGCAAATGCTTAAAATGCAGAAATACGCAGAAAAGAAAATTATATAAGAGACTATTTAAATAGTCCCAACCTATCTTGTCTTCCGCTTAACTTAGCTTACAAGCAATCAACTAGCTAACCATTCCATATCGTAATTCTCGTTAAAATAAAGACTCAACTTTTCATACTCAATTTCATGCAGATGAGTCCACGAAAAAACCAGCAACTGGAAACCATCCAGACTGTGTCAATTAGAGAGTCTATTATCTAAAATAGGCAATTACAAGAACGCCGAACAAAGAAAGGAGTCATTTTTTTCTTCTTTGGCAAGACTATTAACTCTAGATTTGAAATTGATTAAAATTGCGCTCGTCGAATTGGCGCCTTCGAAGATCAAGAGAACCCAATAAGTCGGGTTAATTGCTTTTTAGGAGCCAGTTTCCCCACACGGCACAGAACGGCAATCAATAAATGACTTTTTCTTTTAAAAAAAGTCACAAAAAAGTATGAAAAAAAGGCGCTTATCTTACGGTACACTAGTTTTTTATTGAAATACATTTCAATGATGGAGGCTCGTTCTTTTTCTGTACCCCCCCCCCCCCCCCCCCAAAAGCATCGGTAAGCCTTTTCGGAAGGAGAGAAAAACTGGCGACTCACTTTTAAAGAATTGACGAAAACGAACTCTTCATGTTCAGTTGGTAGAGTGCTATTTTTTTAGAAGATTTCGAAAAATGCGGAACGATATTTCAGAATATTTTTTTTAAGCGAATGCGGAAAGGATTTGGTGAGGCATATTCAAAGATGTCTGGGAAATAGCTAACATGTGAAAGAGAAATAGAATTTTATCTTTTAATAATTTGAGAAATATTCATTTAAATCATGGGTCAACAGCGTAAATTTCTTTTATAAGATTTGCAGGGATTAGTTGTAAATCTGCTTTTACTAAAAGCCATCATTTTGAAAGGCTAAAGTAAATTGAGATTTTTGATCCATAACTTTCTTTTTTTTATTTTTAATATAAAAAATATTTAAAAACAAGATTCATTCATTGCAATCACTCATTATACATCTGTTATAACACTGCAATTCTTAAAAAATAGTAACAAAGTAATAAATACATAAAGTTGTTTTGAACATAATTCAAGATTTAAATTTCAAACACTGAAATCTGCTATCGCAAATTTCAAGCTATCACGTGAAAAAATTATTTTTTTAAGTCACGTGGTATCAATCCGACAGAAAAATGTGCACTCATAGTACTCATATTTCGCAGTCACCAACAATCACCAACGTGTTAAACCATCTCAAAATCAATCGAGTTCTAAATTTTTTTTTCTCGCGCGTTCATTCACATTTTCTTCTCTGCGCTTCTTCGGGTGTTAACTCCTTACAACCCTACCATTTATTAGCCAGAGAAGAATCGAGTATTTGGCGGATATTCGCGTCAAGTGTTGACAATAAGTCGCCAAATATCACAACTTTTCTTTACCATTTTCTAATAAACCCAAAAGTGAAAAAAAAAATGCCTCAAAAGCGCTAAATTGACAGTTTTTTTGCCTGTGCATTGCAAGGCTTCAAATCCCCCAAACCAAAACAACATCATGTTCAAAATGATAATTGGCTATTAGAATGGGCATGTGTATTGTGCTTACTCATATAATTTGCACATTTAGTTGTGAATAAATAAATATATAATAGATATGCGCTTATACATCTATGAATTGAGTACCTATTTTACACTACGAATAAGAACTGTAAATTGTTATAATTACCAAATCCATGAAGGTATTGCAATGCTTTTTAAAATAAAAATTTTTAACAATATTATCAAGCTGACAGAATCCGAAAAAATAAGTATACTGTACACATGTACACGGAATTTAAGGTTCTTGAAAGAAAAGACGTTAAGATAAATGTACATTTAGGTCCATTCTTAACAATCAATATACAGGGTGATCAAGAAATAACAGGAGGTGTGGGGCCCTGTAGCGTGTTATTCACTGGACGAAATGTAACAAAATTTGGCCACCTTACACATTAACATATACGGTTTCGATTTGTCAAGAAAAAAATAGTACAAAAAAGCCGGTAGGGGAAAGCGCTGCAAGTGCATAGTGTATGAAAAAAATAATACATAATTGCCAATGGAAACAGTAAATAACAACACACCAAATACTAATGGAAAACGTTTATTATAGCAACTTACAAATTTGGCTCAGGGTGACCACCAACTTGATGTTCCAATAACTGCAATAATACAGGAGGTTTTCGACGGTGGCTCGCAGCATATCGGCATTTATTCGTCTGATATGTAGCGTTATTTGATCTTTTAAAGTAGGAATGACATGAACATATCTTTGCTACATAACGCCTTTCTGGTAGCCCTACAACCAGAAATCGTCACCGACCTGAATAAACCTTTATGTTCTCGGCCTGGCTGCAAACCAAGAATTCCTGTTGTTTAAAATCTTACAACCATTCTTCGTAAGTTAGTTATGGTCATCGGTCCTCTGCGTCACTGTTTTAACCGCCGGTATTCACGAAGAGCAGCACTAGCATTTTCATCCCGCTGACAAAACAGCTTGATTAATAAAGCGCGTTCATATTGTGACAACGCCATCTATGGGCGAATTCTTGCAGAATGACATAAATTCCCGCAACACTTCCTTTTATTCTCGATGCCATGTCACAAAATACCCGTATATTCAAATTACATAATGAAGTTTTCGATCGCAGCGCCAGAATTTTCCGTATCCGCATTTTTTAGTACTAATTTTTTTTTCCTTGACAATCGAAACCGCATACTTTAATGTCTATGGTGGACAAATTGTTATATTTCGTCCAGTACATAACACGCTACAAGGTTTCGAACGCTTCCTGTTATTTCTTGAATACCCTGCATATTTCTAATGCAAAATATTCATATTTTGATATAGAAATATATATAAATATAATTTCTGATATATTTGATATCAAAATAAAGGAACCGTCAAATGGATAGGTTTCCCAAATCTAATGTTTATAATTCATTTTAACTGGAACTGCACCCCACCCATTTTTGTTTCATAAATAAGAAGTTTCACAAAGAAGTAAAAGAAAAAAATAAGCTTATGAAGTCACGGTATTAGACGGCATTCCAAATGAAATATAAAAAAATAACATCTTCGCATCTGACAGGGCCATGAAATTATTGAATTTTTAATGTATTATACAATTTAAAAAGGAAAAAAAATCACTTAAAAATGTTCAAATGTCTTAAATAACCCTTACATTATTACAGGATTTCAAATAGCGACAAATGTCCCAAATAGGATACATCATCTAATAAAAAAAACTCAAAAAAATTCATGGATCAAGGGATTACGCTTGCAGATATATACAAGTCAGTAAATTAACATTAACGTTTTGTATTGCACTATACACAATGTAGTTTACTCATTTAGCAATCAAAAAGAAAATTCATTTTTAAAATGTGACAATATAACTTTCCAGAAATTTATTTGAAAATGGAGCATAACAAAGGCGGGAATTAATCTTTTAAATGCAAATATTTGTAAATGCAACATCTGCCCCTTTACAATGAAAAGTCTTACAAAGCTATGCCTCTTTCAAATAGTAATAGTAATAATAAAAATACTATTTACGAAGGAGGCGATGTTAAACCTGAAGAAATGGAAATGGCACAGAAATTTATTGATTTAATATTTTATCAAATTGCACATCAAATAGTTTGTGTCTCTACCTTTAATCTAGAATCTGGTTTGAAGCCAAATCTGAAAAAATACTACTGAAAAACTAAACATAATTACGGAAGCTCAAACTAATAGGAACACAACGACCATTGAACAATATAATACGATATTGCACACATATATTGTATGATATTAAGCAATATTCATAATATCGTATAATGTTGTTGAATATTGGATAATATAATATTGTCAATATTGCATGATATTAATCAATATTGCATGATATTGTTAAATACTGAATAATATAATATTGTACAATATTGTGCAGCAAGCAATGTCAGTTGGGATTATACAAGCAAACTACGAATTTCAAGAGCGAAATTAAGAGCACAGTCCGATTCAAACGCACAGTATCGATTGAATGACACTGAAAGGGCGCGAACAATTACAGTATCTGAAGTGCTATTTAAACTATTTAAAACTTAAATTATATGCACGATTAACTTCTGTTCACTTACTCTCAATTCATTACCCAACGGACGGACACAACATCTCCACAACAAAATTAGTGAAGGATTTGATTTTGTATTAGCGATGTGCAGAAATGAAAATTCTGAAATCCTACTAAGGGGGGCAGCTGTGTGTTATATTGTGTTAAATATGTTAACAATGTCTTAAACAGTAGGAACAGCTCGTCAATGATAATAACATTTAATATATCTTAACTAGAGGTAATTAATGTTTAAAATCCTTGACAGTAAGTGGAAATTTATGTTTATAAATAATTTAAAAATTACCAAAAAAATCATTCGATAAAATTAAATCAAAGTCGATATTTTTTTAAATATATTAAACTAACGGTTAGATTTTAGGAAATCATAAGCATAATTTCTTCTGTAATAGAAACCACAAACAGTATTCTAAACTTGCTTTTATATGAGCGGTGATTAAAAATGTTATTTTCGATTTTTCCCCCCTTATTCCATTTTCTGATCACAGGATTCATTTTTTTTTATCTATAATGAAAATAACTGGGTGCCACGCTTAAAAAATATCCTGTGTACAAAGAAAATGCACAAAGAAATCAAAAGAACATTTCTATATATTTAAAATAAGTGACATATCAAAGAACCAGTCTCTCAGCTGCAGCAACCTGTTAGATTCCGCTAATAGTTATCTTATACAAAACTTAATGACCTAGTAGATTTATCATTAATCTTCGCCTATCTCCCACCATTTTCGGGAGAAATTTCAAAACCAATTCTTCACAGTACTTTTTGTAAGAGGAAAGAAAAACCATGATAGAGTTACTGATCCTATTTTTATTTCATATTACAACTATATTGTTCAGATATTTTATCCTTCTATCACTTGTATTTTCGAAAAAAATCATAAAATAGCTCCCAGCTTCAATAAATGGAGCGATTTCGCCCCTTTGCATATGCAGGTAATCAATCAGAATGCTCCGTGTTTACTCTGGAAGCATAATTTAAAACAGTCTTTCACTTTGTATAATTTGATGCAGTTCAACAAAGTTACTTTATATAACTAAATTAACAATATTAATATGATTGGCGAAAAGCTAGTGGATGAAAGCGGCTATTAAATGTTAAGAATTATATTTTTAAATATGTTAAAGAATAAAACGAAATGTATTTTCAAACATACTCGCTGGTATTTCATTTAAAACCAAATATAATGCAGGATAATAATAAAAAAACAGGAGAAAATATTAATATTATAAAGAATTAATAATCGTCTGCGACACTCAGAAATAATTGTTATTTCCTTATTTACTACATTTTATCAATTCAATATGGTACCATATCAATTAAAGAATCGGTAATGACCTCAAAAAGCTCTTGAAGTGTGTTGATGATGATTAACACTCGCTTCTCCCATTAATTCAGAAGCGGGTTTTGAGGGCTTCTTAAGGGGAAAGAAAGGTGGGTGGGTGTCTTCTACAGGGTTGAGAAATGTGTGATTTAAGGCCTCATTAATCCCGCAGTTATGATCTCCCCCTTTCGAGCGAGGGTGGGAGGAGAGGATAATAACTTTATGTTCCCCTTACGCTTGTTATTCCGTGAATAATGGATTCTTAATCATGTTGAGGTGTAGCGGAATTCGTACACAGAGCTCATTAATATGCCTATCTTTAGTGCAATAAGGCAAGAACAAAGCTATAAAACATGGGAAATAAGTCCGCTTGTCTGTGAATAACGGTCGCAGTGAAGTGAACAAAGAATCCCGTATAAATTGGATTTTTGGAGCCCAAAATTTCTGAATTCAGATTCCACGAATGACAACTTGTTGTTAATGGTAGTGGAGATTCAAGAAATTCATTATATAACATTTTTTTTTCACTTTTATCGATTGAAAGCAAGGAAATTATTATTCATAACAACGAGACTTCTTGAATATTGTTCGTTCTCGAATTGGAAAACCCTCCGCGCTATTGCGCATGCGTTAGGGATGCGTTTATTTAGTCAAAATAGGGGTAAAAAAGAAAGATGGAAGAACAAGATGCAGTTCCATTAAGCAATAAGGTGAGTTGGGATTATATGCGAACTTAGGAGGCGTAAAAACATTTGATAAATTGTAGTAAGGTAGGAAAAAGATTGCAATTCACAATAAAATACTTTATAGCATATTTTATTTACTATAAAGTATTCTATAAAGTATTTTAGACCATTAAAATTTGATTAATAAATGGAAAACTTATATTCTTAAAATTCGCTAACTCACCTTTCCACAAAAATTTTTTTTATGTTAAAGCACTTTTTTTTAAAATTTGTTATTGAATTTTTGATAACATTTTGAGATTAACAACAGTAGATAATCTGGTCACATTTAATGGTATTATGTAAAAAAATTGTTCGTGTCACTTCTGAAAAAAAAATCCGCTTAAATTAACCATATTATAAATATATATATAAGCAATTAATATGCAAGTTCGAGTTAGAATAATATAGTATGGTCAAAAACGTCATAATACTCACATATACGCAAAAAAGATGAATAAAAAAGTATTTAATGTGGGGGGAATCAAGGTCAAAGAATGAAGAAGAATTCCGGAAATGTGCTCATGCTTTCGCGTTTTACCCTTTAGAGAGGAAAATCGTCGGGAAATGGTCGTTCAGTAACCTGAGACTACACTAGATTGCCACGGTCCCGACTTAATACAATTCACTTCAATGGTAAAAAGCATTTATAGAGTCGCAGGTACTCGATAATGCTTCAACTTTAGAGGGAAAAAATTAAATTAATATAAAATCGATTTATGCTGCTTTTCACTAGAATCCAATCAAAGGAATCCACATACATAACATATATACATAAAGAAACGGCACAGAAATCGAGCATATTACTAATTGTCGAATGGCAACAGTTCAATATAAACAAAATATCACACGAAATTCAGACTGCTTCATTCATAGACCATTTTTATAGCTGTACTGAATCAAACGCTTCGCTTAGTTAATCTATGGAGCTGCAGAATAATGAATTATATAAGATATAAAAGAAATCAAAAAATAGGTTTCAAACCAAACTATCAATCAAGTGCAAAAATAGGCTTAACTATTGCCAGTAAGTAAACAAGTAAGACTTAAGATTAATGCCCAGTTTCTCGCCAAGGACATCAAAATCTCTAACGGAATTTTATTGTATATCAGAAATGCTAGCAAATGGCTTTTAAAGTTGAAAAAAAAAAGTGCTACGATTGTATTGGTGAGAAATCTCTCCAAAATATAACATTTTAGACACCTGTATATTAATCTTAAGTCTTGCCGTAATCGTTATGATTTGCTTATGGCAATTGATACTCATATCTTCCAAAACATTTATCATATAAAAAATGTTTTTGTATTATCTTAAGACTAAACAAAATTACCTTTTTAATTATACAAATTTCATTTCCGTACAATTTTTCCTTTAACTTTAATAATATATTTAATTCAATCTGATACATTATCCAAAACAATCTTTTTAAATGCTATGATGGAATTCAAACTCTTCTTCGAAACATTCAAGCACGTGCTTTTCACAATCATTAAATCGGTAGACGGATTTTCACTCCCGCCTTTATTTTGTAATATACATACTTTATAAATTGTAGTAAACTGTTTTAATTGAATTCATGTGTTTTAGTCGTATCAAATTATTTTGTTTGTGAAATGTTTTTTTAAAGAAATAAATTCTATATTAATAATTTAACAAACTAAAAATTCAATAATCTAGGCGAACAAACCGGTCGTCAGAGGCAGCTAGTAAAAAAGATCAATTTTATATCTATATAAAAATCATCTAAACTCATATAAATATCTAAAAGAAAAGTGAATGGACTTTAATATCATAGTAAACTACAAGTTCAAATATTATAAAATATAAAGATCATGTAAATTCTGCTACATTACAACTAAGGCAAATTTATGAGTGCCTCTAAAAAGTTTAAAGTTTTTGCTTTTAACTTGCTATATACAGATACAACGATTTTTATGAGACTAAGAAAGTTTCACCTAACTAAGAAAGTTTCACTCAGAACCACCAAAAAGGAAGCTTATCATTTCTCAACGACTTTTTTTCCTTTGATAATGCCACTTTTATGCAAATTTCTAGTGTCTTCACAACCACTATTACTCAAAAGATAACAAAGGCAAAAAAGGCACTTTTTCAGACGCATAAAATTATCTTTCAAACCAATAATACAACTATGCTGCAGTATATTTAAAATTTTCCTCTGCATTAAGTACTACAACATAATTTACTAGACACTGAACTCCCACTCCTTGACAAAGACTAGCATTCAAGAATTACATTTCCCATCTTCTGCCATTTTTTTCAATCCATACAAAAACGTAATTCATCTTCCCTTAAAATGTATTCCAGCCGCATCCTTCTGTTAAAACCACGACAAACTTCAATAAACATTTATTCACGCAAAATTCCTGGACCGCATGAATACGAATATAGTAAACTTCATGGCATTCCTAC
Organism: Argiope aurantia; assembly: GCA_026543865.1. NCBI lineage: Eukaryota > Metazoa > Arthropoda > Arachnida > Araneae > Araneidae > Argiope > Argiope aurantia. The sequence goes on from JAPMOR010089904.1 coordinate 101,827, forward strand.
AAGAAAAGGAAGTCTCCTGCTTCTGGGGGCCAGAGGTTCAAGTCAGTCGTCCGTTTTTGCATGAGCTGCGCCGCTTTGAAACGATTTTCGTGCTTTCATTATCGAATTCTTGCATGTCGCAAATTTCGTTTAAGACCAAAATGGATTTCTGGCGAACATTTTACAAGCTGAAATCGTTTAAAAAGAATTTATAACCAAATTTTGAACCGATTTCTGGTTGTTTGAAGTCAAGTTCGGAATATAAAGGGCACAACAGGAAGGAAGTGATTTTTCGCAAGAACTTCGACGCATTTTAATAAGCAGGTTTACTAAGCAAGTCACTCCAAGTTTCATAAAACAATACTTGAAATGGAGAAGAAAGATGGAAGTTCGGCTTTAAAGCATTCGGATTTTCTTTCCATCTTTAGCGAAACAATTGTGGATTGGTTTCGGTCGTGATTAGTTGAAGGATTTCTGTTCTGTTTCAATTGCAGTAGAAATCGAAGCAGTTCACTAAATTAAAATTTTCAGATTATTTAAAATTAAGAAAACCCAATTATGGTACGAACTGTGGAACTTGGCATATGAATATGGAGGACTGAAGTTGATTGGCATTTACAATACTTTGATTTTAGCCAAAGGGTTGAATAACGATGATTGGCATTTACTAATTGCCACAGTTTATTAACTTGGAAATAGGGAATAACAGCTTTTATTGCTATAAATCCTAAAACTGGTTACTTCAAGAGAGAGGGGGTATAACCTTACAAATGATTTATTTTGCTGTTACCTGCTTATTAAACCTAAAGATTTTATTTAACTGAAATACACCGTCTAAATAAGCTGAAATAAATTGAGCTTAAGAAAATTAATTAGCTGGCAGAAACTATCTAAAAATGCTGAAATA
>JAPMOR010089904.1:102722-130880 GCA_026543865.1 Argiope aurantia
AGAAGTTGTCTAAAAAAACTGAAAATAAAATTAATTAGCTGAAAGAAACTGCCTGAAAAAAGCTAAAATAAATTGAAAATAAGAAAATTAATTAGCTTAAAAAAACTGTCTACAAAATCTGTATAAAAATTTTTCAGCCAAATTATTTTCCTTCAAACAATTATGAAGTACAGAACGATAATGTCTCAGAATACGAAATACGCAAGAAAGATTTTATATTTGGAACAATCAAATCTAATTTAAAAATAGTTCATTTCAAATATAATTCAAATTGCTATCTCATATAATAAATCTAATGTTGGGTTATCTTCTATTATCTTTTAAAAAAGGCACTTTTAAAACGTAACAGCCTAACATTACATCACAACTTCTTAAGAGCCCACGTGGTTCTTATTTGGTTGAGTATAGATGCAAGAAGAATTCATAAAAAGAAGAAAGGAAATAAAACCAAAATACAAAGAACAATCTCTTTTACAAAGTACAAATGAAGAAACATTGCGTCTGTGTCCAATTCAAAGGTTAGGCTGAGAACAATTATACGAAAACGAGATACAATAAGAGGATTAAAGATGTACTATGAATAAAATGCAGGAAATATTAAGACTATTGCACAAAGGCAGACAATATGGTAATTTTAATCGGAATAACTTTCTATTGACTAGTATAAATTTAAACATATTTATGATTCTCTTTCTTAAATAAGCTTATAGATGAAAGAGGAATTAGAGAGAAATTAATATTAATAGAATAATTCAATGGGGTTGCCCAAATGAAAAGTGGACACTTGCAAGTGCATCACAATGAAGCAGTCATTCTGACCGTCTTTTATATCCGAACAGGTATATAAAGGGCGGTATGAGGTGTGCATTGCATGCGGCGTTCAACAATGAAAACTGTTCATGGTAGAGGAAACTGGTAGAAAGTAAAGTCGTGTTATACATGGATGCATCCATATCGGAACAGCGCGAGGTAGTATGGTTTTTGATTCTCGATTGCCGTGGATCACTCTTGATTGATTTCCTGCCCTAAGAAAACACTATCAATTCAACACAATAAAGCACTACTCTGACGAAACTAGGGAAAGCAATCAAACAACAAGTGATCCTTCTCCATAGCAATGCCAGCTCACACGTCAACCGTGAAACACAGACGACCTTACAAAATTTCTATTGAAAAGTGTTGGAACACCCGCCGTACAGTCCGGATTTGACACCCTGTGACTTCCACATCTTTGAATCCCTTAAATGAGCATTACAGGAGACACGTTTCCATTCAGATGACGAAGTGAAGGAAACTGAGCAGGACTTCCCCAAGAATCAACCACCACCTTTTCTACAGCAAAGGCCTGCTACCTAACTGATAGGACCTGTGTTCAAACACCAGTGGCGATTCCTTTCCAATAAAGGTGATTGGCGATTTCCAATAAAGATATTCTTTTCAATCCGATATATTCAAATATTCTTTTCCTTTATTCAACCTTTATAGAAGTAATTGACTAAGAAAACTATTTGTGATTTTCGAGACTTCTGTGATAGTGAACATCGGGTTCCACTATAAATTTTCAGAATATGCATGGAAAAAACATTTTATGGTTCAATAAACAATCATAATGATTTTCTTTAAACAAAACCTTACATTAAACAAAAAAAAAATGAAAAAAAATTAGCACAAATAATATTGACTATTATTTGTTAAACAAAAATAAGTGCTTCTCATTTCAGTTTTATGTGAAAACTAAAGTATCGGTTCATTAACTTTAAGAGATTGTTCATCACAAGGCGTTAATATTATCTTTCTTCCCTAAGTGGTTAACTCGAAAGCTACTCTAACACACTACAAGAGGAACTAAACGAAGCGCATCGTGTAATTTGATCACAACGCTCAACTATTCTTGCCAAAAGATCCGGAACAAAGAGGCATGGTAAACAACAAATCTCATACACACGTCAAATTTTATGAAGCGTTATTCAGCACTTCTAGATCAACGCTTGTTCTCCTACTTTCATTTTCAAAATACATACTCTCCTGAAAAGAAAAAAAAAAAAAAAAGCTTTCATTTAAACAGGGAAAAGAAATAATACCTTCAAATATTTTTCCCTGCAATGCACGCAATAAAAAATAATAAATTCGCACGCTTGCACTGAAAAGTGGGAATTTTTTAATCGAAAATATGGAGGTCGAAATACAATCTTAAAAGTCTAAGGTCCTGAAAGAAATAATCTAATTAAATTGGAATCTTAATTATATTCGTAAGATATTTTTAATTTTAAAAAGAATGATTAACTATTTTTTGCTGATGACATCATCGCAGCTTTATTTTATTTTATTTTATTTTTATTTATTTATTTCTTATTTATTTATTTTTGTCATACTGCTCTCTGTATTTCATGCTTTTTCGAACCTGTTTTGACCTAGATAAATTTGAAAAAAATATTTTTTTTGGTACTATAATAAAAATTTTAATGAAGTCTTATAAAATCTCATTTTTTTTTATTTTATATTTTCAACCGTTAAGAACTTTTATAATCTATTATTATAATTATTGTGTAATATAGTAATCAATTTTTTTCTGAGATTCAATAACAGATAGTACGCTTATATGAAATCTAAAACTTTATGAATTTATATCGATTCGATGACAAATAATTTCAAGAGGCCGAACAAATCATATAGGCATAGAGAGCACACAATTGGTGAACATTTCACAACTCTAGTGCATCAAAAAGGAAGTGAAAAATTCTATTAAAGAATTGCATCTTCACAGACATGAAATATGTCAAATTAAATAAAATCATATGAAAACAAGAGCGTTTTACATTGTTTTAATGTTTAGTAAAAAAATTGTTTAAAAATAACTATAGTAATATAGTAAATTCATATAGTAAATAACATTTTACTATATGAAAAAAGTAAATATAATATCTGAAATTAGATTAACTGATTCAAAATTCATTTGTCTGAATAAAATAATAAGAATAAATAATAACTGATTCATTTTCTTTATTCTCTTTCTTTTTCGTATTTCTATTTTAACCTTCTTATATATCAAAGATACAATCAAAGCAGATTTCTATTTAATTTATTGCTTCTTTGAGAGTGATAACATCTAACCGTCGTATTAGAAGTTATCGCTTTTTTGAATAATAAACTAATACTAAATAATTAAAAGACATTATAATTCGATACAAATGAAGCACATAACCCCCCAAATACATCGAATGTTCTACAAATTAAATCTATTATGCAGTAGATGACGAAAATAGGTGTTATCTAATTAGAGAGTGAAGAAAAACAAAAGTTAAAGATAAATTTTATTATTTTTTGTTCTAACTTCTATAAAGATTTATCAAAACTTTCTATTTATAAAATGTATTTTTAAAATTTTATGGCAAATGTTAATTTTGGATTTTAACGTTCTCAATCCTAAGATCAATCGAGTTCAGCTCCTCGAATTCTTGAATGCCCGACTTTCTCTTTCAGTCCTAAACCCACATCCCCGCACCCTCTTCCAAAAAATCTCCGCTACATCGGCCAGTGCTTTACAGAGATATAAAAAGGATTCTGATTTAGCAAATGGTTTATAGGTTTAGATGGAAAGGTTTAGCTGATGGCTATTAAGCAAATAAGTGTTCGAGTACCCTTCGAGAATTTTCAGAAAACTTCCCTGTCCCCCAAACCCATCTGGGTGAACATCTCTGGCAAACAAGGATATTCAATAAATCGCAATTAACGAAAGGGACAAAAGTTCTGCAGTGAAATAAAGGAGTTCCGGGTGTCTGCCTCAATTTCGTTGAATGGGCGTTTGGAGCTTTTCAGCATTGAGAAAGCTAAAGTGTTATAAAAAAATTCCTTAAGATAATATACTCCGAAATTATCATGTAAGTCAACCATCTAACTCTCCGACCCGCCCGAAGGCACACGGATTTAAACCATAAAACTGAATGACCGGACCGCCGCTACAGCAATTGGTGGGAACTGTGGTTGAGTCCTAAGGGCCATCACCGGCCACGGTACAACCCTTCCCGAAGGAAGTACGTCCCGACATCGATGGGAGGAGTTAGATCCCCCACCTATTAGTGTTCCCTCCAGGGTGGCGAGATCCAACCACCATGCCGGAAGCATCTCATCCTCATTTCGAGGTGCCCCCAGGGCGGGGGGGGGGGATTATCATGTAAAGATGCTAGTATTCGAACTAATTTTTAAATAAAGATATGCTCAAGAACTTTTAAATCCTTTCTTAGATTCTTGCTACCTAAGAAGCAACTACGTGCACAATATGGTGGCTCTAGGTCCGACAGTCTGCTCTATAGAACATTCTGAACAATTTTTTCACCATGCATGTCGCATTTTACTGTTAATATCCAGTCTAAAAACGTAATCATATTTTAAAAATAAAAACTATTACATCTTAATTCCTTACTCTGACTAACTCTTATCACAATATGCCTCTACCAACAAATCTTAAGATAACATTTAGTTCACTCAAGCATCTAAAAGTTAACTACAGCCCTGAAATAAAAACTTCTCTAATCTCATTAATTTCGGTACAAAAATACTTTGCCATGTAAAATAGTTAACGGGTTTTTTTTTTCAACTAGTTAAACAGAGAAATGCCTTTATTAGAAGAAGGAAATCATTTATTTTGCTGAAAATAAGAGACCAGTCCCTTTTTTTCCCCAATAAAATAGAGCTGCATGATAAATCCCTTATCTCCTGCAAGTATACAGCTTCTTACCAATCATAATTACGCGTAGGGATTTTTTTCCCCTTTCACTCCAGCGATATTTTTATGATCCTCTTCTTTACCAAAGCTGTTATTGAAGAATAATTAATTTTAGCCTTCGAATAAAATAAAATAAAAACTATCCCGCGTTGTGTTTGAATTTAAAAGGAGGAAAAATCCCTACGCGAAGCGCATCACAGATTTTAATGAAGGACACAGATTTTTTTTTCCCCGGTTCTGTACGGATACAACGATTTAAGAGGATTATGCAATTCTTGAGATTTAACTAAGCGTGAACGCACACTTTTTATAATAAAAACGTTTTTATAAATATTTACTAATGGACGCAGATTTCGAAAACAAGGCAATGTTCGTACAGTATAGAGGGATGTTCGTAAAGGTATTGTTTTTTCATGCCTTTTTTATTAAGACAGTTGGTGCGTCGTGAATTCACAAAAATGTGGATGTGTTTCTGAATCTTTTTTTTTTTTTTCCTCCCCTGCCTAAGATTAAAAAAAAATTACAATAGTTTCACACGCCAAATGTTTGAATGCAAAAAACGAAAGAAAAAGAAAGAAAATCAACCATTTCAATAATAGGATATTCTTGCAGAAATGCAAGCTAGAAAAAAAAATAACAGAAAAAAAAATAGCGTCTAATTTGGAATTCGAACTTTTTAGGGTTATATATCCTTAGGAAAAAATAAAAGTTTTTTTATTTTTTATTAAATAGAATATTTTTTTTTCTTTCAAATCTTTGACCTAAGAATTTACTTAAACACCAAATTAGATGACACATTCGATTAGGTGCATTTATTGTTATTATAATTTATATGTGAATTTAAAAGACACTTGAGATATTTGCGTTGTGACTAGTGGCACTTTAGAAGCCCGCTGACAGTTATGTGTCAACTATTTAAGCCGAGTGAGCGTCTCTTGTTTTTTCAGCAGCGCCAACAAGCTCCAAGTGTACGACTTAGCTACTTCATGCGTCACATTCCCTTGCACAACCCCTTTTTACAGGGGGACACATTCTTACACCTCACAGAACACAGATGAAGAACAACCATGCCCGAACTGGGACTCAAGCCCGGGACGCCCAGATCACGGGGAAGACGCGCCACCCCTATGCGAGGACGCCCGCCTTCAGATATTTAATAACCCTTAATGATTTCCGGGTTAAAATTGTTATTCTGACATAGATTAAAAATATAAAAAAATATTATAATTCAATGTACAAGTCTGACACTTTATTCTTAACAGTAAGGTTAAATTTCCTTATGTGGAATGTCTGCCATTGCTGTTATAAATTAAATTTTATTAAAAAAACACTCAATTTTAACTTTTTTACTACTAATCCTATAAAAACCAGCCTTCCAAGTTTTGTACTAATTAATTTTTTTATCGGTTTCTTGTACATAAGAGAACAACAAGATGAAGTAAAGCAAGTTTGATAAAAACTCTTTCGCGCTCCAATTTTTATCAGGAAAATTTGTTAGTTATCTCGCGAAATGCAATACGCAAGTCAAATCAGAATAGGGCATTTAAGTTAAAATATATCTATTTATTAACAATTCAAGGGTGTTTCAAAATTAACGCAATATTTGAATTTGCCACCATTCGTACAGTAAAGTATTGACAACCATATATTTTTTTTAAACCATTTGACAGCTGATAGTTTAGGATTTGTAAAAAAGGAACGTTACACGATAGAACAAGATGTTTTCATTGTTGAACAATATTTCAAAAGTACTATAAATCTAGCGACCACAGTTCGAAAATTTGTGAATTGGCCCCCCAGATCGCATGATTTAATACCACTGGATTTCTTTTTATGGGCTTATTTGAAATCAAAGGTCAATGCCAACAAGCACGCTTGCATTGAAGGAGGAAATTCAACGCTACATCAACAAAATTCAGCTACATTTATGCAAAATGGTCATGGAAAATTTCGTCAAAAGAGTGCGTGTATGTCAGCAAAGCCATAGAGGCCATTTGCTGCACGTGTAATTCCATACATAACCCTATCCTGTGTACTAAATATAATAATTGATAAAAATTGAATAAAATATAACAATTTGAAAGAAAAAAAACTATTTTGTGTTAACACTTTGTTTTCTCATTCAACGCTCCTTTTATACTAATACTAAACTATCAGCTGTCAAATAGTTTTTTAATAGCGTTGCCAACACTTTACTGCATGAATGGTGACAAATTCAAATATTGCATTCATTTTGGACACACTTTATAAATAAGGCATTAATAAATCCTAATTTTTTTAAATATTTAAATATAAATATTTAATAAATATTATAATGGACAAAATATTTAAACGGACAATTTCTTCAACTCGCTAAATCAAAATTATTATTCCATCAAAAAAGTTTTGATTAAAAATTCTTTCGGTCATATTTGGTCTTATCCAGTCTCAATTGAAACTGCCAATCATTGGTCAATAAACCCTATTGCCAATTTACAGTTACAAATTCCATAATTAGACTCTGAAAAAGAATTTTTTTTTTTTCAAAAGACGCAAAAGTTAGTACAAGAAGGGAAGCAGAGCCCTAAATCACTTTACCTCCCAACCCAGGACACTGTTATGTTCCACTGCCAAAAGATGTCCACGCCAACCCCTCAACCCCCCTGCCCCCTTTTCTTTCCAAGCAACTCGTCCTATTCTGTTTCTTTTACTTTCAGGAAACTTCTCCACGACCCTATTTCCCAAAACATGAGATGCCTTTTCTGCCAGATCCAGAACGCCGGATCTTCCGGTAATCCCCCGCACTCTAACTCCCCCCCCCCCCCTTCCTAATATCTTCGAATCGAAACGAGTGGACTCGTGCAACCCTCTTCCCCGCCCATTCGCGGACTCGGTGGAAGAAGGATCACTGAGTTGTCCTGCTCCTGCTCTGGCAGGAGATGGTTTCAGTAAATCTGCTTATTTCGGAGGCGAATAACCCTTTCAAATCCCTTTGCGTACATCAAGGGGATATTTGTACGCCGCGCCTGGTTTGTGGCTTCATTTGAAACGGACTCGATTGCTCAAGAAATGAAAGGGCGCAACTCGGTTGTATAATCTGTACAGATTGCCGATCTTTTTTCTCCTTGAAGAGCTGAAAGGAGAACACTTTTGCATTGATTTCTATGGATCTTTAAATGCACATCGATTTGTATTCGATACGAAACATTGCTAAAATGTTAAAAGGAGTAGTATAGATGCTGGAGACTTATAATTTATTCAGGAAATAAAATAAAACTGAACTGAAATACATATAGCATCGTTCATGGATTTTTTTCGTTTATACGGCGTTTCAGCACAATCTCAAATCATTCCTAATCATTGGAATCATAAAAGATTTATTTTATAAAGTTGCTAAACTTCGTTTACACATTATTTTCCCCGATGATTTCAAGGCCATTGTTGAAGAGTATGTGACCTAGGATGACAGTATTATTTAAAACTGATAAATTAATAAAAGAAATTTTTTTTACTGTGAATTTAAGAGACGACGAAAAAAATATTTCATCTTCCTTTAAATCTTTATTTCACCATCATAGAACATTTCAGAATTTGGTCTCCGACCAAAAATAATCGTTTTGAGTCATCTGCAAAGTCTATGATTCATTCATTCTTATACAGAAGAGATTAAGCTTTTCAGGGAAAATTAGACCATATTTGTGTACGCTCTTGGAATAAAATCAGAAAAATTTCGATCGGCTGCTTCACAAATAACTCATTTAGCAATTCATTGATAAAGCACAAACAGGTTAACTCATCTTCTCTAAACTAATAATAAAGGGGAATATTTTTTTTAATTTAAATCAGATTTTCAATTATTTAAAAATTAAGCACCATTTTGGTGTTAATTACGATAGCTTCTGAAAATAATAGCGTCTTCTGGAAACAATATTATAAATTGATTTTTAATTTATTTTAAAATTTAAAAAATTATCTTCAATGCCATCAAGATTGTTTTGCACATTTTCCCCCAAATCTTGGCAATTTAATTTTTTTTTTCAACAACAGATTTCATTTTTGAGCTAAAATTCAAACTCTTTACATCGTTTTGATTAAATATTAAACAGCACGATTTTCTTCTATTGTTGAAAACTAACGAAGAAAGATTACACCCAATTGCTCTGTAGTTTATCGAAGAATAAGAAGGGAAATTTAAGTATCGCAAAAGTTTGAAGATAAATAATACCTGCAGTTACATTTTTAACAGCGCGATGATATATATCATGGGACTCGACTCTCTTAGGATGGTTCATATACATAGTAAGTAGAAGAGGTGCACGTTTATTAAAATAACAATGCTTTGATTTATGTCACAATTTGATGCTTAAATATATTTTCTAGAAAAAAAAATCACGAATAGTAAATTATGCATAAGAGACTTCATTGAAAGTAATATTCCCGGTGAACCAGTTGGTCGCCAAAAGCGCATAGAATTTTTATAATATTGTTTTAGAATATAGCTAGGAGAAAGTGTTCATGGCCTTCTTTCTCCGACTCATTTTCCTTATCATATTATATCTTAACCTACTGACTTACTGGTGAGGCTCCTTTAACCATTTGAGAGAAACACTATCTTGTGCAGAAATGCAGAAAAGCGCAATTGCAAAGCTGTTTGCTATCATATCAATTTACAGTTTCTTAATATCTTTCAACTGTGGTTCGTAATAAGATTACTATTTACTTCGAACATTATTGGTGCTACAGAGAAAGGCTGGTTAGTAACCAAAGTTACTACGGAAAGACAATAAGTAAAAAGTTTCCTGTAGAAAAAATTGCCTACTGAAACTTGCGACCGAGTGAGGTATGCGGTTAAAAAAATGTTACTGGAATTACAAGATCCAACTTCATTTGCGTTACTTGTAAAAAAAGGAATTGATGAAATTTGCGCAGCAAAACACTCTTGAAATAAATAATAAAAATTATCTTTGTTTTTAAAAATTACCTATCATATAATAATCGAGAGTTGATTAAAACCGTTTCTATTATTTTCCAAAAAAAATAATAAATGATAATAACTACACATTTTATTCCCACTTTTAGCATTTATGTAAGAAAATTCTTTAATACTTTACACAATTAAGATAACGAATCAAATTAAAGCACACAATTTCGGAAAGATCATTCAATTTACAAGTGCAAATACTGACAAATTTAAATTACCTTTATCTACGAAAACATATATTTTAAAATGCAATTTATTCAATTCAACAGAAATATTTATTATCTAAGCTCCATATTATCGCTTTGCTGCCCAAATTAATCCCATTTAGAAACGAAGGAATACAAGAGGAAAAGGAACATATATTAATTACCGAGATACAGGATATCGAACATTTTTTCTCTTTGTTCCTGTCACAACCACCTGAAGAATGATGCAACACGTGGGGAAATCAGATTATCTTTCCTGATACACAGAAATTCCAACATTCTTTTCCTTGCTAATGGAAGCGAATGGTAGAAAAATATAGATGAGCTACGCTTTGGTGAATAATATTAACAGGGGCTTATCACACTCCACTGGATGCCAGGGGCATTATCAGAAGAAGGACTGAGTTCTAACAAAAGAAACTACATTCCTAAATAGTGGATTAAATCACAAAATTTGAGCATCAGATCTATTTAATTTAAGGAAAATGGATTAAACGATAAAAATTGAGCATCAAATTCGTGTAATTTAATGAAATGTTTATTAAATGTTATATATATCCACTGAGACAATCGTTCAAAAATTTGTTATTCAGAAATGTTTATCGTGATTTCTGGTTGAATGTATAACTGTTAATAAAAATATTTCATATTAATTTCTTTTAAAATCTGTTATTTATTGTTAAAAAAAAGAGACAACTCTTATTGGAGAATATTGAATAGTTAAATATTAAATATTTTCACATTACATTTTTGAATTCCATTTTAACAAAAGAACTCTTTCGTAAAATCAATCAAGTTGTTTTCAAGATACAATTCACATTTATGAACAAGTATATCCGACTCTGTTCAGGATCAAAATATATTCATGTCTAATACTTTTGTCCTAAAAATGTTATAATTATTTAACATAAATTAGACTGGCACAAGCCAATTCAGTAAGTGACGTCACGGTGACTTCACCTCGCCACTTGTTTTGTGAAACATCGCTCATTAAATGAGTCCCTTCTTTACATTTTGTTTTGCTCGTTATTTCAAGATGCTTGCTAAGAGAGGTTTGACTAAGTGGGACTTTTTATGGCTTTCAAAATAAACGTATCATTAGTTTCATTTTTTTAATCTCTCTTTTTTAAATTATAAAATAAGGGAATTTTCTGTAAAACACATAGCAAAATAGTATACTGTTTGTTCAGAAATCCGGATCTCTCAATTCTGGACGATTTCAATCGCAGTGGGAGTAATATCCAGTGAGTAAAAGCAGTTGTGAAGCTTTAATGTTTGTCATATTAGAAACGCTTTCTTTCAATTCTTTTTGTTTCACGTTTGTTATTTTAAATCGTACGTTTTATCTAAATCGTTTTTATGTAAATTCAAAATTTGCGCATTTATCGTTTAGGTGTAATTTAGTTTTGCAGATTATCCCCGGTTATCATGGTACCTAATTCCGCAGATTATTGTATTACTAAGTAAAATGCTGACACATTTTCATCCAATTCTCGTCTCAAACCTATTTTGTTGAAATCAAAGCCACCTTGCGCATGCGGAAAAGCTGAGAAAGTTTCTATCTCAGAAAACACAGTGCATTGAAGATATTTTACATTTTTACTTTCTCTTATACGTAGTATAGACAAAGTATAGTAATCGTCAAAAAATTCGAACGTGAGATTTCGACTTACCTTCACATTTTAGACCCCCCCCCCCCCGGAGTTCGAAAAACACATTTTTGGAATTTGTCTGTCTACCTGTCTTTCGCAAAAATAACTAAAATGTGCTTTGAGCTAGATGGTTGAAATTTGGTACACAGTCTTTACACCAAATTTGTATAATTCTATCAAATTTCGAGAAAAATCTCTTTAGAGGAAATCAGTCTGTCCGGGTGTTCGAAAAGAAGCTAACACGACAACTACACATATAAAATTCGATATACAGACTTAACATCTACAATGTAGATACTAATCAAATTTTGAAACAGATCCAACGAGGGGTTGACCATTTGTCAGTAAGTACTCTCAGAATCATGTTAACGAGATAACTCAAGAACGCAATGAATTAAATATGTCAAATTTCGTATGTGATTTTGTCATGACAAGTGTAGTTCTATGTCAAATTTTTGTTTCAATTGTGAGAGACGCGCCTAAATCACAAAATCAATTTTCAGATACTATTATCCTCGTGCCAGGGATGAATCGCCAAATAACTCGGCAAGGATGATACAATAGATTCAGTAAAACTGCTAAAATCACGCGATAAGTTAACATTTCGCAACAATTGAAAGCCAATTTCATGCAAGGCGCTCTCTGGGATAACACCTTTATTGGGGAGCATGCGAGAAATTTTTGGGGAGACTCGCTGGTTTCAGATCCTCTAATAAATTTCTTATTTTCATCATAAAATCTTTTTATACAATCAAGTAAATTAGTTTTCACGCACATTTGGCATTTATATAGCAGAAACAGCTACACAGCAATAATAATGAAATGAATTAATGAATAAAAAAGAAACTTAAACTCTCGCCCTTTATACACTTAATTCATCATAAACTCGAATTAAGAATTCTTTGACTAAAGTGTAATTTTTATGAGAAATTTACTAAACGTTAGAACAACAATTGATAGAAGGCAAACTGCTTGTAACAAATACATAAACAGAAAGATACTATCTGCATTCTACAAATTTATCTTCGGACCCTCAAGGCGACGAGGGAGTAAAACTTCATGGCGTGAATCGAGAAAATCATCGTCGTCCAACAACCATTCCGAATCCATTTTTCGCCCCGGTGAACTGCCCCGTCGAGTAAGAGGACTGCGCCCCATCGAACCAGATTTCATCGATTAACTTCACAGGGCGCGGGCGAGAAAGGATTTTTTTTACTGGAGGTCGTTTCCAGTAGTCGAAGAGCTATTTACTGCGACGATGTCTTCACGATGAACGACACTTTTTTCCAGTCCAATAATCGTGGAATATTGTTAATCTAGAACACATCAGCCTTCTTGAAAAGAATTCGAGAGGGTTCTACAAATTTAAAAAGGGAACAAACTATAATCCTAGCACTCCATTGTTAGTTCGTTGAGTTGTGGCACTGGCGATGTTTTTGGAAGTATGATTGGTTGCAATTCAAAACGACCGGATGGGGACAACTCATTACAGATTAGGCCATTACTTAAGCTTTGCTTTGAAGGGGCATAGCAATATAACCAATTACGTTTAAAAAGTTTACAATTACCGCATAAAGTGATGATTATTTTATTTTGATCAATTATTAGGGTTCAAATTTTTTTTTCATTCTTTCATACGAAATGAATATGCGATATTTGTTGTTTAATGTTGATTTATTGTGTTATATGGACCACTCTTTTTTATCACCTTCGTCATTCAAGAAATTCCATTATTCCCTATTTTCTATAATTGTTGATGTCTACTTGCAAAATATTCCTCGAGGTGCGTTTTATTTCGCTTATGGATTGGAACCATTTATCATTGTGAACTTTTTTAATGATAGGAAGGGATATATAATAGTAAAAGGATGTTGCAAGATCCGAAGAGTATGAAAGATACCGTAATCAAACTGTAACAGTTTTTTCACTTACAGCTAATAATTAGAACCAATGGTTTTGCATTGTCGAGATGAAAATGGTCCCTCGTCGGATCGCTATTTCTGGCCGGTTTCCTGATGCAGCGGCTTGGAGTTTATCAAGATGATAGCTATATTTCGTAGAATTAATTGTCTTCCCTTGAGGAAGGAGCTGGTAACAGACTGCAATTTTACAGTTTCACCAAGCAGGTAAAAAACTTTAGTTTAAATACAGGCTTCGCAACAATTGAAAGTTTACTAATACGAGATGATTTGATAATTTTGATACAAAATCTAAGTTTTGTTTCCAGTGAAAACTCTCCTTAACCACTGAAAGTGCCAAGAAATTCATAGGCGCGCGTGCCAAAACAGCCCACTGTACACTGTAATTCACAGCGAGGCAACACAAAGTATCCGGCGCCTTCTAGAAATCGGAACAAAGATTTATACCTTCTAAATTTATCTTCTAATTCTTCTCTAATATCAACTAAACAATCTCAGTCGACGAGTCACGGACATCCTTTTTTTACTTCTGTGATTCCGGCTGAGAGGTGTAGCACGTCGTTGGCGATCCTGTGACAAAAACATCTTGATATGCGTGCACGTCTCCGGACCGCAAATGTTTAAGAAGTGGGGCGGAGGATCATGCCATTGCAGAAGCAAGTAGAGAAGCGATTCGCAAGGTTGGTCTTCGTCAACAGGTGTTACATCCAAACTTCTCATCGACTGACATATTCCACCCTCATCAGGTGATTATTATACCGTTGTCCTGGGAATGCAAGTAGCATCTCCTATTTCGAGCTCACTATTTCGAAAATTTAGATGAATTTAGCTTTGATAAAGTGTATATACAGTGGCTCAAATAATTGAGAGTACACCTTACTTTTACTTCATAAATCCAACTTTCATTATAAATAACACATTGACGAGAAGTGCAAACATGTTTTTATTTTTACACATAATAAATGGTTTAATTTAAAGTAACAACAAAGAACAATCAACAAAAAATTTCTAAATTGAAAAATTTTAGAAGCATTTTAAATAAACATATGCAGATTTTTATCTCAAAACATTGAGAATACACCAATGAAATCTTTGTAATATTTTAGTGTGGCCCACAGATATTTGATATCGAGGCATTGACATTTGACATTGATATCGGGGTACTTCGTGATGTGTGTAACTGCTGTTTACAATGAAAAAGACGCTACATTTTAACGATATGTGCAGTATGTTTGAGGTCGTTGTCCTACAGAAAAATGCAATTTCAATCCAAACCCAAATTTTTAGCACTTTCATTTAGATAGCTGCGACTATATGATCCAGCCAGCTTGCTGCAAAAATTTCTGAAATCATAGGCAGAAGTGTAAGTGCTGAAACTGAGCGGAAGTAATTAGATTAGCTGGGTATAAAAGTCGAATTAGAGAGAAACCGTTCATCGGCTTGTAAATTCAGAAAAAGCATTTGAAGTTTGCAAAAACTCATCAACGGAAGATCAATAACTTTTGGAAGAAAGTTATATTTAGTGATGAAAGAAAATTCAACATTTTTGGCAGTGACAGCCGTCTCACCATATGGAGAAAGACTAATACTGCTTTCAATCCAAACAATTTACGTTCCACAGTTAAACATGGTGGTGTCTCCGTCATGATTTGGGGTTGTATGACTTCATCCGAGGTAGGAAATTTAGTTTTTATAAATGGCATTATGAACCATATGGTTTACTTAGCTATATTTCACAGCAATCCAAAGGAAGGGGCTAAAATGTGGGTTTAGATGGAAATTTCATTTTACAGCAGTATAACGACATCAAACAGAATGCACGTAATGTCAAAATGTGGAGTCTTATTCATTGTAAATAGCAGTCACACACACCACACAGTACCCTGACATCAATGCCATTGAATATCTGTGGGCCACACTCGAAACAGAGGTCCCAAAACACAAAATTGGAAACAAAACCTATCTAAAACATGTATTGCAAGAAGAATGGGGTAAAATATCTTCAAATACCAACAAAAATTGGCCGAATCGGTACCACGACTTTTAAAGGACATAATAAAAGCAAAAATACATGCAACTAAATACTTACATTTTCTTTCTATGCGAAATATTACAAAAATTTCATTGGTGTAATCTCAATTTTTTGAGATAAAAATCTGCGTATGTTTATTTAAAATGCTTTCTAAACTTTTCAATTTAGAAGTTTTTCGTTGATTTTTCTTTATTTTTACTCTAAATTAAACCATTTGTTATGTGTAAAAACAAAAACATGTTTGCACTTCCCGGTAATGTGTTATTTATATTGAAAGTCGGATTTATCAAGTAAAAATAAGGTGTACTCGGAATTGTTTGAGCCACTGTACGTCGTTCTTGGGGGCTTTTGCGTTCTGTATCTTTCAAGTCGAATTTACTAGCTCGCAATCATTTAAAACTATTTGTGGATAGTCGTAATTGGAGCGCCATTTCGTGAACGGTACAAATTTTGTCTACAGTATCCTTTTCACTAATTGCTTTTATTAAAGCATAAAGTCTTCCTTCTGAAAAAGAGTTTGCTCAGCGTTGAATAAAAATCTACGAATTCGGAATAAGGCAGTATATTAAATTTCATTTGTCTTGCTCAAAGCGGTTTTGAGTTATCTTTGTCACACACAGACAGACGGACAAATTCCAAAAAGGAGTTTTTCTAGCTCAGGAAGGTCTAAAACGTGAAAATTCGTCAACTTTTAAAATTCGACTATTGCAGTCATTTCTCTATGCTGCGTATACAAGAAAATAACAAAAACGCGCAGGATGATAACCTCCAACTATCGGCTAAACCAAGATACCTCCACAATAATCCGATTTGGTCCCATTCCACAGATCAAAACGCATTTCATCCGACATTAAATATCTCGATTCCGATTCAAATATTGTTCGATATCCCCTTTTGGCTCCATTTCCCATCCTCGCATCTTTCGACCTTAAGAAATCGAATTTTCTTTAGATCTTTCTAAACGTATGCATATCGATGATGAGCGAGGCATTTATCGATTGAGCGGAGGGGCGGTTCAAACCGGACTCCGCTTTTGTTGGGGATGGGATCGCGAGATCCATCATCCCCCACGATGATATTCCGGTGTCTTGACGGCAGCTATTCAAAAGGGTCGGAGAACGCTTCGAAGAAAGGGCTCTACTTTTTTTTATTAAGTTTTTTTTACATTTTTTTTTATTTATTTAATGCCTCGTGCTCCGCTTTTCCATTTCGTTAAGCATGATTTGTGCACTCATGCCACAACTCCTCACAAGAAAGAAATGATAAAGTGATTTTGTACTTAAGAGATGATTCGAGGTGCTTGCCATCATTTAAGGCGATAATAAAATTCAGTATTCCGATGGGGGAAGACGAAAAGCAGCACTCGAGTTTAACGTTTCCACAACTCCTTTTCCTAACTTTTAAAAAGTCATCTCTCTACTTGACTGCCGGTGACCGGCGGGCCCATATAAATTACATTGTAAGAAATTTAGCGCATCAATCAATATGTTAAATTGATTTCACTTAAAATATCAACAATTTGCTTTCGAAGCTCGTTATAAATTAACTGGGATTTAACCGGAATCTGGAACATAAAAATTAAAATTGAACTTCGTTCAACACATATGCGATTTTAAGCACTGCAGTTATCATACAGATGTGCCAACATTCCATTCTCTTCAATTTCATTTCAGACATATATGAAAATATTCTATACCTTCTATGAAGTCTTCTTTTACCAATATTGCTACGGAATTTCCTCTACTAAGTTCGTAAAGTTAACAGGCTTGCTTATAGTGTGTGTGTATGGGGGGGGGACAATCAACAGGGCTCAATAACAGATAAAGACGTTTGTTTACACGAAGACGCAGACGAAACTTACACAAGCAATACACAGAATCACACTTAGAACTAACAGCAGCTCACAACAGTAATCGATAGTAAACAACAAACACAGCACACTAAGTGTCCAGACGGAATTCAGCAGAAGGAGAGAATCTTCGTTGCTATTCTCTACGGTCTCTCCAAACATCTGCAATTCTCCACTGTCTCCTCGCTTTAGCTGTATCCAACTGCCGACTCACTACTATGTGACTCACTAATCCACACACGCCATGTACCAAAATATCAAATTCGTATTTTTGGTGCATTTTTTTCACCAACTGAAACCAAAATTTACCATATATCACATTTCATTCATTTAAGTCGTGTTTTTCAGTTATTGCTTTTACATGCATTCGAAAGTACCAACAGACCGATGGTCAACTCTTTGATAGATTTGAATCAAAATTTGTTAAAAATCGACATCTTAGATGTTAAAACTGTGTACCTTTGTATACTTTGTATAAGAGTGAGTAAAAATCGACAGTAATTTGAAGGTGGACATTAAATATTAGTGAAATTGTATGACATTATGAGTGTCAATTCCCTACATAACTTATTCTTGAAATACTCAAATATACGATAATCAAACGACATACTTCTCAACTAACTGGAATACAGACATCCCATACTTCAAACTCAGCTATCAGCATTAATTCCTACAATTACAGATCCCATCAGAACTATCCGAGAAGACACGGTGTCGTGGAATCTCATTAGATTTCACAGTCGAGATTCAAACCAAATAAGCCTTCACGGGAAAGAAACGAAGACTTGAAGTTGCGGGATTAATGTCAGTCCATTTATCGGCCAAAGTGAAAATTAAAGCAATTAAAAGTCTCCTTTCAGCTGCAGGCAGCTTCGCGAAACGCGATATTGTAATTAAGTCGCCGTCTTATTCTCGGGGAATCCAATTTCGATTCCGACTTTTAGTTGACCGGGAAAGAAACGGGAACAATGGAAAGTGTCACCTAGAGTTAAGAGAAAGAGAACTTTATCTCTCTCGCGCGCGTGCGCATTGCTTTACTTTTTGAAATAAAACAAACATGGGAATTTAATTAAAAGGGAGGATCAATGTTAAAACTGATATCTGAAGAGTATCTTCTGTTTTATTAACTTGGTTAGTGTTTTGGGACAATCGTTATGATCTACATCGATCGTTGAGATTCAAAATTCTCACCATTCAAATAAATAAATAAATTTCTGCAGTGCATCTTCAGTCAATTTTTTTCGTAATGATAATTATTCTTAAACTGAAATTCATCCTTCAACATATATTGGTTGATTAAACTGATAATCAATTCATAAGTAACAAGAATCGTCTTATATAAAAATGATGTGTGTCTTATAATTTGGTCGTGATTTCAATCAACATTCATTGAGGACTAAAAACAAAAAATGCAGTTAACCACTAGCACTGGAAAGATGTCCCATGGCTATCGAAACGCTTTTGTCACAGAAAGGTCAACGACGGTGCTACTAGTATTCCCAGAAAAACGGTACATAATCCCCTGATGAGGGTGGATTATGTCAATCAATGTGAAGTTCGGTTTCAACACCTGTAGACGGAGACTGGTCATAAGAATAGCGTCTTTACTTGCGATTTATTTGTCTAGCGACATGAGCAAAACTCCATTTCTTAATCATTGGCGGTGAAAAGATGTGTTACGGAACGTCAAATGGCTTGCCTCACAAAATGTACACATCTGCAGACAATTATCACAGAAGTAAAAATCATGTTTGCGATCCGACGACCGAGATTATATGCCAGAATATATTTTACAGTGGCACAGTCATAGGTCAAATATTAATTCAATTAGAATATATAATTTTTTTTTCCTGATTTCTATAAGGTATCGGATACTTTGGGTGGCTTCGCAGCGAGTTGCAGTGAACTGTTTTGGCATACGCATATGTGAAATTTCTACCAGATCAAGTGGTTAAATGCCTAACTTTAAAAAAAAATCCGGATAAAAACAAGTAAATACCCAGGTTTTAAAAAAAGCGATGGAAGTGTTCAACACATTCTAAGTAATTGAAAAATATATGTCGATGCATGTCGCCAATGGCGTAAGTATCACGATAGAAGAAGGTATTAAATATTATCAAGGTCATCACGAGGGAACGAAATATCCAATTCGTTCTCCTGTAAAATTTGCAATTTGAAAAATTGTAAAATTCCAGCTTTTAATTAAAAATACACTGGCAGACCAACGCTTGATTTAGCAACAGACTACAGTCTACTGAAAGTTTTCCCACAACGAAACAAAAAAAAATCTACATAGCTAATTTGTTTCAGCCTAAAAGCCTCCAAGAAGATAACTCTTATACATAAAAAGTTATCAGTAAAGTTCTTTTACTCAATTTAAATTCAAAATGACGAGACGTATAATCAGAGAAATAATGTGTACCTATTGAAAAGTGACTATACGGAATTTATTGTGACAGGTTACAGCGACCCTTGTGGCGAAATAAGAAAGTTACCAAAAAAAAAAAAAAGGAGAAAAAAATCCAGCTAGAAAAATGTACTTTATATTATAATACGAATAAAGCTCCAAAATGCTTTCTCACACTATCCCCCCCCTCACCGCGCGCTTTCTGCTTTTCTAGTTCGCTCATTACGTTATGGATTTAATAAAGAAATCATTACAAAAGATAAAAAATACTACTTCTCTCTTAAAATTATGAAGAATAAACATTAATAAAGAACTCAAAACCTGTTTCTAAAAATTGTTTTACAAAAACATTTCTATATATATTATATAAATGGAAACAGGCACACAAATTTAATTATTTAAATTCTAGCGTGGCGTATAAATTAATTTTGTACAAAAATATTTTCGGAACTCATCGCAGGAAAACGCAAAAACCTTTTTTAATTTCTCATTAATTTAAATTTCACAAAAATATCTCCTAGGCCCGCATTCTCACCTTTTAAAATACGTATGTGCCGAATTTGGTAGTTCAAAAACAACGGTAAGCCTAGAGCTCCAACAGAAACAAATATACCAAATTTTCTTACTAGAACTTTTTTATTACCAGAAGCGATGATAATTTCTTCATATTTTTCCACTTTTTAGTCTTTCATTTAAAATTCATCATTATTACTACGATGGAAACTTGAAATCTATATATATTTCCGAATTCTATATCAAGTTGTACTACATCTACGGAAGTAAAATTTAAATCAGCGTCTCGACTAAGTTAATAGATTAGTTAAATCGATTATCGATTTAGTTAAACAATTTAAATTATTGTTAAACAATGTAATCAATAAGTTTCAAGCACATCAGGAAATTAAAAATAAATTTTAGAGCTCCATCATTACAAATATTGATTTAGTCAAACTGAAAAAAAAAAGCGTGAACAAATTATGATTTCAGCATACAGATATTTATAGAAGAAAAAAGAAATTTTAAGTATTATAAAAAATTATTGTAAAGAATTTCAAACGTTACAAATAGAAAAACATCAACTGACGAGAAATTCGATTCAAATTCAATAAGACACAAATTATTCCAGTAGGGTTTGAATTCAACATGTGAATGCCTCAATGGTACTAATGAAAATCAAACTGAGTTCCAAATATAACGATTTCGAAACTTTCTCACCGAAAACTAACTTAAATTTATCCCCATCAGGCACCAAAAATAGGAATTGCGCTTGTAAGGAAAAAAAAATTCAATCCAATTTCGGCTTTCTTTCAAACCTAGCCAGAGTAAAGAAAAAGCGTAAAAACGAAAATTTTCAAATTAAATTCGCCGAAGCACTACTTCCAAAACCATCGCCAACAAATGGAACACCGTTTAATTCCTGAAAACACCAAACGAATCAAAAATGCAATAAAAATCGGAGGAAGGCTAGCGTTGGAGCCAAAATCAATTAAAGACAAAGTGCTGTAGAAAGACTTTAATCAAACCTCATATGTTAATTACGGAAGAAATCCCGGCTCGAATTAGTTCCGCATCACTTGACCCTTGGAACGGGAAAAAAAGAACGAAAGAACCCGAGTTCTTCTGGCAAAAGAATTCTCAGTTTTATTTTCTTTACAGGGCCCTGCAATCCGTGCAGGTCCCGTTGGACAAGCGATAGCAATCAAACAATACCTTTGGATTGTTACGGTCAGTGCTCAGGTCCACTGCAGGAAAAAAAAGTGGAAGTTGGTAAAAAAATAACAAAAAAGTAATTCCCTTGTCACTTTCTTTCCTTTCTAAAACGAGATGTAAGATGTTAAATTCTTTTGAGAAATTGGAAATGTCGGATATTTGACATTTCTTTCATATTCACCCTAACGAAGTCTCAGGTGGAATATTGAGATTTTTAAGCAAATATTAGAGTTCGTAATAAAACAATTATAATCAAAAACAAAATGGCAATTGAGTCCAGTCGGATTACCATTAATGTATTAAATCCGGATATAACAAAATAATATTGTTACGTTATTCTATAAGATTGCTTTCAGTTTCTATCCTGTGGCTGTACAGTAAGATGTTTAACAAGTTCGATAACGAATAATTATGCTTCATTAAAAAAAAAATACACACAGCCCTAATCATACAGAAATATAGCATTCGTAAAAATCAACAACACATTTGCAGACGATAAATCGTGAATTATATGGCAGCGCAATATAAAATGGAACTGGTGAGCTCGTTCTGCTATTGAGACTTTAAAGAGAGCGTTCACATGATTGACTCCGTTTAATTTAATCTCTCGTTTATAAAGGTTTGCTTACAAGGCATATAAAAAAAAAGGAGAATCAAATCTCGGATCTTACTAGGTATATCACCTTAATTCTTGTACTTTCGAAAGCCTTCATCGAAAGTGGACAAGGCAGGACTTATTAATCTGATACCCAATCAGAATCCATTAAAATATTTGTACATCTCTATTGTTTATTACGAGACTAATGGCACACTATTAAAAACTTCGTAACAATATTTTCAATGCTTTGAATTATTCAACAATACCTAATACAACACATACAATTCATGCAATATATCATGCATACGGATACCGTAGCAAATGAAGGACGAGAAAGGAAAGTTTAAATATCGGTTTTTCGTTACATACAATTTTTATTTAGAAAAACTCGCTGTGAATTGAACCATATTATTAATTATAATACCGTTCAGTTATAATAATAAAATGTTGTACTATTTATGTAATCATAGAGAAATAAAATAAACTTTTGAACAATCCCTCTTACCCCATATTGTTGCAACAAATGACGAATATAAACATCTAAATGCTCGACATCGCATTTTATTGAAAAATATCTAAAATTTCACAAAATACATAAAAATACACGTTTTTGTTTCATTTGATTTATTTCATGTAAAGATAGAATCTAATAAATGATTTTTCATTTACACCCAACTATGGAAGAAAGCAGGAAACTTATAAATTTGGCTTTTTTTTTTAATGACAATACAATGTTTTAATATTTTCAATATTTATAAATAATAACCGATCGATTTAATTAAATTTTCAATCCATATGAGCGATGACGACATGTAGTGAATTTCAGAAATAATTGATTACAATATTCCATAATATTAATTAACAATAAATTACAACCAAGAGGGCAGCGGTGACCTGGTAGTAAGATCTCGTCTTCGGGACCGGTGGGTTCCAGGCTCGAGATCCCATTCTAACGAAGAACTGCCATAGTCTGATGCATGTTAAATACTTCGGGGACAAGTTGGAAGTTTGGAGGGAGGGGGAGGGGGTCGGCTCCGGTGTCGTTCTCGCCATCTGACAGCTGTTCAAAATTAAGAAAACAGTCCTAGTGTTCTTTCAAAACGGGACGTTAATGTAGTTATAACTGAAAGGTATAAAATAAAGCAAACAATTCCATCTTTTAGTAAGGCCGCGGTGGCCTGGTGGTAAGGTCTCGGCTTTGGAACCGGAGGGTTTCAAGTTCGAAACCCGATTCCACCGAAGAACCGTCGTGTAAGGGGGTCTGTTGCACGTTAAATCCGTCCTGACCAAACATCCTCCCGCTGGTGTGGTGTGGTGTGGAGAGGGGGGTGCCAGCTCAGGTGTCGTCCTCGTCATCTGACCGCGGTTCAAAATTACGAGGTCCGTCCCAAAATAGCCCTAGTGTTGCTTCAAACGGGACGTTAATATAACTAAACTAAACCAAGCCATCTTTTAGTACAGTAATAAAGGAATGTTTTAAAAAATTTGTTTTGCTTCATAAACTAAACCACTAAAATCTATCGAATAAAATTTTTTAAAGTAAATGCAGCTTAATGAAGCGAACATATAAGCATTTAGCATTAAATAAGAAATAATTAACGAAATACCTCAATAATAAAATATTACAATAAAAGTACATTTCTTAACAAAATGGTTTTTTTTTAAATATTCTTTTTAGAAAATTATCCTTTAAAATAAAGGCAATAATGTGAATTTGAAAAAAAAATCGCATTTAAACCATAAAATTAAACCAAACCATCTTATAAATTCTCTTTCATTTGCGAATGCTGCATTCAGAAACAAACAAACAATTCGTTCAGAGACTACTTTGGGTTAAAAAAATAAATATTAGAATTGGAATAAAAGACCTTTTTACTTCATTTAAGAGGTATTCAAATTTCGTTTTTTAATAGAATCTGAGAGTAATTTAACATTTAAATGCTGTTAAATCTCTGTCAAGTAATAAAATTATCCAAGTTTAGAAATCAGCACCGTGATGCTTTAAATAAAAAGGGGTAATTAAAAAAACATTAATACCAAAATTAAATAAAATTTATTTCTCCATTTAATGAATTCGCTTTAAGCAATAAGCTGACTAATTCTGAAATCAAAGCCTCACCCATTCATTCTGTAATCGTACTAACTGCAAAAAAAGAAAATGTTTTAGGAATTTTTAAAAAAATGACATTAGGAGAAAAAAAAGACTAAATAATAAGAATACACAAATCTTGGTCTATGCTTAACCAAACTTAGATACCACAATAATAACCAACTTTTTTCCCTAATAAGAAATCTCGTATTATGATACTATAATAGGTTTAATTTTTTAAATCTTTTTTACGTCTGACTTGAATGCAGAGGCCATTATATTCCCAGTGTCAGTGCCACAATTTTTATGCAATTTCAAGAAAGAATGCCGCTTTTTCCCCCCTTTTTTCTTAATTTTTTTGTATATAAACTTTTGTATTTTTTTCTACTTACTTTTACATGAAATGTATGAGGGGGAAAAAAGATCGTAATTCCCAAGAAAGAAAAAAGCGGGAGTGATCCCCCAAAAACTTTCTCGCGTCCTCTCTACTAAACTTGTCATGCCATAGAATACCTTTCATGGCATTAGCGTACAATAGTTATGAAATATTAACTTTTGGCGTGAATTTAGCGTGAATTAACTGTCATCCATCCCAAGTATTTTGGCGATTAATCCATGCGTTAAATGTATTTGAAAATCGAATTCGTGTGTCAGACACATTTTCTTCAACCGATAGAAACAAAAAATTTGATACAAAATTGCACTTGTAGTTACAAAATCTCATACCAAATTTGATATATTTATATCATTGTGTTTTTGAATTACTCCGTTTACATGTCTCTGAAAGTATAGACAAAGGGTAGACACTCATTGGTTGGGAATCAAAATCGCGATTATAGCACAGAGTCTGTTTTATTGAAAAAGTAACTGCAACTGAAGGCTATATAAAAATATTGCTGACACATTCCAAGTGATATATAAATTTTATTTTTAAAAAACTAGACATATTTTAAGATATATACAGCTATGGCAAATATCCACACCAACCATGAATTAACTACCTAATAAATATTTATAAATGAAGTATAAATGGGGAATTGAGAAAAATTAGATAGAACCGACTCCTACTGGTTTTCATTTAATATATGGTTAATGCATCATTTGAAATAATATTTGTTCAAATTCAAACACCAATTAATATATGGTTAATGTATCATTTGAAATAATATTTGTTCAAATTCAATCTGAATGAATTGGTGTTTAAAATAGGCTAATAGAACGCATTTCATAGACTCCTGAGTAATTGTAGTTTATTTTGAATAATCCTGTATATGAACATAACCTTTGCATGCCTCACCTGAAGTAATTAGTTTTAAAATAGACCAATAGAAAGGCTTCCATAGTTTCCCGAGCAAATGTAGTTTAAATTGAATAATCTTATATATGTGCAAACCTTCACATGCATCATCTGAAATAACAATTGTTCAAATTCCATCTGAAATAATTGGTGTTCAAAATAGGCTAATAGAACGCATTTCATAGACTCCTAAGTAATTTAGTTTATTTTGAATAATCCTGTATATGTACATAACCTTTGCATGCATCATCTAAAATAATTAGTTTCAAAATAGACCGATAGAACGGCTTCCATAGTTTCGTGAGTAAATGTAGTTTAATTTGAATAATCCTGTATATGTGCAAAACTTTTACATGCATCATTTGAAATAACTGGCCTTCAAATTCCATCCAAAATAATTGTTGTTCAAAATAGATTAATTAAACGCTTTTTATAGTTTCTGACTGACTATAGTTTAATTTGAATAATCCTGTATATGTACATAACCATTGCATGAATCATCTGAAATAATTTTTGTTCAAATTTCATCTGAAATAATTATTGTTCAAAATAGACCAATAGAACGCCATCCATCATATTCTGAGTAATTGTAGTTTATTTTGAATAATCTTATATATGTGCACAACCTTTGCACGCATCATCCGAAATATTTTGCGTTCAAAATAGATCAACAGAACTCCTTCCTTTGCTTTCTGAATAACTGTAGTTTAATTTGAATAGTCCTGTATATGTACATAACCTTTACATGAATCATCTGAAATAATTTCAGTTCAAATTACATCTGAAATAATTGGTGTTCAAAATAGACCAATAGAACGCCTTCCATAGTCTTCTGACTAATTGTAATTTAATTTGAATAATCTTATATGTGCACACAACCTTTGCGTGCATCATCTGGAACAATTGGTATTCAAACTAGACAAATAGAGCCCCTTCTATAGTTTTCTGAATAACTGCAGTTTAATTTGAATAATCCAGTATATGTACACAGCCTTCAAACTATATCTCACGGCAAAACTCACAAAACTAATACTTCCAATGACAAAGCTAACCCAGAGTATTGACCAACTTCCGGATCAATAAAATAGAATTCCATTCCCAGCCAAGAAAGTTTTGATCCACTGTTCATACTTTAAGCCTCCACACTCTCTTCCTTTTTGAGCGGCGGTGGAATTTGTTCCGAGATCTACGAGTATGAATTGCCGTCTGGGCGAAATTGTTTGCGACCACAAATCAAACTTTAATTAATACTGTTTATTGGACGAGAGAGCTCGAAGACTGCCATTGGTCCACAGGGTTTAAATCCCTTAACCCTCAGCCAATTATTTCCGATCACCCGCCAATGGAACTTCGGATTCCTTCTAGGTTTATACCCCAGATGAGGAAATGGGTAGACAAAATTAAATTAGAACGAAGTGCGATTATTCCTTAAAAAGAAAGTGGAAAAGGAAGTGCCCGAGAGCTAATAACTATAAGAATGCCTCCAGAATATAAAATAAATTCGTTTATTAACTCAGGCTATCGAAGATGCACGAGTTTTAAACGTATCTACGAGGGATTTTATAGGGACGATGCAAGAATCTTAGAAAAGCTCTTATTTTTCACAAACAAAACAAAGAAAGTGAAAATCTATGTATTATAAAACTTATGTATTATGTTTTTGGCGATTTGTTGACATGCGGTTAACACATAATTACCAGAAAATCGAATATGTGTTTTGGGATGCATTTTTGTCTGATGCATAGAAAATGAAATTTCACATAAAATAGCTATTGTGGTCACAGAATGACATATTTACTTTTATTTAACTGTTAACTGTTTCTGCCTCTCTGGAAATTGTGTATCTAAATTGTGTCGCAAAAAATTAGCGGTGACGAGTATACTCGTGAAGCACAGCTGAAATCGTGAAATCTGAAATCACGAGTATAATCGTGAAATCTGAAATTATGATATAATGAAATTACTTATTTTTTTTATTTCAATAAATCCTTTATTTATTTACTTAAACTAACATACATTTTTTTTTTTTTTTTTTTTTTTTTTTTTTGCATATGAACGGGAAAAAAAACCTAAAAAATTATTATAATTTGCTGTTAGAGAATAATGTTGAGCGAAGCATGATACAATGGTACATGGTTACGCATAAAAATCCTTTGTTCTTTTGATTTCTATTTGGCCTCAAAATATTTTAAACATCTTAAAATTTAAGAATATGTTTGAGTTTTTTTTACTAAAATTTCAATTCAAACTAAATTGTCATTACTTATTACTCCTAACGAATAAACTCGTCATAATGCAAAATGCACTTTTCCTATGACGAGTATAAAAAACACTTTCGTCAAAAACACTTTATTTAAGCCAATGCATTTCGGAGTAATTTTATTTATCTGCAAGTGAAACTACAGACAGACAGACTTTGAGAGATTTAATTTAAAATGTGATTTAAAAAATCTACATTTTAGATTTTAAAACTATGAACCAACTTTCTTTTATCTAAATTGTTGTTTGCTTGAATTATAGAAATTAGATGCATACAAAAAATGCAAATCAACCAACGGTCAATCCCTTGATCGCTTAAGTCTGAAAAACACATTTCCGGAATTATATCTCTCAATAAATATGATTACCCTTAAACACGAAATGTACACAAGATTGATATTTGTTACCACATACCACAATGGTAGAATTCCATTATTAGATACCACAATGGTAGAAT
>JAPMOR010089904.1:130890-156591 GCA_026543865.1 Argiope aurantia
ACAATGGTAGAATTCCATTATTAGATACCACAATGGTAGAATTCCATACAAATTTGGATGTAATTCTCCTAGGAAAATCTTGTTACCTATTTTGAGTGCAAGTGAATAAGAAAACTCTAAATAAATCTGAAGGCATGAAATATGGCATATAGTTTTATCACTCAATTTGTAGGCGAGTACCAGATTTTGGACAAAATCCCTAATCAAATACTGCCATGTCTATTCACTTGTATGCGTATCTGATAACTAAAAATCGGAATGAACTAGATAAATTACATTTGGTAGGCTCTTTTGTTACCATATTTAAAGATAAGTGTAAATTATCTTAAGTATAAGAAAAGACTTAAGTATTACTCGATTTTTTTCACTAAGCAAAGAAGCATAAAAAGAGTCATTTTGTAAGAATCGGAGAAAGTTGATGAGAGAGGTGGGATAAATTTATATATAAAACTATAATTTTAGTAGTAAATTTCAACAATCTTTTTATTCTTGCATATCTAAATGTAAGAGCAAGTAGAACAATTCCAAAAATGGTGTGCGGTTGTTTTTTTCAAAATTATTACAATAAAAAACGTGGAGACATACATCTGACACGGTATCCGGCCTAATGTGGCGCAAAGGCAGGTCGAATAACAAAAATGCCGGATAGGCCGGAGTTCTATGAACTCATTTCTCTGCCCACCAATACCAGAAGAGAAAATTTTTATACCAAAACTCACTGCTATAAAACGTATTTACTCGCTTCTTATTGAATACTAAGCCCTCCATTGATCTCAATGTTAACGAAATGGCTGCCTGGTGAATCATAGAAGCAATTGCCGGCAGCGCGTCGAGTTAAAATAGAAGGTTCTGTACTGGTAGTTTATATATGTTTATATATTGCACGACACGTTTTAAGAATTTATTCTAGAAAATGTAAGTTAAAGGATATGAACTGTTCACATTTTAAGATGAATTATGCAATGTTAACTGTGGCATATTGAAAAAAGCATTAAGCATAATACGCCAAGAAAAATTTACGAATACTGCACATACTGAGTACTTATAATTGGGAACATTGGCAACAATTTAGGTTCGTTACACACTGACGAAACAATGAACAACGCAGTAGACGCCCGCTTCCAATGCCTTGGCAATGTTGCAAATCCTTATTTAATTAAAAGCAAATTAGGTCGGATAGGCACGAACCGGATACTCGAGAGTGTACCGTATTTCCAAATAAAATTTTTTAGTCATACCAATATATTTTATATACTATCTAATTCTTTGATAGCTATTTAAATTCTATTTTTATTTTAATTATTGGCATTTCACCGGTGTAAAGCCACTTTTGGCACACACCTAATATCACCATCAGAATACTTTATATAATTCTTGTGAAAGAAATCAAAAAGTTCTGACAAATTTTCCCCCAAACTAGAAAATAAATAATGAAAGCAAGAAATTCACAATTAAAAAGACACGAATATTTCTGCAATATTCTCGAAAAAGAAATGAAACTTTCCTACACTTGGCAGAAATGGAAAAATCTGCCTATTAAAATCTTCCAGAACCGCACCATTCTTTGCACAAAAGGATTTCATACTTCCCAGTAATAGAAGGCCCCAAATGATTATTTGATAAAAGCAGACAGACGGCTCCTTCCGTACTTTATTAAAGATTCTCCTTTATGCTCTTGCGAATCGGAGAAGAGGTCATCCCAAAAGAGATATGCATTCATGAATATCATCACGACGCCATTCGGAACACCCGACTTTTATAAAGATTTTGTTTAAAAGAACAGCATGTGAAAAGAAGTAGAGTTTTCATTACCAACTGGATGTTAATGTCTTCATATAAGTGGAGATCAAATCTTTCATTTCATACTGAAAAACAACTGGTCGTGGTTTCCCTGAAGCTTTCTCCCAAACTCAGCAATATAGTTTCAGGTAAATTTCCAACAGGAATACTACCCATTACAAATTATTATATATCATATTTTAAAACTTAATTTAATCCAAATTAATTTCCAAAGTTTTATCTTAATTTAGCCCATAGTAATGTCATTCTCTTATTTCCTGATACAATTAAACTTTCTGTTTAATTAATTCAACTGAAACTGTATAAAAATGATGCGTCATCAGTTCCACGTGGCGAGTGAAAGTGATCCCTCCGTTGCCCTTGTCCAAAGTCAACACGAGTATTCAATAGACACATGGCCGGAAATCCCATGTTATATAAGACTAATGATCGTTTGTTTCGCCCCTTCCTTACTTTTGCTTTTTGTTCCGCGCTGTTGTGGACGCGTTCTGCTCGCGCCTGTTTGTAAACAAATTGTTCACCCGGGATGGATTAAAATGAATTTAAAAACGTAAAAAGTCTTTTCAATGTCTTTAAAACTGCTGCTTTAAACAAAATAATGCTTACGTGTGTGTGTGTGTGTTTAAAAACCTTACCTTAATTCTGAAGGTAAACCTTAATAATTAATTAACGAATAATTAATAATTAAACGAAACAATAAAACAGTAATTTCGAGAAAAATGAATGCATCCATATAAAGAATGGGTTCATTTCTCTCGATTTGGAAAATGATTATATGGACAGAATGATCCTATAACCTCTAAATAAAGATTTTTTACATATGTTTTGTGGAAATGGATAAGGAAAATTCAGAAACAATTGAAACACACGCAGTGTTAAAATTTGATTCCGATGTTTCCTTTCAGCTCTGCGCCTCTAGCGCGCATTTAGCTTCAACCCGAATTTTGTTTGAAGAGTAACATTTGACAGAAGATGTAAACCACTAACATATTTTTTAAAGTTTCATATGTTATGTAATGAAATAACGGAATATGCCTCGAAAATATGTGACACTTCGGAAAATGGTGCCGTTTTCTGTGTAGGTCACACCAAAAATGTTTATTTTATGAGGAAATTTGAGGAAATATTCAGATTGGATATGTATTGTCTCTTTGCTCGGATCTTCAGTTGTTTCAAATCAATTGTTTCTCCCTTTTTGAAATACGCAATTTTTTTTTCTCTTCCGATTTTAAAGACTATTCTATTCACAAAATTGAATCTACCATTTTTAGGATAGATTCAATCTGTAGAGTTCATCTCTGTGCTGCTCATTCCCGGATTTTTTCTGGGAGTTTACTGATTCTTCCTTGCCCTGATTGGAAAAATGAGAAGTTTCCTATGTTAATATCCTTTGCTGTCCCCTTTCTTCCTCTTTCTGTTAGCTTTATTGTTTTAATATTTCCCTTTTCAAATTATCTAAATTTGTTTCCAAAAAATATTTCTATCTGACGGAACCTTTTTTTTTTCTAGTAGATATGGATTTTAATCTTAATAGGATTTTCTTTTTCTTTTTCTAGCAGATCGTATTTTTGTTTGTATTCGAATTGTGTTGAGTTTTTGTATTTTTGTTTTTCAACTTTCGGGAGAAAAAAACAATTGCGATTTTGTGTGCGATTGAGTTATCTTTATTTCAGGTATTAGCGTAAAATTTATAGATTGGTATACGTATTCAAATATGTTAACGAAAATCTACAAATGTAATAGTAGATAATAAGTTTAGCATGCTTTCTAGAAAACTACCCGTTTCTTAAGCTTCAAACTATAGCTTGCAGAACATCTTAAATTCTTAACTAAAATAATACTCCAAGCATTTTAAAATTCCTTTGGCTTGTTTACTCTTTCAACTTAACAGCGTATATTACAAACATTGCCAGATTCTAGAAGGTTTACGATTGATCATCAGCTATTATACAAAAAATAAACGAAATAATATTAACAAAATATGTTTATCAAAGAAAACATCGTTTGCTTTTATTTTTTAATAATATTTTAACAAAATAAAAATAGTAGCAGTTATAAAATGTCTGAAAAGGAATCGTCTGCTTATGTCAATTAACAGATTTAGATTATGATATTTACTTAACTATATCTAGCTAAATACTTTATTGCTATTACGAATCTGCAATATTACTTTCCAGCGCAGTTAGTCTCATAGTAAAAAAGACAGTTTTGCAAATATTTTAAATGATGCCAAATGGAGCCAGGTCACATCACCTTGGCGAAAAATGTGACAACCATCTGGCGACGAATGAGGCGATAAAAATGAATGCTCTAGATAATACAAGAATTATGTGGACATTTTTATTAAAAACTAATTTGAGGTGATCCGTCTAGATTTTTCGATGCGATTGTTGAAAAGCTTATACAAAGAGACAAGCTAAAGTGGATCATGCGAATTATCTCTTTGGAGTGTGATGTTTAGCCGAAATCTGAGGATATTGCGCTAATATTTAATTAGCGATTTGCTGCGTATGTGTGCGTTGTCGGATTCCTGTAAGTACTGCATTTGTGTGCGATTCTGTTGAGTTAATCAACTATTTTTCGTATTTCCCAGCGAAATAAAGCGTAGTTGTCCATTTTGAGCCTGTTGGACACGCTCATCATACACCCACCGGAGAGATTTTTCAGAACAGTATATAATGATATAATAACATTTCGAAATATTTAAATTAATTTCAAAAATTCGTAGCAGTGTAGCAATAATAATTCTTACTATACGACAGCAAAATAATTAAACTTCAATCCATATTTCATTACAATTCTAACAATCACATATTTTTCGATTCTTTAAATAATTGAATTCTTTAAATTCCCCATCTCGATCATCAGAATCTAAAAATCTCATCAGAAACGAAATTATACAAATATTAATAAAAGGATGCATTCATTTCATTTCAAAAATAAGTATATCAGTCATTTTTCACAGATTACTTCTGAGATTGCGATAAGCAAAGTAAGAAACGAATGAACGCGGAAGATAATATATATGAAAAAAGTTACTCTATCTGAAAGAAGAAGAAAAAAATAGAACACACAATGGCATTTTCTAATGACACAGGTACGCACACCTGGCCACAACCTGAAATATTTCTCCACGCTTTGTTTGCCAAACTCATGGGTAAGGAGATATATACGAATAGAAAGATGATATAAAAGAAAAATACAAAAAGCAGACCCCCTCCTTAATTTGGAAGCCGTCAAACACTTCACACGCAATGGTAAAAGATAACAAATTTCCCCTCTCCAAACACCGCGTGGCTGGGAAATAAGCACCTCCGGAACGTATACCTACAGTAGAAATAAATACAATTAATCCCGAGGAAGGGAAATTTCGACTGCATTTCTCCCACCAGAGAAGTATTCGGATCCAGCATTCTTTGGAATCCCGAACTCATAAAATTGTAGTTAATGAAAGAGTAATGTTTGTTTTGAAATCTAATTGTAGGGTTGGATTTAAATAAAAGAAATCGGAAACAGAAATTGAAAAATTCTATGTTTTTCTGAAGTATGCATAATTATGTTAGTTATTATTCCTTCGAAAGATTTTTAAAGAATTTTTTTTCTAATGCGAGGTAATTCGATTGTGTTTTCGTGATATCAAGACGAAATAAACAAATAAACAGTTATGTAATATTTTTTGTGTTTTTATCCACTCTATTGACATTAATATATAATTTGTATTTTATTTTCAAATGATTCATTAGAAGAGTAAAATTTAATAACATTCACGAGTTAGGTTATATTAAAGTTGGTTGCAATTTTATACATTCTCTAGCATATTAATGTATCTTACAGGTGCAAAGTTGACGAACAGACATGACAAAGACTTCTGAAAAATAGCGAAATTGTTCTGCCTTTGGCACATTCTCGTGCACCTCAACTCATCGATGCGATTAATTTTCGAAATAGATATTTGGACAACAAATTATGGAAAGAAAATTTGATATAATCTTGTTGCCAAAGTTTTAAATTTGTAAGTTAAATTTCATTTATTTTGCTTGCTATGATTTTGTCGAAAGACTACATGCCAAATTTCATTTATTTAGCTTGCTATGTTTCTAAGTTAACATGTTTGTATGCAAGCAGATAGATAAGACCCTTCCACGGATTAGGCATTAAACTTGAAACATTATTAAATTCACTAATCTAGCTTTTTGAATTTTTGAACTATCTTACTCACATATTTCAAACAAAATTGCAATCAATTTACTCCTTTTGTTAAAAATTTGACACAGATCAGCAGTTTTGATTCAAGGAAAACGTACCAAATTTCATTAACTAAAATCATTTTAGTTTTATTTATCGTGTTTACAGACAGATATAATTCAAAAACAGATTGGGAGGAGGGGAAGGAAAATATAATTATGCAAATACATTAGCGAAAAAATAAAAAAAAATGTAATGAAAAAATATGTGAAACCATTTTTCATCAACATTGGATCACTTATTTCCATGAAAATGTCAAAAAATTGTAATACAAAGTACCTTAAAATTATTGAATCTCATTATTGTATGCCAAGGGACATTTGAAGGTCATTTGAAGGTATTTGGTACACTTATCATACAAAAAAAATTACATCAATTCCATTAAATTACATAACTTTGAATAATAGCTAAATTTTATCAACTTAAATATATACACAATTGCTTCAGTGATGAACCTATATCCTGAATTAGGCATCCAATTTCCCCACTTCTTCAATTAAAAATATTTAAACAATATTTTTAAACTTATTTAAATATCTTCGTTAAATAAGATTATTATGAATAAAATGCAGGAAAGAAGAAAATAAATTCTCAAGAAGTAGAGAAACAGAATGCTGAAAATAAAAATTCTTCTGAAATTCCTTCCTTTACGTTGTCTAAAGTATCACACGGTTATGAAAAATTTAGAAAAATGATTTTTACACTTAAGAACGTTTTCGATAATGGTGAGATTTTCCGGTTGAATTTTTCTTAGACTGAAAGACGGCAGGTGTGAAAGAATTCGGCTATTATTCATAAAAGGCGGCGTTTTGCATATAAAAATATGACAAATGGCTGTCATTGAGAGGTGCACCGTCTGCGTCCACGTTGTGAAAGCTTCTGCATACAGAAATGGCGATAAATAAACGTAATTCGAGTGTAAAAAAGACAAATATCTGAATAGAAATATGTCCAATAACTGAAAGGAGTGTTTTCCATTGCTATTCTCGCACAAATGGTGTGAATGGCTTGATTTCTCTTGAGTATACTCGAAGAGAAATGCAAATTTATCTTCGGGTACAGACAGAAGAACAGTGTTGGGGCCCTCTTTCCTTAGCCTACAAGTTTCCAGCCTGATCTACCCTTACCCTTGGATACAATTTGTTTAGTTAAAGATATGCAAAAGTAATGTTCTTAATGCGGGAAAATACAAAAAAAATTAAACAAAAAAGTTTCAGAGTTTTGTTTCTTAAATTCACGTAAAAAGTGGAAACTACGCGAGTCCTGACAGAAATTTAAGTGACAAAAAAAGAATACTAAGCAATTCATTAATAATAACTAATAAAATATTTGGGTTTTTCTTCTGTTAGTACGATACCAGTCACCGCCAGGCTAAGATACTGGCGGCAAATTTTCGCCAAATACTAATAATAAGATAACATAATCTAAATAGATAAAAACTGCCACCAAATGGCACGTTTTTGCCGGTTCCATGAAAGTACAGAGATATTCATCTCCAAGTTAAAATATTGGCACTATCCAAGTTAAAATATTGGCCAAATCCAGCGTAAATATCAAATATCACAGGCTTTCAGCCTGATGGACCTTATCCTTGGGGGTATGCGACACAATTTTACTTAAAAGTACGCGAAAATAATACTTTTAATGAGAGAAAATGCAGAAGATAAGGGATTAAAATGAAACGCAAGAAGTCAAAAAATTTTGTTTCGTGAAATTCACGGGGAAAAAAATGGAAACTATGTAAGTCATAGTTCTATTTAACAGGAACTTAAGTAACAGGAAAAAAAAAATACCAAGAAATTAATAATAGTAATAAAATGTTTAGTCTTTTTTCTGTTAGCACACCACCAGTCATACCCAACAAAAGATATTGGCGCCAATTTTCGCTAACTACTATTCTGTCGCCAAATAACTAATGATAACATGGAAACGTAGTCTAGTAGACAAAAACTAGCAGCAGACCTTGATACGTTACTGCTGATTCCAAGTAAGTACGGAAATATTCATCGTTAACTTAAAATATTGGCCCTAGTTATTGCCAAATTCAACATTATCATCAAATATTGGCGACAATCCAGCAATGCAGTATATGAATAGGAAAGCTCGGTAATTGAATATTGACATCAGAGCTTAATTCGTTAGTGCTGTGCTAATGGAAAAGAGTTATTTAATACCATTAACGAATATAGAAAGTCCTGAAAGTGCAAACTCACCTTGTATAGAAATAATACTATATTATATATATAAACACGAAGAATTAACCCAGTATGACCAGCTGTAGTGGTTTCTCCAAAACTTTCTCGCATACACTCTAATAATAGGCAGATTATCCCTTATATGACACTGGCATACAGTAGCTGCAAAATATTAACTTTTTGCGTGGATTTAATTTTTTTTTTTTTTTTACTGAATTTAAGGTATC
This sequence comes from Argiope aurantia, assembly GCA_026543865.1. NCBI lineage: Eukaryota > Metazoa > Arthropoda > Arachnida > Araneae > Araneidae > Argiope > Argiope aurantia. Next base: position 139,358 of record JAPMOR010089904.1, read on the forward strand.
ATCGGTGGGGAGTTCTTTCGTAATTTATTTCTGGCATGCTGTTAATGGTATCCAAAAATCGAATTTGTGTTTTAGACATGTTTTTCTCAATTCGATTGAAACCAAAATTTGACACAAAACTGCACTTGTTGTCACAAAATCCCACACCAAATTTGATATATTTTAAGTCAGCGTGTTTTCGAATTGTCGCGTTTACACGTTTCTGAAAATACAGATTGACGGTCAGTCAACCCGTCGTTGCATTTGGCTCAAAATTAGATAGGTGTCTATAAAATAGATATTGTTACGAAATTTTCTTTACCGGGGTTCGTTTGGATAGTGGAAGTGATATGGTGTGTAGAACACTCAATTAGCAGGCAGAAGTAGAATAAAAACAACGACGTTTATTTACATGAAGACACAGGACAGCACAAAGCGACAACTATATACAGCACAGAAGACGATTATCTTCACCCGAGACGTGTAGCATACAACAGCACACACAGCAGCATACAACCAGAATCTACTGCAGACAGTAGCGCACAGCTCAGTTCAGCACTAGCTTGACTCCGTCGCTGCTCACCGTCGCTTACGACTCCTCCGCTCCGTCTTCGGACTTCTCCGACTCTCGACTACTGGCTTCGTCGTCTCCCCACTCAGACTTTTCTCTGGCAGCCGCAGCCCCTTTTATAGGTCTCAGGAGGCGGGGCTAGAAGCTTCTCAACCAATCAGGAATGTTCGAGGCGTATCTCGGTTCCTACTGGACGGATCGGGAAAATTCTCGAAGTTTCGGGTATTATCTATTTTGGCGCCAAAGTCGCCAAATTCGTCGCCAAATGGTCGCCAAGTTTGTCGCCAAGCTCTGGGACCTCCGACGCGCTAGTCCCATTCAGATGACTGTAAAACTTTCTTTCTATTGATGGAACAAACTATGCTGGGAAGCTGAATTGCAGGTTTGTAACAATATTAAGTCTGTGTACAGAGTCTTATCTACCTAGTTCTCTTCATTTTGTAATTATTGTGTTAACTTATTTATGAACAGATGGAAATCCTCAACAGATTTTACTCAAAATTTGTTAAATATCTGCAAATTTGATGTAAAGATCATATACCAAATTCTATCCGTCTAGCTCAAAGTGTTTTTTAGTTATCTTTGTTACAGACAGATAGACGGACATTTCCCAAAAACGTATTTTTCGAACTCAGGAAGCTCTAAAACTTGGAGATTCATAAAAATCACAAGTTCGGGTTTTTTTTTTTTTTTTTTTTTTTTTGACGATTACGATACTTTCTCTTACTATGTCTACGAGAAAGTAAAAATGCAATATCAAAAGTAAATTCCACAAATGTTATTGATTAAAGTCCTTTGACTTATGTTTATCTAAACACTTAACAATATTAATACCAATGATTGGCTGGATTAAGACAATGAGAGAAAGTTGGAAATAAAAAAAAAAAATTAATCGGCGGGCATGAAAAGAAATAGATGTTAGAAGTGGATGTTTTAAACCAAGTGTGTATACAATTCCAGATAGTAAATATATCTTTATGATAAATTTGTAAATTAAATTTTATTCATTCAGTTTTTTGCGTTTAAGAGTACATTCATAAAAGCAAGAACAGAAGACGTATTATATTATACAGCTCCCGAAACAAAAACTACGGTTTCTAAACTGTTTTCGAAACTTTCACTTCCCTTAACAAGAGAACGCACATCGCTTTACAGTCCCTTTTTTAAATAGCATTAGGGCTATTTTGGACGGACCTCGAAATTTTGAGCAGCGAGCAAATAATGAGGACGGCACCTGATCCACTTCATGGCATCATTCAGTCTGTAAACTATTAACTTTTCTTTGAATAAAAGATTAGACCAATACAAATCATTTGTTTATACGCTGGAAAAATTACATTTCAAATTTATTTTTTTCCAATAATTTAAGAATATCTCTATCATATTTATTTAAAAATCAATAAATTAGCTATCATGCATTTCATCCCGGCTAAGAAAATTAAACTGTCGAATCCCAAAAATCCAGCTAATTCCCACAAATCCAGCATTTAAAATAAAACGGCCCTCTTTTATTGAAATACTTATGGTAAATGCGCTCCCAAACTACATCGATGTTTGTCCCTTTTCAAAAACAAACGGTGACAGTTCCATTTATCATTCACGAACGGAAATGTTAGCTAATGAATAAACACGGTGTTGTCACAGAACTAAACGGATCGCGCAACAAAAAGAACGGAAAAAGAAAGAAGGGGACAGAAAAAGACAACAACAAAACTGCAGCAGAGAAAAGTAAAGTACGGTAGAAGCAATGTAAAAATTAGCGGAACCTGGCGAGCGGCAGAGAAGAAACAACTAAAAAGCATTACTTGTTTTCTATTTTTTTTAAAAAATCAGGGCACAGGGGAACTGCAGCTGCAGCTGGATAAAAGCCTCACAGCTGAGGCGAGTCAACATTTGCTAATGGATGCCCCGCTTTTGTAACTCAGTCCCGAGAAATTAGTTTACGAGGGCGACAAAGAACGCTGTCTTGAAAAAGTACAAAATCTTTATTAATTATGAAGGTTTTTGCTTGTTTTTTTGTGAACCTGGGAGGAAAATGACATGCTACGTGTAAAGCTACAGCTTAAAAATAATGATTTTTAAAAAAACTTCAAATAATTTCACTTTTTTGAAGCTTTTAGCTCAGATTTTTATCAAATGAAATAGCTTAAAGTTCTTTGAGAAACCTATAAGATGCTTTAATATTAATTTTCAAGAATTCCATATTGCTCATAAAAACTTTATTACTAATTTCTTGAAAATAAAAATTTCAAAAAAACAAATGACATACATACATTAGCTTAAATTTTGTTATACTTCTGATTTCTAACTTAAAGCAGATATTTTATAGACAAAGCTTAAGAAATAATTATCATATACATTTGAACATCGCTTTCGCAATTTTTAGTCCTGCAATGCATGACTTTTTTTAAACGATATATGTGTTTTGAATAATTCAAAAAAAAAATTTTAAATTTTTTAAGTATTTTTTTGTGAATTAAAAAAAAGAATTAAAATGTGTCTAATGGGTTACATTACAAATTAAACAATATCCCACTGATACAAATCACACTATAACAATTCTGTAATAAAAATAAAGGCCCCTTTTTTTTCAATAGTTTTTACGAAGCAATAAAAAAAATCATTTTGATTGTATTTTTAATGGTAGAACTATTCTTACAACAGTCATCTTTGCATTTTCCCAAGTTTCCAGTTAAAATTTAATTCTATACATTGCTATTCTATACAATAGATACTGATATTATAATCTATAGATATTTTCTACAAATTTTTATTAAAAGGCATTTAAAAAAAGGATTTCCAAACATTCATTGTTGCCTTATGGAAACCCATGTGAAATTTATAAACTGGGATAGAAACATGTAGCCACGATGCACTGAAAGGTTAAGGAACCAGAAGAATATAGGTATAAATCGCGGGAAAACCACTTGCAAAGCTAAAAATGCTCCAGAAAATAAGAGATGAATTGTGCATTATTAATGCAGCAATGCATTCTGTTTTTATCAGCAGATTTATCTCGATTAAATAAATACTCAATGCAAATTAATTGCTGATACTACCCTGTCTGGTTTCCCTCTGGGTAACAGAAAATTGTGTAATATATTAAAATATTGAGTTATATATTTTTTTAGTTGGATTTTCGTTCAACATGTACCTTTCCAACATTATTTATTGTTTTTTGCAATGGAAAACACATCCCAATAAAAAAAGTCGGTGTTGTCATTTGAAAATTTTGAAATATTATCAGTGTAACTGTATTTGTTACAGCTTAACTTCAGTTTTTCACATGATTCTTGAGGGCATAATTCAAAATACCTTCACCAAATCGTATACTAAAATTTTATTCTGTTCCAGCGAATGTTATGATAGTCACTTTATAATGTATCAGGAATATATTTAAGACTATTTAACGGAGAAGCCAAGTTTTCACAATACCGCCAGCTTCAGATGTCACTGATTATAATAGAGCAAAGTTAAATTTTCTGCCAAGATCCTACCAATCGCTCCCTTCTTTTGATACATTTACAATATGGGTTTGAGAATCACAGATAATGCCGAAAAAAACAGCAATGCAGCAAAAGTTGTCAATTTATATTTTATCGGGCCTATGTTTAAGACTATTTAACAGAAAAGAATGTTACATCGCCAAGCTTTCAAAAAGCTGCCAAATTTAGCAGTCACTGATTATAGCAAAGCAAAATTAAAGTTTCTGTCAAGATCCTTCTAACTGCTTCGTCTTTTGACACCATTTACAATATGGATTTGAGAAGCATAGATAGGTGGGGGGGGGGGGATGGCTATACAGCAAAAGTTGTAAAGAATTATTTAAGAAATAGGGTAACATTTCTCCAAAATTCGACCTGAAGTAATAAAAAGAATCTTTTAACACAGAAGGGGAGGAGAGATTTTGCTTTGTTAAGTGACCACCATCCAGAGAATCATTTATCATCTTCATCGTGTACAGGTTCACAGCCTGTCAGGTCACAAAAAATAACGAATGCTAATTTAAAACACGAAACATGATTGCATTAATAGGGAATTAAAAGACATGGCAAAAGATACGTTAGCTTTTTCTTTTATATATTGAAATTACAGTGCACAGTTTTCCTCCATACATCTAACCTTGCAATAAAAAAAAAAAAAAACTTGTTTCCGAAGCTAAATAACAGCAAACCTCCATAAACTCTTAATTATAAAAAATAAGTTATAAAAAATGTTAGAAAGGATGTCTTTTGGCTTTTCTTGATACAACATTTTATAAAAATAGAATACAAAAGCACAAAGCAAGTCCATTACTTATATTTCTTCAAAAAATGTAAAGAAGAAAAATTCGAAACTAGAGGACAAACAAGAAATGATAAAAGGAAAAAATGTTGCACAAAAAGAATACTAAGCCTTACCAATAAATAAATAGGGAATACTAGGCCTTACCAAAAAAACACTAAGACTTACCAACTAAGCCTTACCAATAAAAAATAATAATAATATACTTCGATTTAACATTAAGCCTTATCAATCCTTTTTGTGCAGAAGAAAATATCAGAAAAATACAAAAACGATTCAAAGGAATTAATCTGATGGGGAAAAAAAATTCTGTTGACTGCATGCAATTAAAGCGCAAAATAATCAAACAAAACATGAAGTTTATCCACGATTATTTTTCGTTTTTTTATTAAAAATAGCTATAATGAATTGAAAAAAAAACTATTAAAACCAGAATTATTTATCAGTTTCTGTGTCAAAAATAATATTTAATTTAATACTCAGAAAGCAAAAAATTTTAACATTTTAACATGCATATATGAAAACATAAAATTAATTACGAGTTTCATACTAAATTTGTAAAAAAATATTCACTGTAATTAAAAATTCCATAAATTCTTCTAATTAATTTAATAATTCCAGACGATACTGATTAAAGTTTTTATATTTGTTTAAAAAGAAAAGAAACTATAATAATCATAATATAATTATTTTGCTAAAAAAATTTGTTTACTATTTTTTATTAAAAATTCAAAGCGTAATATTTTCGCTCAATATTAATAGTCAAACTAATCACGACGATACATAAATTTGAAATTTGTTCAGCGCTAACATTTCTCTGAGTCTTTCGAAACAAGTCAGGCGACATATTTATTATATTAAACATTATATTAAATCAGCATTTTTCAAAATGTAGAAATTGCTGCCTTATAATCGGCCAATATTAAAAATATGCTATATTTTACCGACTCTATTGTGTCATCCTTGGCGAGTTATTTGGTGATTAATCCCTGGCAAGCGTTAATAGTATATAAAAACTGTAGCGGTTACAATTACTGCCTTCTCCTTTCTTCATAGGTGGCGCTACTAGAGCCACCTATCAAGAGCCATGTTTTCCCATGATTCCTCATTCTTGTCTCTTGTGTTGTCCTTGCTTGACGTGTGTATTTGTTCTATGCCTTGTTCTTCAATATGCTTGAGTTAAATGTTTGTGCCGTGGAACTTAACCCGCTAATAAAAAGTAGTTCCTGAAACTGAACTCATTCTTTCATCCATGGCATAACACATAATAAAGAGTCTCGTCCCTCTACAAAACGAATTTGTATTTTAAACATGTTTTTCCCAATCGATTGAAATAAAAATTGACACAAAACTGCAGTTGTAGTTACAAAATCACATACCATATTTGATAAATTTAAGCCATTGCAATTTTGAATTAACCCGTTTACATGTTCCTGAAAGTACAGACAGACAGACGGTCAACTTTTCATTGGATTTGACTCAAACTTGGGAAAGTATCTACACCAGAGATGTTAATATGTGTACCGAATTTTATCAACTTATTTCTCTTTATTTTGTAATTATTATATTAACTTATATTCGAACACTGGGACAGACGGACTTTCTCACCAGATTTTACTGAAAATTTGATAGAAATCTACAAATTTGATATAAAGACCGTATATCAAATTTCAAATGTTTTATCTCAAAGCGTTTTTGAGCTATCTTTGTCACTGATAGACGGATATTTTTTCAAAAATGTATTTTTCGAACTTACGCGGGCGATCTGAAACATGAACATTCATGCTATATTTCACCACGTGACGAGAAAGTAAAAAGCATTCGTATTTACGATGATTTCACTAATCGCAGTAAGGAACAACGGTGGAACTCCAAATATTCTAAACCAACTGAAATCAAAACTTAACTGGACGTGGATCCTATCAGCAGGGGTTTAAACCGGTGGAACACCCTGATAACCCAATCACCGCTCTCTTCCCCTTGCAGACCAACAACTGTGTCCAAAAGCCGGCGATTGTTGACGATTATATATACGCGTGTCTGGGGTCGGCGTGAGGGATGGGCCTTTCCAAATGGGATGCAAACAGAGAACGCGGTCAATGTAATGGCTTGTGGACATGGCAGGATTAATGCCACCGAGAGAGAGATGATCCCTGTGACAATGTTTTGGTCATTTGAATCAGAACGGTCAACGCAAATGGAATCAGAATTGTTTGAGAATCATTGTCATCATTTAGCGTGGATGCTCCCTGTGGTACTGAATGGTGGTAATCCGGGGCAATTTTCACATCTAGTGAAAGCAAAATGGTCTTCATAAATAAATGATTTTTTTTAAAATCAAACAATTATGGCACAAAGCAGCCGAGTATATAATACGAATATTAAGTAATTTTGAGAAGTGTAATGTTCATTATAATAATTTTAAGAGTAAATGGTATTGTTCGTCCATGTTCTATAGAATATAGTTCTTTAAGTTCTTCGAAGATAGAAAATGCAAGATATTGCAAATTTGAAGATAAAATTGTTATTGTTGTTGTATCTAATGGCACTTGTCTTTGACAAGCCCGCTGACTAAGTCAGCAATTTTAAGCCGAGAGAGCATCTCTTGTTTTTCAATAGCGCCATCTAGGGTCGAAAGTACGGCTTAGCTCTCTCACACGTCACAGCCCTTTTTACAGAGCGGACTGAATTCATTCATTTCATTTACTCACCCACAGATCGTAATTTAGACCTGAATCACAGAACGATCACCTCTGAAAGAGGATCCCCAGTGGTATTACTCTCGACGTGGAGGGCTTTGTGAGCACGATAGATTTATACGTGCGCCAGCCACCACATACACGGAGAGTCTTCGGTCGGCAGGGTTCGAACTCGCAAACCAAGAGATGCGAATCCAACGCCCTACTAACCAGGTTATCCCGGCCTTTGAAGATAAAATTAAATATTATGAGTGTCCTCGTCATAATAAGGCAAAATTGAAGGTGCTGTGAAATAATCGAATAATATAGCCTTTACCATGGAAAAACCGGCGGGAGTGGTCTTCTCAAAACTTTCTCGTGCAAACTCTAATAAACTTGTCATGACGTGGAGCACCTTACATGGCACTGGTGTACAATAGTTACGAAACATAAACTTTTGACATTTATTTAGCATTTTTACTGAATCTATCGCGTAATTCTAAGCAAGATTAGGCGATTAATCCCTAGCACGCATCAATAGCACCCAAAATTCGAATCTGTGTTTTAGAATCTTTTAGTTACCGATTAAAATAAAAATTTGACAAACACTGCACTTGTGATCACTAAATCCCATACCAAATTTAATATATTTAAGCCACTGCATATTTTACTTATCGCGTTAACTTATTTATAAAAGTACGTACCGACAGACAGTCAGATTAGTTAGTTAGTAGTTAGATTTGGCTCAAAATGTGACAATTGTCTACATTATAGATGTTAAATTTATGTACTGAATTTTACCTACTTAATTCTCTTCATTTTATAATTACCGAGCTAACTTGTAACCGTGAACAGATTTTACTCATAATCTGATAGAAATCTGTAAATTTGGTGTAAAGAACATATATCATGTTTCAACAATCTAGTTGAAAGAATTTTTTAGTTATCTTTGTAAAAGACAGACAGACATTTTCCAAAAATGCCTTTTTCGAACTCAGGGAGGTCTAAAACGTCGAGATTCAACAAAATTTTCGTGTTCGATTTTTTTGATGATTACTATACTTTCCCTATACTACGTATACGAGAAAGTAAAAACCAATGAAAATTAAATATATTCACCGTGTACTTAAACTAGATTTTGAAACGAATTTCTCAAAAAGAAATGTAACATTTTCTAATTTTTCTTTTATTTAAGAAATGAATGTTATTTTATATTTTGCTTTGAGTTTATGAATATTTAACGATGAAGAAAAGTACAGAGCATCAGTTCTTAATAAAAATTGAAATAAACACAAAAAGGCGATTTTAAAATATGTTTTATGCTTAATGACAAAACTAGACTCCAACTAAGGTCTTTGATAATTGAAATTATACAGAGTATATATGCTGTTTTCTAAATAACTCAAATCAAAAATTTATCAAAATGTCTGATATTTATGAGTTATTTTTTGCACAAATAAAATATTTAAGACTTATTTTTACAAAAAAATTTTTTAAAAAGTTCTAATTTTATCAATGTGATGAAACTTTACTTGAGCATACCCTCATTAAATTTCCATTTCCCATTTTTCCGAAATGCTAACTCAATAGACATTAGACATTTTTAAAATTGTTAATACAATACAAAAAAAATATTGCCAAATTTTTTATCTAATATTTGATGTAATATAAAAACTCAGCATTAATAATCAAAACTTATTTTTGTTATTTCATTAATTAACATAAAGAAGTAGAAACGATATTAAATATATCTAAAAATTTAAACGGAACCAAACATAAAATTACATGCATGAAAATAGATTTCTGCAAAATTGGAAATAGCGACATCTATTGACGAAAAAGAGTACCATATGGCAGTTATTTCTCTTAAAATTCAGAAATATAAAATAATGCTATAGAATTTTTCACATTTGAACAACATCAAGAGTTTCTAATAACTATTTCAAAATTTTCAAAAATTATTTAGTCAAAAAAAGATACTTTAACAGACACAAAAATAAGAAAATTAAAATTAACAACGCTTAATTATCAACGAAAATGACTCGAACAAAAAACGGTGACAGTAAAATACTAAATGGAGAATGAAGAAAAAATGAAGAAAATGAAGAAAAAAAAGACATGGAAAATGAAATGTTTGTGATAAATTGTTATTTGACATATTTTCAATTTTCAGACAAAAACAAATTATTTGTTCGCATCTGTCTTCCACTTGATCTCAGTTTTATAAATCCTGTCAGAGGTTCATAAAAATATATACAGATGGCAGCACAACATAAAATGGTCGATGGTTCTGAACCTTTTATCATCCTCCAACACTTTTATCATCCATAAAACACTTAAAAAACCATGTCATCCGTTGTTACATCAAAGTTGTTGTCTTCCATGCCGTAGAAAATTCCGAAAACTTAATCTGAATAGAAGTAATAAATATCTTAATAAAAATCCACAGACTAAAAACATATTTATTTTGTATTTCTATAACAACGGCATATTTGTGTTTGAAATTTACCGTACTTTGAAAAAAATGGAAAACAGCTCTCAAAGTACATGAAATCAGAATTTTTATACCGATATTCATTCAACATAGAATAAAGAGAAACTATAAAATTTATCATTAGAACAAAACAAATCGAAAATTAAATTCAACTTTTAAAAATGCAATGAATAAGAAACTTGCAGTGGTGCCATCTATTGAACAATATTTTAAGTATAAATCAGTATTAAGTACATGTACGCAAAAATAATATTGCACAATTTCAGAATAAAAATTCGTCGAAAAAATCACACTAAAAAGAGGGAATAGATGGTTTTAAAAAAATCTATTTCGAATAATCAGAATCAGAAAAATATTCCTTCTTATCCAACTATTTTTGATTGATTTTTCTCGCAGAATTTTGTATTTATAACATGACTGAAATGAATGAAATTTGGCAGTATTAAGTACTGCAGAACAATATCTTGAATAAAGTATCACTTATTTAAAAAAAAGAGAGAAGACAAATTCATGTTCACAAACCACATATCCAAACAATTTTTTAACAATTTATGTTAAAATGGTATACTAAAACAGAATCTATTACAATTCAGAAAAAAATTACCGAAAAAAAGACAAATTTGATTTCCCATCTTCCATTTCAATATATGATTCTAATATTCGTACATACGTTTAATCTTTTTCCAAAAGTGAAGAGGTGGACAATATTTTATGATGTTCTATATATGAGTCAATAATTTAAGTAAATAAACTCAAATTTCCCAAATAAAAAAAAACTGATGAAAATTGATTTTTTTTCACTTTAGATAACAATAAATTTATTCAGAAGGCAGCTTCTATATGCAATTCGATTCCACTCAATATCAGCACAGAACAAACCTACCAAATGCTACAACTTTAGGTTCATGAGAAAAATTACTACAAATTACCACTGGATGATACTTTTTAAAAAATATACAATTATTTAATTATGATACAAACATACAAGATACACCAACTTATATTTCTCAGGTCACAGAGAATTTTGCACAATACTGTAATACATTATGTTATTCAATATTCAACAATAATATACATTATAGCTTAATATCATAATATTGTTCAATATGTTTGTGTTTTTGGGGTTATAAGCTAATGGGTAAGTTTAGAGAAATATTTCTAAAAGAAATTTCGAAAAAAAAAAAGCAATAAAGAATCCTCAAATAAAACGAATTAAATAAAGGTGACAAATATCTTAAATCACAATATTACAAATATACATTTTTAATCAAATATATATATTTCAGGAAACAGATTTTTTTTAAATTCATATATTAATATGTACGTGAATTTAAAATAGTTAATATAAATTTATATTAATATATTCAATAAGAAATTTTTATATATCAGAATATTTTGGAAAATGAGTGGAGAAAAATGTGTAGAAATTTCTTTCATTTAAGCTCTTATCTTAAACTGTATTAATTAGTTTTAACAGGCATAAATTTAAATCAGCCAGTTGTTAAATCACTTACTAGGCATTTCGTAGAATTTTGTTCTTTATTAGGTCACTTTTTTTAAATATAAACAATAATGTTAAAACACGCTTTTTTTACTGTGTCATTTGACTGTCTTAACAATACATAAAGAAAATACAAATGTTTTACAAACCAATCCATACAAAAAAAAATAATGAACGAAAAACATTTCCAATTCTAGAGAATCCAAAAACACTTTTAAAATAGTAATTGCGTTAGAAGTAATCGAAACGATTAAATATTATTAGTGACATATCTTATGTCTTTAAGTGCGAAAAAAAATTTTAAGTAGTAATCGTACTAAAAAAGACTAATGTAGAAATTAAATTGTACAGTCTGATGCTTTATGATGAGAATTTTAAAGCAAACTGCATTTTAACTCAAATACACTTCCTAAAGTTAGAACATACCTTTTCTGTAATGTAGAGAAGTCGTGGGCGGATGCCTGACCAGAGGTCTAACCGATATTGCCTTTCTATTGGTATACACTCCATTATCCAACTGTTTCACGCTGACCACCTTACGACCCACTCGGACTCTTCTGTCATGTAATCGCTTATGTCCGGCACTGCGATGCAGATTCAGACCCACCGGACAATTGCCCATTTCGGGAGGACACTGCTCGACGTCTCTGGAGAGTCGTTTATTATTTTTTTGCCCTTCTAAATGAGCGGGGTGGCTCCAACAGGCTGCACTACCCTCCGCTCTATCCCTCTGATGAAGATCCTCCAGCTATCGACAGCGCCACTAAGGGCGGATGTTTGTTGTGATGGGGGAGAGTAATTGTCCATAAATTTTTTTCCCATTGGATGCAACGGATGGGGGTATTCCGGGAGCCATTTGGCGGGATTAATTGTGGGTGGGTGGTGAATTGTCGGACGGAATGACTAATGAACCGCTATCAGCAGCGTTTGCGATTAGAGGAGTAGCGCGCGCAAAAAAAGCAATACGGAAGATGATAGTGGAGCTTATCCATTTGGGATGTATTTTAAAGATGATCAAAAAATTCCAAATCATATTCTTGGTGCATATAGAAGAGAGATCAGAAAATAAATGAGATAATGGTATAATTTAATTAAAATAAAATAATTTTCGACAACAATGCCATTTGAATTATTATTGTGCCACGACTACTATTACTAATGCCAATTAGTAACAATACGGACAGAAAGCTGCAATACAACTTGAAAGATAAGCAATTTACTTATCCATTATAGTGAGGGAAACCCTTTTATTAAAAATTAAAATGGATAGACATTAAATTCTCATTAACCTCTAAGTGATCTATTTGCAACAATATGGGTAGAAAACTACAATACAATTTGATAGATAGGCAGTTCTTTTTTATTTATCTGTTAAAGTAAGAGAAAACTTTTTATTCGAAATAAAAATAGGTTGACATTAAGATCTCAGCAACCGATCAGTTCGTTACACGATTTCATTTGGGCTATACAGTCTTGCACCGTTTATGCATCGTTTCTTAATAGTCCCTATTCCTTCGTTACCCTTGTGAAGATCAAGTACTTCTTTTTCACGACGCAAAAGTTCGATTATATGTTGTTTTCCCTTTAAATATATTAACTTTTAATATTTTTAATGTTAAAAATTAATATTTAATTAATTTTAACGTTGTTTCCTTTAAATATAATTAATTAATTTCAATAAATCTAATTTTTAACTACGGTAATTACTTCCCAACTCCTATAAAAAGAAACTTTTCCTAGAAAGTTGGAATATATATATATTTTCAGAATAGGATTATTAAAAAGGCAAAATAGGTAATCGCAATTTTGGAAACCCCAAGCTCTCGATGAATTTCTTATTTTAGGGTATTTAATTTCGCACTTATATTGAATTTTAAAAAACATGTCCAGGAATTTATTAAAATTAAAATCAAGTATTGTACAACTTTTGGAACATTATTCCAGCAATATTTTCAGTTAATTACCACTTGCAAGTTTTGTACGTTGCTTTAAAACGTTTTTATATATAATGAGTGTTAAACATAAAATTAGTAAATATGAAAGCTTTTATTATCAAAAAATACGATGTTTTATAACATGTTATGATATATCAAATTTTTCAAACTGTATTTAAAAAAAGTATCTGGACTCTAAATTCTTAACCACCGAATATAACACTGTCAGAAAGATATGCCAAACATATGCATTAAAAATGCTGCAAAGGTAATTGGTGGAATTGAGTCTCGAAACCGCGACCCTTCCGCCACGAAGCCGGCACTCTGCCTATAGGCTATCGCAAAGTCGCAAAATATCCATATCGCGCCATCAAACAAGGCTGGATTAAGCCCTCTAGAATGGGGCTAATACAAGTTTCGCCGCCTTCCCCTCACAATCTCCACAATTTTCAAAACCTGATCTTTTTTATTACGGATTATTATTTTAATGAATAAATTTTGTCAATCAGAAATTTCAAAACATTTAAATTCGATTATTTTAAAGAAAGACCATTTTCAATAATTCGCTGATAAAAGATTCACAATTTAAATGTAAAAATAAAACAATAATAAAAACCAACAAAACTTTTTAATGCATTCAAAATATGATTAAATTATAGCTTCCATGCATATTTTGAAATTATATAGAAACATCTCATTAGAACAAAAAATATATAAAACATGCAAAATGAAATCAATTAATCCAGCCAGAACAATCGTACAAAATAGATAACAAAAAAACGCCTATCTGTGTAGTGTACTGACTTTTATCAGGAAATAATAAGTAACCAATCTCAATAAAGATTTAAAAGTCATAACAATTTATAACTACCATCTTATGTGATTCTTAATTTAGCCATATAAATAACAATAAATTTTAACAAACTCAAATTATTCATGTTTTATTCAATGATTGGAATAAAATTTATCTTTCGAATAAAACATGAGTAATTTGGGCCCAAAGAGAAAAAGAATTATCATAAATCATTTCAAGAAACCAAATGAGTTTCTTTAGCGATATCATGTGCGCAATCATAAATAAATAATCGTTCTCTCATTAAAGTTATATCCGATTTACTTTTTCGATATTTTATCGAAATTAATAAATCGTGTGATTACATTTTTCTCTCGGAACTATTTACGTACTTAGAGAATGGCATCACCATAAAAACAATTATCATCATTCGATTTCAATTTATTTTTATTAAACTTTTGATATTCTCATGTTTTATTTGTTTATTTAATAAATACCAAAAGAAATAATTCAGTTCATTCAGAAATAAAGCTTTGATCGAAGACATGTGACGTGACCATGGACTGCGCATGCTCCAACTAAGGAGTCCAATCGTCTGCAGTCAAATATTTAATGGATTGGTTACCATGGTTACGGTGATCGGGAATTTCCAGAAAAAATATTGCGACAGAAAGTAGTACACCGCAAAAAAAAAGAAAGAATTAGAAAAAAAAATGAGAAATCAAAATGTCTTTGTCAAATTGATTTCGAGAATAAATGCGTTTTGACAAAAATGATCATTATTGATTCAAGAGAAACATATTACCGTATATTGATTCTGCGGTATTATAATTTAATTATATGTGAAAATATTACAAGCATGCAATAAAAAATTCTTACAATCATTGAAAAACGGAATAATTGATGATTGATAATATACTAATAGAGGAAATTAATAACAAATGTCTTCTATATGCTTTCCATTCGCTGTCATGGAATTAATCAGCATACAAACAATGTCACAAAATCAGAGGTAATACATCAGCAGGAATGGATTCCCTGAAACTTTTAGGTATATTTTCTAATTAAGGTGCTATCTCCTTCCCCTTTTCTGTATAAATTTGTAGAATTTGTGCAAGATCTTGAATATTACAAGTGCTCAGATTTTTATTTTCAGTTCCACAAATGAAAAATGTATGCATTAAAAGAGATCAGTATTTGAATATTAATTCCGTGATACTGGTGATCAGCAGTTATGAAATATAGACCTTTGGCGAAAACAATAACATGCCAAATTTCGTCCATCTTCCATATCATACGTCACGTTTTGAGACAATGTTCACACAAATGGACAAAAAGATATACAATTTCTAAACGATTTTTTAAAAAAAAATTTTGATTTCAAGAAAGTTCCGGAATGTGAAAATTCGTCAAATATTTGACATCAAATTTTAATAACAACAAACTTGTCCCAATATTGCGTTTGCAATCAACAAAATATGTTGTGAGCGGTTTGGGTTAATTTTTTTTATAAGTGATATTCTACAAGCAAAGATTGATTCGAACACAATTCAAGACCGAGAAACTTATATTTTAACGAAACATTTCGTCTCAGTTTTTTTTTTTTTTTTTTTTACCCACATATATCATTTTAAAATAAAATTAAAATAAATTTCTCAAATAAAATTTCCAAAGTTTCATTCTGTTACTTAAAATACAAAAGAAATATTTTGGGATTCCTTTTACAGGAAATTATATATTCTTCGAGTTTTTTGAAAATTTAAAATATATTAAATTATTTATTAAATGAAAAGAAACGGAGTGTACTCACGTCTAATAGTGGGCGGCCCCACACCTCCACTCCTGCCACCACCTCCCTTGTTGTTTCCAACCGAGTGGTTCTCGTCCGCGGCCCAGTCACTCTCTGAAAAAGAAAAAAAAATTATAAATAATTGTTTGCTTTTGAAAAATTCAGCATGTATGAAGTGAATAAACTTAATTACTGGCAAATATGCAAACCAAAATCGGTAGTTATCCCAATTAATATCATTATCCCAGTAATTAAAAAAACACATTTAAATGTTTCTAGACAAGGTAATTGGGAGACAGATAAGAGACTTTAAGCTATAAAACCAGTTGTATAAATCTGGCTCTAATCCATGACTTGACTAGTCCGAGGTAGGACTTCACTAACTCGAGGTTTATTCGAGCATTTGAGATAATTGGAATCAGTAGCGCATTACTATGACTGATAGTGCAGCACATTCAGCCATAAATGCACCATGATTCCAGTCGAGAATAAAGAGATCCGTTATTGAGATTAATAGCTAGGGAGGGTAAGTCTTTTCCTGCGAAATATTGATAAATACTCAGGCATCAATCAAAAGACGGATGATAGTATACACGCCATGAAAACGATGTCACTTGTCGGAATCCGAAGATTACAAAAGACAAAATTCTAGCTCTGGCAATGGAAATAAGATTTTATAAACAAGAAGGCAGATATTCTAGTAACTTATCTGATATAGAGCATACAAGATTTATTCATTTCTTTTAGGTTTTAGCAGAACAACTATCAATGCATTCACGGTGCACCTGTCATATGAAAGTTCACAATACATTGCGAAAAGTCTATAGTTTAATGCCTAGAGTTTTTAAGTTTTCAAAATGCCTTCAGTTTCATTATCAAGTTTAGTTTATAACACATCGCATGCAGCACTTTAAAATCCAAAAAAATACTTATTCACTGATTTATATCAGTTTTATATTAGTGTCTATTTTTTTTAAATAGAAATTATTCTGTGATGCATTGCGTTCCTTTTACATTGATGTTAATTTCATTTCTATTTGCATGCTTCCTATACCTGCACCAAAAATAATCAAAGTAAACCGGTATCAATCACGGCTTCTCGCATGAAGAGTCTCGGCCTGAAAATTGACTGCAAAAAATACTGAAATCCCTATTTCCCTTAGTTTCCTTGGCATTAGAAGGTAAAAAGTCGATTCAGAAAATTTGATAGA
>JAPMOR010089904.1:171310-182528 GCA_026543865.1 Argiope aurantia
AACATTTCTTATGAATATAATTATGATCTAAATGTATTTATAAGAAACGGCCATTCTTCGTCAGAACATTTCTTATGAATATAAGTTGCAAAAATCTGGGTTAAACATTACGGCCTAAATGCATTTATAACAAACAATCATTCCTTATGAATATAAAAGTTGTAATAACTCTGGCCTAAATATTTTATAAGATTAAATAGATAGCATTGGATTTTTAAAAGCCTATGTTCAAAAGTATTTAAAATAAAAAAGAAAATTACTACGAAACTGTAATTTTGATTTCCTGAAAGAATGGTTCAATTTGTTAAAGAAATGACTTGATGCCAAGATATGACAAATAAAGATGAAACTCCCAAGCCAGGAAAGACGACAACATTGACGAATGAACCGCAAAAATCACTCTACCAAAAAGAAGTTTGAATTTTCCCCCAAATTTCATACAAAAAAAACAGTCTTCTTTCTTTTTTGATGCAACATTTCAGAATAAATTCTCTAATTTATTGCGAGCTGCCTCAGACGATTTCAATAAAGATAAAACTTTGCATTTCAGAATTAACTATTATCTCAGATAAGCGAACCGTGGAAATAGAAAGAAAAATATTCATTAAATTATAATTAAATTAGGCACGTTAAGGGTGAAGTTTTGGTTAATTAATTTTAGTTAGAATACGATTCGCACGTGAGAGACATTAAACTAAGCACAAATAGGTATTTAATTAAAAAATAATTTTTGTAAGACAAAAATATATAAAAAAATGATTTTAAACTTCAGTTTTCAAATATAAGATATCCATTTTTTTGCCATCATGCTTAAATATTACATAAATATAAGCTTAAATGTTTACGAATGAAATTTAAAAAAAAAAAACTAATTATGTAATGCGTAAATAAATTACAGTTTTTTTTTAAGTTTAGGAAACAGGAATAACACTAAATAGGAATATTGTATAGGGTACATAATGCAGGGGGAAAAAAAGCTTTCAAGGCAGCTGCAACTCAACGAAATCAAAAAGTGCGAATTAAATTTCTATGGGCTTCAAAATAACACAATAGTAATCGGAAACAAACAGCATAAGTAATTAAAGTCAATTGTCATTCCAAGCAATAATCAAACAGACCTTCAGGTATTATTTCCATCATTCAATAAGTGTTTCTAATTAATCTAAATAATCTGAACCTTTATTATCGAAGTTTTAATAATTTGAACTCATCAATGATATCTAAAGAAATATCATTTCTAAACGCGTTTGCATAAAAACAATCACATGCGTACATTTATTTGTTATTTCTGTAAAACATAATTCTGCACAATAAACAATTTAGGGGTTCTAGAATTAGATGCATGCCTTGCCAATGGATAACAGAAAAAGACTGAGTTAGCAGCAAAAGTGACCAGCAATTTAATATGTATGTAGTTGCACAGCATTCTTACCACTATTTGTTACAAAATCGTCTAGTTTTATACTTTGTGTATTACCATTATTTTTAAGTAATTATTTTTTATTAGTATATAGAAATTTCGATTGTGATTAAAGTTAGTTAGCTCAAACCTTCTTTAATGGCTGGATCTCCAGATTTGGTTCTACTGAAATCATCACGACCGATCAAGGCCGCCAGTTCGAGTCTCGGCTTTTCAAAAATCTTGGTATTTTTACAGCATACAAGCGTTCCCGTTCAACTAGGTATCATCTGTGTTTAAATGGAACGGTCGAACGTGTTCATAGGCAACTCAAGGCCTGTTTGATGTGTCATCCCGACTCCTCTTGGCTCGAAGCACTACCCGTCGTTTTGCTCGGTATACGTAGCCGTGTACAAGGAGGACCTTCAAACTTCATCTGCTGAACTTGTATATGGCGAATCCTTAAGACTACCAGAAGAATTAATTTCTCCCATTTTTATTGAGATGCCACCAATCAACCCGTTCCACGTTCGTTGACAGACTCCGGACTCGCATGGGCGAATTGCGTTCTGTTTCAGCTTCTGTTTTTAAAGATTTAGACACTTGCGCTTTTGTTAATGCTCAGTGATGACTCTCTTCGAGGGGCATTACAACCTCCTTACTCATGTCCTTATCGCATTTTGCAGCGTCTTGGAAAAGTATTCGTTCTGCGCATGGGCACAAAGGAAGTCCACTTCAGTGTGGATCGCATCAAGCCAGTTTATATCCTTTCTGGTGACACTCCAAGTTCAATGGCACCTGTTCCAAGGCGTGCTTTCAAACGATCCAGGATTACTACTCGTTCTGGGCGATATGTAAAATGTACGGACTTTTCCCAAACCAAATCATTTCCCTCCCCACGAGAGTGATGTAGCTGCACAACTTCCTTATCTTTACTTTTAATACACAATATTCGTACCCCTATTTGTAACAAAGCCGCCTTGTTTTATACTTTGTGTATTACCACTATTTTTAATTATTTATGTTGTGTGCATAAATTTTGATTGTAAATAAAGTTAACTCAGATTTGTCTTGTCTGAATGGTAACCAGCTACTTACATGCATATTTAATGTAATGATATAGATATGATGTTCGTAATATATATATGTAATGATATTTTAAACTCTTAATTTCAATTTAATTAATTTCCAAGATTTTATCTTAATTTAGCCCATAGTAAGTTCATTCTCTTATTTCTTGATCCAATTCAACTTTCTCCACTTAATTAATCCAAGAGAAGCATTATAAAATTGTTGAATCGGCTAAATGCCGACACATTCTCACGCTCAGGCGAGAAGGGACAGAAAACTGTCCAGTAAGCATATTCTTTTTTAAAAGATCCCTGTGTTTCCTTTACATGTGATTAACATGCGTCAGAAATCCCTATCAGAATCTTAATAATATATTAACACTGTAAAAAAAATATTTTCCCTATCCATATCTCATGTTATATAAGACGAGGGATAATTTACTTCTCGCTTCTTCCCAACTTCTGCTTTTGTGCGCGCTGTGGCGGACGTTGCCTTGCCCGTGCCTTCTTGTAAATAATCATGCCTGCCACTCGGAATAAAATAAAACGAAATTAAAACTACAAAGTCTCTTCACTACTTCAAAACTGCATCCTGCTTCACATAAAATAATGTTTATATATATATATATACACGCAATATTTTTATCTAATTTCAATCTTAAATTAGTCCATGTTAATTCATTCCTAAATGCTCTCTTATTTCCTGATCTAAATCCCACTTTTTTACTTAATTATTTCTAACATGTACTCTAAATAAATTGATCATCATTGCATTTCCCATACTCGGTAAGAAGGAATATAAATCCCTAACACCTACGTACTTTTATTCCAAGATACCTAAGATTCCCTTTACTAAGTCTACACGTGTCACTGAAATCCCTATCAGAATCTCAATGTAAAATCACCGAAGGTAAAAATTTCTGACACTTTGCTTTTGCATCGCGATGTAAACAGACATCTTTTTATCAGCGATCCCCCCTTGTATAAATTATGAATCTCATGGAAGAATAAATTGAATTATCAGATCACTGATCAGCGAATACAAACATTTAAATAATAAAATATTGTACCTCTAAATGATAAAATATTAAGTGTTAAATAAATCTTTCCTTTTTAAATTAATACTTTGCTAACAGAACACATAATTTTACGTAAACTTTATACCTATCTAGCTCTAAATGAAATAATAATAATAATTTTTTTTTAATTCATTAAATAGTAAAAATATATCGGCTTCCTTTTTACACCTTTAAGCAATACAAAAAGAAATTAATCGTGATGGCAAAATGGAAAAGAAAATATATCATCAATCTTGGGTCTAATTGGTGGGAGGGGGACTTTTTGAATAGTGCCCAGGATTTAAAATTCGGGTCAATAAATCAGTTACAATCATTTAATAAAGTAAAAACAAAAAATCTTAAAATGCGCGAAATGCAGTTATTTTGATGATATTACATATTTCATTATTTGACAGAAAATGCTGCGTTTCCAAAATTCGAAATATTTCTCAAAGTTACATGTAAAGCCGTACTCTTAACGAATGCTTGAATCCCATAACGACCCTCTCCAAGAAGCATGAAGCACAAAAAATTGACGTGACCGTTCAAAATTACATTGCATTTTACCGTCTTCCAACAAAAAAAAGCATGTTCTTTAGATTCTTCAAAAGCCAATCGAGCAGAACGGTCACAGTTAGGAGACAAGAATGGGAGGGGGACAAAAGAATTTTTGTCAAGCTATTATTTGGCGACGTGACGCAGTTTGCTGGACAGCATGTCATCCGATTCATATGACACCGCCTGTCAGAAGAGGTGCTGTTTTTATTATGTTTAGTTATTTAGAAACGTAGTTTCTGACTCTGAAGTACTTTTCAGTCCAGACAAAAATAATTTAAGGTTGAAAACAGCCATATTGTTCTTTCTTATCTAGCTT
This sequence comes from Argiope aurantia, assembly GCA_026543865.1. NCBI lineage: Eukaryota > Metazoa > Arthropoda > Arachnida > Araneae > Araneidae > Argiope > Argiope aurantia. The sequence continues at coordinate 175,712 of JAPMOR010089904.1, forward strand.
TCTTCTGTAAAACGAAAAATATCAGTCATTTTTAAGACTAAGGAGTAAATCTACAAAATAAGATAGTTATTGTTCTGTTTTCTTGAAACAACTTTCGCATGTGGTTATCCAAATATGATGTCAGTCTTACGCCTATGAATCCATCTATATTTTAAATATCACAGTTTACATAATGTGTGTGTGTGTGACGAAAGAGAAAAAATTACATTACTACTAACATGCAATTCGAAATAGATTACCAACATTCAGTTCTTAATAGAAGCTTAATATTAAGCCAACAGAATCTAAAATGAAACACAAACAGAAGTGCAATTTAAAATACATTACAATAAATTACATCATATTATATGTTTATGGTAATTTTTGCAATTTCGTATGTTATTTCATTCAAATCCAGTTGAGTTTAATTAGATTAACATTCCTTTTTAAAGCAACAATATGGCTATTTTGGAACAAACCTCGTAATTTTAAACGGCAGTCAGAGGACGAGGACGACACTTGGGAATGGCACCACTCCCCTCTCCATGCTTCCACACCGCACCAGCGGGAGGACGTTTGGCCTCGACGGATTTAACGTGCACCAGACCTACTTGCACGACGGTTCTTCGGTGAAAGCGGGTCTCGAAGCTGAAACCCTCAGGTTTCAAAGCCGAAACCAGGCCACCGCGGTCCTTATTCAAATCCAGCAAGCGAGAAGTAAGAAGGGTACGTCGCAAAAAGTCTTTCATCGACTTTAAGGGTAGATCAGGAATGCAATAACAAGGCATTTTCACAGTGAAATATGGGATTGCAAATACAAAGGAGTTCGCCAGAGGATACAATTTATCAAATAACTGTGTAAAAGAAAATGATACATTAGATAATGTGTACAAAACAGTGTAGGTAAAAGGATTCTCTATAAGATGCAATTTATCAAAGAATTGCGTGAAAGCAAAAAACACTTCAAATAAAGAGTGCAACAGAAGTTTAATTGGTCGCGGTTGCCTGGTGGTAAGGTATCGGCTTCAGAACCGGATTCAACAGAAGAAGCGTCGTGTAAGTGGTCCTGGTGCACGTTAAACGTCCTGGTCAAGCCAAATATCCCGCTAATGTGGCGTGGCGTGGTGTGGAGAGGTGGGTGCCGGCTTAGGTGTCGTCCTCATCATCTGATCACAGTTCAAAATTACGAGGTCCGTCCCAAAATAGTCCTTGTGTTGCTTTTAAACGCGACGTTAATATAACTAAACTAAAATAAACACACAAATATAACAATACAATTAGATAAATAACAACAGACGAAGCGTACTTTTATTTCCAAAGGGAAGTTCTTTGAACGCTTATACTAAGTACTGAAAATGATGATATTGTGTCCTGTATCTATCATGCTACATATAACTTGCAATGTTGTAATAAACTTATAACTATAAATATGCTCCTATAAATCTGTCTTATTAAACCTATGTTGTGCATTTTAGTGGTACATCGTTTCCTTTTATTTAATTTAAAAGGCAAAGACCTTGTAGCAGTTCAACTATTCCAGCATTCTGTGCCAATGTATGTAATTTCGTTGAGCCTCAACACATTATCATGCTGATTTTTTTTTTATTATTATTATTATTCCGAATAGTTAATAAAAAAACTTGATTTTTGTTTCAAGTTGCTTTCAATTTCATATTGTAATACTTTTTTAGATACTAAATCCCGAAGTTGCGAATTAAAATGTAATGATTATAATTATAATTTTTATATAAAAATTGTTAGTGAACTTTTATTACCCAAGAAATAATTGCTAGTCAAATTTGTTTATTCTAGATCTAAAAGTCTTCATTCTAGAGCGTTGCATTTTATGGTTATGCATTACGTAGCAGAATGCATCAAGCAATTTACTAAAAGCATGACGGCCTCAACACATTATCATGCTGATTTTTTTTCTCCGAATAGTTCATATAAACAGTTGATTTTTGTTTCACGTTGTTTTCTATTTCGTTAAAATATTGTAATATACATTTTGAGATACTAAACTTTGAAGTTACGAATACAAATGTAATAATTTTAATAATTAAAATTTTATGTAAAAGATTTTATAAACTCCTATTACTCAAGAAATAAATACAAGTCAATTTTGGTTGTTTTATAAATCTAATATTCGCCATTCTAGAACGATGCATTTTGTAGTTACGCATTACGTTGCACAGTGATCAAGCAATTTACTAAAAGCACGATGGCCTCTTTTCCGAATACTTTACATAAGTAGTTGATTTTTGTTTCACGATGCTTTCAGTTTCTTTAAAATATTATAAAGCATTTTTGAGATATTAAACCCAAAAGTTATGATAAAAATTTAATAATTTTAAAAATTAAAATTTTATACAAAAATTTTAATGAACTCCTATTACTCAAGAAATAATTACTAGTCAGATTTGGTTGTTCTAGATATAACAGTCACTATTCTAAAACGTTGCATTTTGTGGTTATACAATGCATCAAGCAATTTACCAAAAGCATGACGGCCTAAACATATTATCATGATAAAATTTAGCTACTTTATCCCAAAACAGATCGGTTAGTAAAAAATTAAAAGAAATTGAACAACTAAGCTATTAGGTCTCATAGCATGTACAGTGGTATAGATCAAACATAAACTTAAAAAACAAACAAGAAAACAAAAAACTCTGTTGCAGTTCCAGAAGCAATATCGTGCTCACTTTGACAGCTCTATTTCTATTCCTTTTCATCATGGCAAAATCCAGTCATTCATAACTGCCGAATGATTTATGCAGAAACTCAATCCCAACCGAGAAAGCAGAACGGAAATACTAATCGCACCAATTACAAAACCACACATCGGGCGATCAAAACAGGCGGAAGGCACTCTCGATTACTACAGAGCGCGGCTATTCTGGCTCCCTAAAGCAGACACGTCTTCACTCAGATTATTGTTATTTTTTTTAACTCTTGGTACCAATTTGGATAATTTAATGATGCGAAGTTTCTGATTAGGTCATAAACTGGTTATGGGGCTTCTGAAGTAATTAAATTGATGCTGGACGTATTTTCCACTCGACTTGCATATGCTTAGCGACATCCTTTCATTAATAATATCGGCTCATTTGAAAAGATAAAACTATGACAAGACTGAAGTCACGACGTTCTGATAAACTTCGTTTTCAGTCAGGATGTCGGATCAAATTATTATGCTTCACGTTTATGGAATTTAAAGTAATGAAAGATTCTAGATATTTTTTATTGTTCTATTACGATTTTACTATTTTAGTCGATGTGACATATTTGATTTAAAAAAATTGCTAAAATTCGAAGCAGACTAATCAGAGGAGTACGGTCAATACGATAATGAAAAGCCCGTTTTTCTACGGCTTGACTACTGATTGTTTTTGATCATATTTGGCTCCAAAATTAGCAAAAGGCACTAATATTCTGTCTCCAAGGTACTTATGTATGTACAAGGTACAATGTACCCTTATGTATGACACATAGTGTTCCTCCCATTTTCGGCATCCATTCCTGGAGATTCGAAGCGGACTAATCAGTGGCGTACTGTCGATACGCCACTAAAAAGTCTGTTTTCCAATAACTTGGCTATTGGCTCATCTTTTCTTTTCTTTTTTTCATCATATTTGTCTTGAAAACTGGTAAAAGGCACCAATGTGTTTTACTTCATGATAGCCTTTAAGTCTGATACATATGGTGTATCTATATCCATTCTTGAGGATTCTAAGCGAATAATTCAGTAGTGTATTGTCGATACAGTAGTGAAAAGTCCGTTTTCCAGCGGCTTGACCAGCAACCTTTTTCCTCATATTGGACTTGAAAAGAGGCAAAAGGTACTAAAACTCTAATTACATTGAAATCCATAAGTCTGGTAAACGTAGCATCTATATCCCATTTCTGCACACTGTCTTGAAGAATCAAGGCGGATTATCATTGGCATTAGTATATGGAGATCTAGTCATGAAATCATCTCCAAAGTCATTAGTCACTTAAGGTGAGTAAATGGCACTCGAAACATGTTACTATTTTTTCGTTCCTCTCATTATATTTGACTTCAAATAAAAGCATAAAGATATTAATTCTTTTTGTTCATAACGTCGGCTAAATCTGACTCACGAGGCATGAATATTCCATTTTTGTGACCTCCCCAACGCATCGAGGGGGGCTACGTAGTGTCGTACTGAAAGTTCGTAGAGTCCTGGTGATAAAATTGTCTCTCCATTCCGTTTTAAGTGGTTTATCACGATTAAATGGCGACTAGTATTAAGTATATATCTCGAGGCTTGACACAAGTGATGACACTTTTCTTGGCATACGAGTTTATTATATCCTACGAATTAAATGATTGATGAGGATTAATGATTAAATGAATTAAATATTTGCAATTGAATTCCAATGTAAATTTAAACTCATTTCTCAGAGTCTAGCAATACATTTACCGATATTAACCACCACCTCCCGCGTAACCCTTCCCCTCTCTTCACTTCATCAGCTTCGGCTGGGGGTCGGCACAGCTACGCGGAGGTTAGAGGGATGATAGCATTCATTTTTCGACTGCTTGTCATATTTAATTTAGTAAAGTGGTATGAAGGCATTAATCTTCCACAAAATCCCCTTTAAGTCTTTTGAGCAAGAGGCGTATATATCCCCTTATTGTCTCCCTTCAACGGAGAACTGAAGCGGATTGATTGTTCAGGGTCGTAGTGAAGTTAAATAGCGCCCGGATCATATTACCTACTTTCCGGAGTCAAGATTAGTGACTTAAGACGGATAAATGAAAAACCAAACCGGTTGGTTTAATTGTTGTTGTTTTTTTTTGGAAGCTGCTATCATAAACTATAGTATAGAATACAATTAGATTCCCCGGTTAGAAAAATGTGTAGGGATCAACAGGTACGTTTAGCCCAATAATTATTATATTTATTAAATTTTACTCAAAGCATTTTTTATGTTACCTTTACCCTTAAATGTATATTGCTGCCAATTGTCTATATCTAGTTCTACTTAATTTTATTCAAAAACCAGACTGTGTTCGTTTCCGAATGCATATCAATAACCTCGATAACCATAGACAATAAATCATGTGACAGAAAAAAGTTGATATAAAAAAGTTGATTGGTTTCTATTTTCGAGTTCCCTATAAAGGAGTGATCTATCTAATTGCTAAAAAAATTACTTTTCATATGTTGTCAAGTAAGCTGTCAATGTTTGATGTTGTATTTGAAAATTATATTAGATACAAACTAGATTTTTGGGAATACTGTATGTTGCCAAAAGTCTACATAGAACTTTTTTCAAAATAAATATACCATATTATTACTTGGATTTTATAGATTTATTTTTTATGTATCCTATAACTATTTTCTTATTGTCAGACGATATTTAGGTTCAAACCCTGTAATTGTCAAGATCAATCGTCTGTAAGGCCCACTGAGTAAAATGTTCAAATAATAGCAGTGAAAAATGCATGTGAATGGTGCTTATAAAATGTTGCAGGTCGAGAAGACTTCTTAAAAACACAGACTCTTATTTCTTGCGACAAACAAAACATTTAATACATTATAACATATCACACTGACACAAACAACGAACACAAGTTAAAAAGAAAAAGAATCTGAATCAATCTACGTCTAAGTATGCGCGCACGAGTGATTCCGCCCTTAGATAGAGTGAAAAAAACATTTGCATAAGATTTGCATAAAACCGTCAAATAACATCTTGCATAAATAATTAGGAGCATCATTTTATTTCATGTGATAAATCGTTGCATACGGGGTTCGAATCATCAACAGTTTGTGTACACGCATTCGGATGGAAAGAAAAGCCCAATATGAAACGAGCATCCTGTTTCTGCTAACACTTATAATAAACGATTTTTTTTTTAATTCAAAACAAATAATCAAGCACTTAAGGGTAAAATGCGTCTTGTTTATTCATCAACTATTCCGAACAAAAGTTAATGAGAACTACGCTATAAATGTTTGCTCCAGTTTTACATAACACTTGTAGAGAAAAAAATCTGGATTCATTTAGAAAGCTAAGATTGGAAAATATTTGAGAACCACTAACATAATAAATTTAAAAAAACTTTCAACACAATTACAAACTTTCAACACAAGTAATAAAAAAAAAATTTCAACACAATTTACCTAATAATTTTATAAAATCAATTTTACTTTCTTTTCAACGTGTTTTTCAATCTTTATATTATGAAATCAAATCGCTAATACTTATTTAATAAATTAATAAAAAATTGCATTAATCATTTTTTAAATCTTTTAGAAAACAGAAAAATGGAAAATTTATGATTTTCGTAATAAGATCTCTTAAAAATAAAAAAAAATACAGAAAATTTAGCAAACAGACGGGGAGTTCAAAAAGGTGGGGTCGATATACCTATTCTAATAAATCTGGAAAAGGTAACTTGCATTCGTTTGTCGAAATATGTCGGAATAAAAGCACATTAAAAATGAAAATGTATTAAAAACCAATACATGAATGAGAACGACTGATAAATCCTTACTCACTTTTCGTTTCCGGAACTTTTTCCCTGTTCGATGGATGAGTTGGCCTGAAAAATCGATATTCCGATATCTTCGATCTTAATTCCGAATACAACTTTGAACCAGTATTGTAAAAGATCGATTTCAAAAGTTTGGTACATCTCAAAGATGATAACGATCGTGAATCTGAAGTGGAAGTGAACTTGAGACGGAAGCCATCTGGCGATTCTAAAGTTTCGAATTGGCGTGAATTATGATAATGAATTCCCATTATTCTCTAGAATAACGTAACAGTATCCAGTGCACAAATTAATCGAAGTAAAATG
>JAPMOR010089920.1:0-31773 GCA_026543865.1 Argiope aurantia
ATTTTTAAATCATAAAAAGATGCGAAAAAGGTTCAAATGTGAAAGAAGCGAAATAAAGATCGCTGTTGTGTCTTACGCTTAGAATTTTGGCGTCAAATGATGAGAAAGTAGACAATATTAAGTAGCCAGAAACGCCTTTCTTTTTTAGGTTTACTTTAAATTTATAAAAGTAGCTTGTCTCCAAAGATCTCGCTATTGCATTCTGTGCGTTATTGTTTAAAGCGTTTAATGCTTGTGCTATTTAGAGATTTATTCTGATTACTATATAAAAATTGATAGATGTAAGTATTATTAAAAATCTGTGTTCCCATAGATGATAAAGTAAATTCGTTAAAGAAATACATTAACTTTTCATGCTTGATTTTTTTTTTAATTTGTGAAAGACAATTTTGTAAAATTTATTGCTTCTTCCCCGATTCTTTTAATTCTGTGCATTTTACTTAAATTGTATTGGTGATTTATTTCCTTTCTATAAATCTTATATAAACATTTAAAAAATGAGTCCTGTTGTCGGATTAAAGTGATATTATTCTAAATGTTAATTTTTAACACACTGTCATGCATATCAAAAATTGCCTACAATTTTGCTTATGATTGCTAATTGCCTTTTAAATATCTCGAAATCATGCGAATTGATCGCAAAAACGTATGAAGTACTCATTCTGATTTTTCAGTAAAATCGTAAATTTTTGATTAGCGCAACGATTACTTTCGTATGCCGTGAAAATCAATGCGATGCATATTATGGTAAATCTTTCTCCGTTCATTTTAACCAGTTTTGATTTTATGCAGCGTTTTCTAATGTTTTATTATGATGTTGATTAATGTATTGTTTTGTTGGCTTCTTGCATTCATTGTAAGATTTTATATCATGTGTTTTGAAGTGAGAGGGGTGTAACATAACCGAAAGATTAAGTCACAATAAACAAAACCTAAAACTTTCAAATTATCCTTGTTCATGTAAATTATTTACAATTCAAAGATTTCTGATTTTCTTTATCCATTTTTTCAACGTCTCCTGTTCTGAAAATTTAACACAGCTGTTGGGACAATTAAAATGCCTTAATATCTAAATTTTAATGTGTTTAAATACCATTGCCTGAGACAGATTACAACAGTATTTAAACGAACCCATTTTTGAATTCAGCTTATAGAAATCTCGGAATTTCTGTTTCCGATTCAATGGAAGTGCTTCGGTTCTTTCCCGTTTATATTTATAAGACATCAACTCGGGTTAAGAAATTTCCTGCAAAAATGACGAGATAATTTGAGCATAAATTAAATAGAAAATCCCTTTACAATATGTAGCATAGGATAATCCTTTTAATGATCAATACTTTATTAGGATTCCTTTGAATAGCTTAGTGAATTTCTGGTTTCATTACTGTAAAGGCGATGTATGCAGACTTGTGGTTATTGGATTACTTCGCAACACCATTTAGAGAATACCGAACTGATTCCTCCTGGTTCAGTCCTATTTCAAAGAATTTAATTATGTCTTTTGTAGAAAGTATATGCAGTTGCTTCTTAATTATTAATTTTCTGCAAAGAGAGTAATTGGATGCGCATTGCAGTTGATCGAAAATCAAAATACTTAGTCTCAGCGAGCAGAAATATGCTCCCATGATAAGCATCGAGACAGTTGAAACCAGGATTTTGAATCGAAGGATTATTTATGGTTAAGAGGAGAGAAGATCAGAAATTGATTTAAAGACGAGAAAGAAAAAATAAGTTCCAGGAAATGGTTAATTCGAAATTTAATTAAGATTCTTTAATTCGATCCTTATTCTTGTTCTTTCAATTTTTAATAACCATAATGTGGAGTCATTGTCAACAACTCAGGTTAATGATACTTAATTTTGGATCAAATTTTTACTATTTATTAATATCAGTAAGTTAAAATACAGCAATTGAAATTTTAATAATAGTTATATTTTTTATTACCCGCTTATTAATTCTGTATCATTTATTAAAACTATCAAAAATTAAAGATATTTTTTCTGTTAATTTTAAAAATTATTATTTTCCACATATTTTTAGATCTAGTTTTTCATAATTTGAATTTCTGATAATCTGACAATCTTTTGTGGTTGTGTTAGCTCCGAATAAACCACGTTTCTTTACATTTAACGAGCTCACTGCCTTGATTGATGTCTGATTCGGTAGTGATTAGATATTGGTTCTCCTGTTTTAGTATCCTTTTTTAGAGTATCTAGTAAAATGCTTACTTATTTGCTTTTTTAATTGCAGCAGAGAAGAAAATAACTAATCGGATATCATGTACGAATAGCTGGTGATTCACGTGCTCAGAAACGTGTTAAAACAAGGAGTTTTAAACAAAACAGGTTTGTTCTACTCGAAGCAAATTCTACATTGACTGAGAACTTTTGATATCACGTGAATGGGAGGGAGACGGTAATCAACATGTTCAAACCAAAATGAGACAACGTTGCCTCATGTTGTTCAAGTGTCGGTCCTTGTTGTGGATTAACCCTCTGCACTCTGAAAAGTAGTTAGATGCATAACTGTCCACTTAATACAAGAACCTGTTTATTGTTCGAAAAAATAAATTAATATAAATTGTTTTAAGTTGAATTTCCCCTAAAAATGAATCTACGTCTTTTCACCATTCTGTAGGCATTTTTAACAATCAAAATAGAAAAATAAAGCGTCAAAATGATATACCGTCTTGAATGGTGCCTGAGAGGAGTCATCCGAGTTCAAAGGGTTAATATATGAACATGCAGGCATTATGCAAGATTGACCACTAAACCTTGAGCTTCCAAATATGTCGGCGGCTATGTGTGTCAAGTGATAAATTTTTAGGTTCTGGCCAGAAGGTTCGAATTTTGAATACTGATTCTATAAAAGATTCATCACATATAATATTATGGGGACGGTGTACGTTTATCTTGTATCATGGATCAAGTGCCCTCCCACTGGTATGATGAGGATTCTCAGAGGGAGGATATTTAGTAAATTCTCGGTCAAAGCTGAAGAATTTTTCGTTAGGTAGTTTTTTAAATTTTTATTAAAAATATTTTTGAAATGAAAAGCAATATTTACCTATATTGAAATATCAGATGTTTAGTTCTGGTGATGACTGCTCTTGTTTTGAATTAAAATTAGAGGAAATAGATACATCTTGTTACTGCTTGAGTCTTCCCCCTTTTCTTCGCGCAAAGAAATTATCAATGTGGAGTGCTTACACTGTCTACAAGGACACGGTGGTCTGATGGTAATATCTCAGTTCCGGAACCGGAGGGCTTCAGCCTCGAGACCAGATTCCACCGAAGAACTGTCGTGCAAGCGAGTCTGGTGCACGTTAAGTCCCTCGGAGCCAAACGTCCCCTTGTTGGTGCGATGTGGAAATTTAGAGAGGGAAGGTGCCAGCTTGGGCGTCGACCTCGTCATCTGACCGAGGTTCGAATCTATAGGTCCGTCCTAAAATAGTCTAGCTTTGCTTTAAAAACGGGATACAACTAAACTGTACTTATTGCTTTGGCTGAGATCCGATTGGGGGAGGTTCAAACTCGATTGGAATGAGCGTTTTCGAAAGTGCCATAAATTTTTTAACTAAGCAAAATGAAAAATTTTACTCGGTTTTTAATCAAAAAAGGAATTCTATTTTTATTTTCTTACGACAATTTATCATTAGTTTGAATGCAGATACTTCTGCATCTAATTGCAGTAATGCATGAAATTGATTATCCTTTTAATGCTTTCAAATATCATATTTCTTAACAAATTTATACTGGACACTAGATTAAAAATACTTTTATTAAATCAAATTGTTTCATTGCTAATTTCTACTTGACGTTAGAAATATTTAAAAATGATTCAAAGGAAAATCTATAAAACAGAATGTTTACATTGCTTTAAAATCGCAGTGCGAAGGAATTTTTCCCAAATAAATGATTGCAAGATTTGAAATAATGGATTAGAGATCAAAAAGTGAGTTCTGTAGCCCTCCTGTAACGATTTTTATTTTTGTTGCTTACTAATCGCATACGTGTGTATAGTTTGCGCTTAAATGCTTCAAAGTAAAAGTTATCCTTTCATTAAACTTCAATGATGGCATGCTAACTTTGTTTGAAATTAGATTTTTGGAATTATTTTCATAATGCACTAAAACATACGCTGGGATAATTTTAATGCAACACCTTTTGTGAAATCGATGTTCAGCAGTTCTGATTTCCCCATCCCTCTTGAAGTACTTGTTTTAGAAATATAATTAAAAAATGAATTTCTTTTTATCCAAATTGTTACAGGAGCAAAGCCAGAAACTGATCAAATCGCCTTTTATAATAAAATCTATCCACCTTGAAAATTTTTGATTAGGATGTTGATAGTAATAATGTTCTATAATTCGGATGGGAACAGTTGGAATGGGACCGATGAGTTTATGGAATGACGTAAGAAATTTGACTAAATTAGACCACCTTTTTGGTTTTCTAAAATCTAATTTTATATGTATATTCATTGAAATACCGTAACAATCGTTTGGATACTATTTGATTTATTATAGTTTTGTTTCCTACCTTTCATTTGCTGCTTTGAAATAAATGTTGCATTATAGGAAAAGGCCAAATAAAAAATACTCCTCTGAATATTACCAATGAAGGAAATACCTTAAGAACAAGATTTGCTGATATTTACTAATATCTAACGTGTATTTGACTGTATGAAAAATTTGAACAATACACTCTTTTGGAACTTTTTCGAAGGTTTAATAGAAAATAAGCTTTATGAACACGAATGTTTTTTTTTGTGATCTAAAATATAAAGAAAAATTCCTGCTTTTTAGTTTTTAATTTAATGTTAATTTCTACTTGACATCTTTACTGAGCATATATAATATATAAAATCCTCAAAATAAAATGGGAATACCAATAACGCTACCCTCCACAGCTGTTGCATCTATTTTGCCAGTTTTTATTGAATATGAAATTAAGAATAAATTAATAAACTTTTGCGAATAGGAAGTAATCAAGAGTTTTTTAATGGTCGTGCGAAATCATATGAAATCAATGGTGCCTTTCTCTCAACCATCGTTCGATTCCGATATAAATTTCAAAGACATTCTTTCACTATTCATTCTCTACTCTGCAGAAATCTTGAGAGCTCTACAATCACAACGACTCAATAAAATATCTAATATATGGGTTTCAATTGTCATTTGATAAGAAATTTCTTGATCCCTACGTAAGGGATCAAGTCATTTGAGCTCTCCATTCCCATTTTCGAGAAATATTTCAAATACAACTTGGACAGTTCCCCGATTTCAACTATCGGGCGATTTCGACTGTTTTACTTCGCACATCCATTTTTAATTTTGCCACTTTTCTCTCCCATTTTCGTCGCCAATTGTTCCGATTGCTCCCAAAACTAGAAAGTGGTGGAAGGCTGATTTTCATGACATGTCTAGGGGGCATGAGCTATCATACAAAATACAATTTGAAACAGACCATAATGTTTGGCGAATTCTGGCGCATTATTTCACCATAGAACATGTGTAGTTAAGTTTTTTTTCCCTCGATTGTTTCCAGAATTGAAGGGAGATGGAAGATAAAGGACGTTTGACATCTAGCTTTCATGAACTTTTGTATTGAACAAAATTGCTAAGTAGGATTAGTGATTGTGTTTGTGTGTTTGGTTGAATTGTTTTCCATATTTTAAATATATAGATATTTTTTTAACTCAATTTTTCTAAAATTATCTAGGAGATGGTATTTCACTTATGGAAGAAAAATTTTATTAAATTATTCGGTTTAGAGTTTAGAAAATTCTGTTAATGCAATGTATTGTCATGAAAATAAATGGAAATACAGAATGTTAAAACTCTAGCACAGCAGGGATCAGAAGTGTCGGTTATACCATTTCGCTTTTGCAAATCATCCAAGTTTAATAATTGTATAACTTGATTTTAATATAAATTTTCTATCAATACCATTGAATCCCCAAATAAAATTATTTTTAAGATTTAAAAGTTCCCGAAATTTTCAGTAAAAACTAGACTCTTAAAAAAATTAAATAAATTACAGCTGTTATTTATAATGTTTAATGCTTTCTTTCCCTTTTTAGATGGACCCAAACACTCCTTCAGTTTCTTCTAAAAGTAAGTGTTTCATATTTGTTGATTTCTGTGCAGGTTTTGGGAACTTATCATTTATTATAACTATTCACTATGGCTCACTTTAATGACTTCTAAAATAAACGTTTGCATTCCGCCGTGGTTGTGACGAGTTTCACTTACCCGATTCTTTCGTACGGATCTTGATTATAATCGAGATGAATTATTTGCGAATGAGAACAGAGCGGAAGTTTGGCGACGGGGTGAAGTAATTATCATGCGGCATTGCTCATTTATTAAACCCATTTTATTAGGCATTTAAATTCTTCGCTAAATGATATCCCAATGCAGCGGCTTCCAACCTTTTTTTGGCTATGTAAAGCACTGGTATACAAAAAAAGATAATAATAATAATTTAAGGACTACTGGCAAAAGATACAAGAAAAATACTTCAAACGCATACGTAAATATGTAATTTCATTTTTTCTGGCCTTTTAAAATATTTTAACCACTAAAACTCGGGTTTCACATGCGAGTTGCGCGCTCTTATTTTCCCCTACTCTCCACGTACTAACACCGAAAATACTTTCTGTGTAAACTTTCATTCTATAGTTATATAATTTTGGAAAACTTTCAAATGTATTTTGAATGCTTTTTATCTCCTATTGGGTCGGCCGCGCGCACATAATACGATTCTGAATTGATGCATGCCAACGATTGCGGAACTTTTGAATTAAAATGATTATGCTAGGCGCTAATCGTTGCGGCATTTCGTATGTTGTCCCTTTTCTGTTGCTAAGTTTCTTTTTCGATTGTTATGATTTCTCTTTCTCCTCATCAAGGTTATTTTAAATTTTTCTCAAGCATACCTTACTTGTGAATCCCGTTTGCATTTGTGACGGAGGGGTGGGGAGGTCATAATTTTCAACGTCAAGTTGGATTTTAAGTATGGCAATTGGTTTTCATTAGCAGTTACTTAAGAATTATTTTAAAGACGATTATTTCTACTTTATATTATAATTTCATATTTCTTAATATATATTTTTTAATTTATAGATGGAAATGGAGGGAAAAAATCTCCCAGAAAGGAAAAAACTAAAAAGGTATGACGATCTGCTATTGTTTCTGCTTTCTAAGAAACGATGTATTCAAACTGCCCCATTCTTCTGTATCCTTTATTTTGTGTGGAGTAGATTTGCATGAAGAATGAGGGCAAGTTGAGGAGGGGAGCTTAATGCCAAAACAATCTTGTTTCTATAATAAAAACACACACAAAAAAAAGAGTAATAGAAATTTGTTTTATTGCTTATGGCTGCCGTATCATTTTTGAAGTGAAGTGGAGCCAGGTGAACTCGGAGGTCACACTCATCTGTCTGATAGGCTACTTTTTTCGATGCATATGTTGATTTTTGACTTTCTTCTATAAGAAGTATAGAGACACATCGTAATCGTGGAAAAGATTCGTTATCCTGATTTGAATTCAACCATGAAAAATAATGAAAAAACTCATTAAATCTGCTATTTTACTCCTGGCTTGTTTTTTTGACAGATCTCCGTTTTTTCAACCTCTTTGAATTCGAAATGTATATTTTTGGAAAATGTCTGACTATGATGAAAATAACTTAAACATTTTGAGCACGGCGATCCAAATTTCGTATATGGTCTTTACACCAAATTTGTAGATTTATATTGAATTTTGCGCCAACTCTATTCAAAGAAAAGCTGTCTACCTGTCTGTTCGAATATAAGTTAAGTTCGAATAAGAATGGAAATACCTGATGGATAAAATTCAGTAAAAAGGTTTAACATGTATAAAGTAAACACCAATTAAATCTCGAGCCAAATTCAACAAGGATTTGAACAACTGTTGATATGTACTTTCAGAAGTATTTAAAAGCGATAACTCAAGAACGCAATCAATTAGATATATCAATTAAATATCAAATTTTGTATTTGATATATTTAATTGGTGATTTTGATAATATATTGGTGAATATATATTGTGAGTATATTGGTGGTTCCGAGTCAAATTTCGATTTCAATAGGTTGAAAAATAAAGCGCACCACAAACACAAATTCGTATTTACCTATATTCAATGATTAATATGTACAAAAGTCTGCCACTCCCCCTCGTAGACTTTTGTATATATTGATCTCCGCATATAGCTGAAGTGAAATATATAATTTTAAAGTTATTTCGCTTTTTTAAAAACAGACATATTTAATCCTTTAATTGCGATTTTTATTCCAAAGGAAAAAGCCGGCTTTCAATTCTTTGGAAGAAACCATGCCTTCCTTTTCTAGATGTTGATCTAAGTGGTTTCTTACCGAGTCTTCAACAAGGAATGAAGGCAGTGATGGCCCAGATGTAAGGTCTCAGGCCGGAGGGCTTCAGGTTCCACACCCGATTCTTCCGAATAACCGTGTATTTGGTGCACGTTAAATCCATCCTGGCCAAACATCCCCCCCCCCTCGCTGGAAAAAAACCCATCTTTTTTTATATTACTACACCGTGGGAAAATTCCTGTTTGGCGAGATATACAGGGGAGAAAAATTAATATAATTGGTTTATATCTTTAGCTTTCGCATGAGAAGTCACAAGAAATGACAAAGAATGAATTACAGTACTCTCCGAGTATCCGGTTCGCGTTGTCGAGCTTCCTTACTATCCGGCCAAGTTTTCTTCTATCGTAATTAAATGAGACAGGCATCGCATGCCTTGGCAATGTTGACAAGGCATTAGTTTTCTGCTACGAGTAAGTAGTATCGAGTCTGCGAGCATTTGTTACAATCCTCCTACGCGTTCCTGATTATAACTGTATAGTACGTACAGTATTCGTAAATTGTCCTTGGGGTATATTTAATGTTTCTTAAGTGTACCACAGTGAAGATCACAGAATTTAGGTTAAAATGTGCACAATTTCTTTTAATTTACTTTTCTGCAATAAATTTTTGAAGTATGCTGTGGTGTATATAAACATATATAAACTATCAGTACAGAACGTTATATTTAAACTTGAAATGTTACCTCCAACTGCTTCTATGATTCACCGGGAAACTTTCACATTCTACGTGGCTTGAGATAAATGGAGGGCTTAATAAGAAATGAGAATATTTCGTAACAGTGAATTTTAGTACAAAAACTTTGTCTTCAGGTATTCGTTGGCAAAGAACTCCTGCCTATCCGCCTTTTTTGTTATTCGATCTGCCTTTCCGCCACATTAAGCCGGATACTCGAGTGTATCGTATTTTTCATTTATACGATTTTTAAATTCCTCTCATCTTTGATAATTTACTATTATTTGTTATTAGCTATTAAGTACTTGGCTTGAATCCAAAAAGTATTCTTTTAAAATCTGACTATAACCTGCAATTCTACATTTCTCTGCAAATCGTACAATAAAAAATACCCGAAATTATTTGAAAAAGAAATTTTTACTTCCTAATCATTGACCTAATTTTCTTGAAATGTCAGGTTGATAATTTGCAATAACTTGATGCACATGCAAAAATGTTATGTTTTTAAAAAATGTCTATTTTTTTAACAAGTTAAGAATATGAGCTCTGAAACTAAAATATCATTTAACAGAGAATAGCAGAAATACAGAAACGAATAAATTATCTTTAAAAAACGCTTCTACTGGTGAAGCTTTCTTTGGTGTTCAAATTTTTTGCACGGCATTTTGCAATTTGAAAACACCAGATGATAGTCTGAATGCTTTAGGGATACACGAGTCATTAAATATTGATCCCTGCGTGCCGTCAGCAAGAATGAAATGCATCTTCTCACGATTTTAGTTATCATTAAGTAGGTAAAAGTTATTGAATTGAAGAATTGGTTCCAACCCAATGGTCACATTTTGAGTTGTTAAAAACAGTAAGCTAAATACTCGGTACTAAAAAGAAATAAAACTTCTTTAAAATTGCCCAAAACATTTTTAAATATTTAAAATCTTGTAATAATTCTGAGACAAAGGCTTGTATCTCTGAAGGCTTAAGGCCAATGAAAAAAACCATTACCTTTCTGAAAATTTACGAAAAAAAAATGTAAATACAATTCATCATTTGCCTATGCTGGAAATATCCCAATACTGGACAACAAAGAAAAGCATTTCAGAAAACGGGATGCATGTCTAACTTAGCAGCAAATAAACTTGAAAGTGAACAATTAGAAGATTCAGATTGAATTACTTGGAGTATTCCGATTGAAATAAATACTGAACTGTTTTATTCTTTTAGTAAGATTTTTTTTTGATTCTCCAAGTAAGTATAAAATATAATTTTATCCAAATTGTTGTTAGATCCGTAAATTTGTTTTCTGGAAGAGGGATACATACTTTGTAATTCTACCCATTTTATTAATGATAAATTATATTCCAATTTATATATTTTTTTTATTTAAATAACACTTTATTAAATACTTGAACTCGAAATGTGAAATCGAAGGGGTAGCGTACATCAGAAATGTGACGAAAAGTATGCCGAAAATAGTACGTCACATACGTTATTATATGTAATATTCTTTATCTGCCATAAGTTAGACTTACGAAGTATCATCGATTTAAAAAAGATAAAAATTCCAAATTAAAAAAATTAAAACATGCAGAAAATTAAAACATTGATAACTGTAGCGTTTCTCCTTTTTATTTCCGTGACTTGGTGTTTCATTGTCATTGACTTTCTGCTAAGAAATCACGTTTTAGTTTCGGCATTCAGTTTTACAATGTGTTCCCATAAGCAAAGAGAATAAAATTCGATATATTTTAATACCTACTGAATGTTTCACTATGCATATGCATCAAATTATTGCAATTCATCCATTAGATCATGTGTGAAAATTATGATTAGGAAATAACAATTCCCTATTTAAGTAATTTATTTATTTTGATATATACTTTGCAGAGATTTGGAAATGGCAGATAGATTTGAAAAATAAACTTTATTTCTTTAATAAATTTGAGTTTTTAACAACTAATACTAGAGTAAAAAATAATTTTTTTTAAAATTCAAACAACAACAGTAGGTATTTGCAACTTTTAGAGCACTTTCATTTTTTCCTCGTTGCATTTTTGAATAATTAGAGACTTGAAAAAATGATTTTTTTCGGGAAAAGAGGCAACTTGATGCGTGTCCATTAATTTTGTATATAATATCGCCAAATGTAGGAAGCCTTCTTCCCGACTCTTCATTTGGTTTGCTTTCACAATTGCGCGAAGAGTCTGTAACGAGTGCAAAAACTCGCGTAATATTTTATCGGAAATTTGTATGAACAGGAAATGAAATATCAGACCAATTAGTAGACATTGCAGAACAAAGCGAAGTGTTAAAATACAGCCTTTAAAATACGCTTTTGCATAAAATGCACACTTGGTATTTAGTTAGCAAGTAATAACTTTTTCCTTCCTCGTAAGAATAGGAAAAATAAAGGATTTTTCATTTTAATCTGTATCTACAGTAGGGTGTCAAAAACTGCTTTAATTTTTAGAGTTTAGTTTAATAGCGCGGAAAATTTGACTTTTAAGTAATAAAGCAATTTTTAAAAATTCCGTTGCAATATTTCATTATCCTGAGGTGCCGCTAAGAGCTTTAAATTTGTAAAAAAAATTGAAAAATGGTACTTTTTAAAAAGGATCTTTAAATTTCTTTTCTTATATTTTAGTTTGGTAATAGTGAAGGAAAATGGGTCTTTAGGTTACAAAGAATTTAAAAAAATTCTGGGTAGAATTCAAAAATAACTCGAAGTGCCGCAAACAGCTTTAAGTTTGTAAAAAATTTGAGAAAATATCGTCAGAAGTCATTCTCGTCATCTGACTGCGGTTCAAAATGACGAGATCCATCCAAAAATAGCCCCAGTGTGGCTTTACAACGGGACGTTATATTAACTAAACAAACAAACAAAAAAAAACCCAACAAAGCGCCACTTTTTCCAGCAGGATTCAGCTCGTTGCCGCACAGGAAAAATATCGAAAGAGTGGTTTAGTATAAAGAGCTCTGTATTGTTATGGCCAGGAAACAGTCCTGATCTCAGTCCTTTATTGAGAACTTATGGCACAGTTTGAAACTCTTGTACGGATCCATCCATCAAATAAAATAGAACTAATTGAGTCTTTTTGTTTCCTGGCATCGTGTAATAACAAAGGAAAAGCTTAAGTCCCGTCAGCTCAAAGAAACATCAGTGGGAAGCTGTAATAAAAATAAAGGATACCGTACGAAGTACCGATAACTCACTGCAGTCATCAGCGTCTAGTGGATCTCGATAATTGCCATTGCACTTTTTTCTACTGCAAATATTTGAATTTTATTTTTGTATTGAAATCAGTGTTAAATTGTCTTTAAAATGATATACAAAATCTTACATTTTGTAAAACGCAACATTTTCTATAAAAAAATATAAATAGAAAACGTCCGCAATTTTGGCCGCCACCATATTTGTATTCCCCTCTTTTCCCCACCGTCATTATACGGTTTGGAGGAAAGATCTCGGATTCGAGGACAGAGGATTGAGTGGAAAAATGGTTCTATCGAGATCCACTATTTATACGGGCATGGGGAGTGTTCAATTTCACTCTTTAGTATGGAGCAGAAGTCTGGTTTGCCGCCTCAAGTGTTACCCTCATTATCTGACCATGATTTCAACTGGTCAAGTTCGTCCTGAATCAGCCCTCATCTTGCTTCAAATGGGAATGCTCATATAGATGATTCATGAAAAAAACTTTCTTAGTAACTGAATATTTTTCAATATATTTTTTCTAAAAGGCATTTTTTCATAGGGAAAACTTTGGTTAAGTATTTGACCCATTAAATGAATTTGAGGGTATGGAGTGTCCTGTTTTCCTAAAACGTTAACTCTAAAATACATTAATGTGAGGAAATTTAGTATTGTTGGAATAGAAAACGGCGAGATGTATATTCTACGCATATGAAACGATTACTAAAGATTTTTACTTAGCTTCTCGGATCTGATCCTTAATATAACAATTAAGATAAATCAATTTGCTATTGACAGAAATGCATTTAATTTTTAATTGCATTTAATTGACAGAAATGCATTTAACAGTTAGACTACTATTTTCTTAAATTTCATTCCAACGCACGATATTCTTAAATATATTTATTTTTAATAGATGCCGCCGTCCTGACATAGGGGTAGCGCGTCTTCCTCGTGATCTGGGTGTCCCGGGTTCGAGTCCCGGTTTGGGCATGGTTATTCTTTCGTTGTTCTATCTGTGAGATGTGTGAATGTGCCCTCCTGTAAAAAGGGGTTGTGCAAGCGAATGAGTGATGCGTGAGTAGCTAAGTCGTTCTCTTGGCCCTAGTTGGCGCTACTATAAAAAACAAGAGACGATCCCCCTCAGGCTTAAATCGGCTGTCTCTGAACAGCGGGGCTTGTCCGTGGCAAGTGCCATAATTACAAACAAACAAACAATTTTTAATAGATATTCGATTTTATTCTTCGCTTCTTATAAATGGTTTTTTAGGTTTGTATGAATCTGTTAGGCTAATGTAGACTGTTGCAATCATATCCAAAATAACTCTGTTGAACACTCCGTTTCAGTTTCTTAAAAAAGGTACCGGAAAACTGGCATACAAAGCCAGGGGAGCTACAGGACCATCTGCTCCTCCTATTAGTTTTGCTCCACATCTCACTACCGACAGACCTGTGGAGGAACTTCCACCAGTATTGGAAGGTACGTTCTTGCCCATATTCTCAATATATTTTGTTGAAATTCACCATAAATCATGTTTCAAAAGTGAGTAATTCAAATTGTTTCTCCATCTAGGACCTTCATTGAAGGCGATATTTCATTATGAGGAAGGTAGGTTCTATTAGTCTATTACTTGAAAGTCGGATTATAATGCCACTTCGATCTTTAAAATGTATAGTAAAATAGTACAATACCAATTTACTATAATAGGATTCTTATTGACAGGAATAAGAAAGTAATTTCCTACTTGAAACGAAAATCTCAAAATATTAAATCCATACCAAAATTATTAAGGAATTCTTCAATATCCTTTTGTGAAACTACCTTCAAAGTTAAGGGACGGCCTCGATGGCCTGGTGGTAAGATCTTGGCTTCGGAATCTCGGTGTTTTCGGGTTCGAGACCAAAAACCAAGATTCCATCTGAAGAACCGTCGTATAAGCGGGTTTGGTGCATATTAACCCTTATCGGGCAAGATTGCTTTTTTGAAGAAAAGCATATATATAATATAATATAATATAGGTAGCGTAAATTACAGAGCTAAATAACAACTTATTTTTGAAGTATAAATAAACGTCTAGAAATGTCATGTGTTTAATAAAGCCAAGTTAAAAATTATTTTATGGTGGTAGTATATTTTTATAAAGTTGTATGTATGGTATACTATATAAAATGATCATAAGGATTAAATCTGTCAGTGCTGAACGACTTCTCGCTGGTGTAACGTGAACTTCGGAGAGAGGCTGCCAGTTCCGGTGTCACCCTCGTCCTCTTAATGCTATTCAAAATGACAAGGTCGGTCCCAAAATATCCCTAGTGTTGCATTAATACGGGATGTTGATATAATTAAACTAAATTGTGAAATTACCTTCAAAGACCACCATATCTGCAACAAAAATGCTCGCTTATTCATTCCAGCTTCCCAGGTTAGCCATAATTCCATTTACAACCACAAAGTAGTCAGCAGAAGTTAACGATTTAGGAACGAACTCCAAGCTCTTTCTGCATCATTTGTTGTGAACTATTATGAATTGAATCGTTAAAATGCTTCATATATTACTGTATCCAAGAATAGTTTATGGGCACATTATTTTTTATTCAGGCCAACATACTTAGCTGCCTTCGACATATTATTGGTATGCTCTTTACCTACAGGTGCATTGACATACATTTCGTCTACAAACAGCTTCAACCTCAATAGCGAGACCTTAAAATGTCCTAACCGTTCGCTCCATGTCATGGTATCTCCTATATGATTGCATGCACATCGTAGAGACCCTTCTCCTAATTATAGTTATTTAATAGCTAGGAGTTGGTCCCATTAATAAGAAACAAAGAGTATGAAATATTTTCGGCCTTGGCCTTATTAGTTTTTAAATCTGACAGTCACTGAGTTGCACGCATCAAAATATTCCAAACATGAAATTTTGAGGATATTCAATTTGTCGGATGTTTTGTTCTTCCTTTAAAGTTCCCTATTTTATTTGTTATTAATATCATTTATTCATGCTTAAGCAATAAAATAATTTTAGTTGGATCTGACAATGGAAATTTTTTCATAATTTTAGGGGGAATGAGAACGACTTCGCCACCAGTTGGGCCCTCACGTAAGTCCAATTATAACTGCAATTTTCCGTTGCTAAACTGTTCAATAAATGACAGTAAAATAATTCTTTTTCTCATTACAGATTCACAGCCTGGTCCCTCACATGTGGTAAGTACTTTTAATCACTTTATCTATTTTGCAAACCATTGCAGACCTTTTTTTTCCTCCAAACTTTAGGAAATTCGCATGTGGTTGATTACCGTGTATGGTAGTGACTTATTTTTTATCATTTCAATTTAACTTATCTGATTCCGTCCCTTCCAGACACTTTTTATTTTAAAATTGAGTACTGGAATCATTGCTATCAGTCTTTTTGTGGATAGTCTTGGCCACTTTTCTAGCTCTTCCAGTTCTTGGCTTCTTTTAATGAAGAGAAAATTATTTAAATGTCAGGCAGAAGTGAAAATAATACGAAAGGCATTTTTCGTCCTTCTACTGTAACTCTTGATGTCGAAGTATTCGTAAATCGCAACATTTCTTGAATCTTTTCAAACGCTATTTCATCACATTGCTAGTTTAATAATTTGTCTTGTGCAAGCAAATTTATGTGTACATAGTGAATTGACAATCTATTTAAACCTAGAAATTTTTCTCTTTCAGCCACTTCCAGTTTTTAGTACAATCAAGCCACCACAATCTCCCGGATTCAGACCCAACTCTCCCGAACCAAGACAATCTCCACCGGACATGGCATCTCCACCCCAAGAGCCTTCTGCTAGCTGTAAGTGAGAAATTTAGTTTTCAGCTCAATGTATCCATTTTTTTAAAGAAAAAGCTGAACTGCCAAGTAATTGGAGTTCTAATAATATGTAGGCCATCAAAGATAATTTTTTGTTATATTGACTTAATTTTTTACTTTTTTTGCACCGCTTATGCAGCCTCTTCAAAAATACAAACGATATCTAGATGCGGTGTAGTGGGGCGAGCACCTGTTGTGGTGTAGTACCATAAAAGAGAATCAAATATTTCTATTCATGCATATCTGCATTTTTTCTTCAGACTAGACATGGGATAGCAGTGGCCTGGTGGTAAGGTCTCGTAAGCAGATCTGGTGAATCCGTCGGGGTCAAACATCCTCCACTGAAACGTCCAAATGGATGTGTGTAGGAGTTTGGAGAAAAGGGGACCGGCTCAGATGTCGCCCTCATCTGACTGCGGTTCAAATTTAAGAAATCCGCCCAAAAATAGCCCTAGTGTTGATTTAAAGATGGGACGTTAATATAACTAAACTCGCACTAGGCGTGGAGAAAAAACCGTGGGATGAGTTACCGCACCGCTTCGATTTTCTTCGCATTTCTGAAGAAAGGATGGAAGATCACTTACAACTGCTTTGAATTTAAACTTTGAAATTTTAGTTTAAATTTTCAATGAACAGCCAAGTTGTACTTTATATTCTTTTAACAGACCTGTAGAGTTGGGATATTAATTTATCAACTCCCCGTAGTAATGTTTCCGAAGTCTTATTTACTTCCACTTGTCCTAATTCGTTGTAAATCCTTTTTTCATAGCATACTGAAAGCGGTACTTACAAAAGAGGAATGAATAGAGAACATTCTAACTGAGGCATTTTGACTGGACACTATTTAACTAATCTGGAACATTTCCAGGCAAAGTGTCCAAATGAATGCATTACCCTTCATCCTGACTGTTCTCAATTAGAGCTAATTTTAAAAAGGATTATGAACTCGAGTCTTTTAGGAGCAATCCAGTATTTGGTTCAGCTATTGAACTGTAAAATAAATACTAAACATGTGATCGCAACTTATAAAACTTTCTAGTAACAATTTAAGTAGGCAATTATTTAATTATAATTTGAGGGATGTCATCGGTCCAAGTTCTTGAACCTTCCTTTCGTTTTTTTTTTTTTTTTTTTTGGAATGCTGCCATTCCCGAATTTATACTGACACTCTCTCCATTTGATTAATTAACACGTATTTTTGAAATGGAATGGTCTGCATTAAGTTTGTCTTTTTTGATTTTTCAGAATATTTTTGAAAGGCTGAGTTTTTCACCACATTCACCACTTAGATACACAATATCCTCATGTTCATACACCATCATCCTCAACTTCTGTCCCTAATTAAAATTCAACATCTCTTTTAAAGAAATGTTATCTTAATTAAAGTGGAGGTTGGCAATACATAACAATTTGTTTCGAATTTTCGACATTAGACAATAAGTAATGATTGCCCTTGTTTCTCGTTTAATGACATTTCTATTAAACCAGTACATCGTATTTTCTTCCTTGCAATTTAGAATTAATCAATTCTTGTGAATATGCTTTTGCTTTGATTTTGGATATCTGGTCACTTCGAATAAATTTGGCTTCTGTGTCTAAAATGTGACTAATAAAAAGTGTAAACAAGTGAATACCCAAAACGAATAATTTCTTGTATATCATTCATGAAAAAATAATCGTGGATCAAAAGTTTTTGATAAAAAAAATATAGCCTGGTTTAAAAATAATATCGTTATCTATAAAATTTTAGGACAAAAATCCGTATAATTTTAAATAGTAGCTATAAATATAGATTAAATTTAATATTTAAAATAGGAAAAACCCTTAATAAAAATTACTATCAAATGCTACTGCGTATTCTCATTGAAAATGACTGGAGCTAATTTTTATGATCACAGTTCACGAGAAGAAAATTGTGTATGCTGCAAACTATTTTCTTCATCTATTAAGTTAATAAAAACGCTATACAAATTGTTATTTTATTAGTCTTTAATTAGAATTCCGTTCGGGTTTTGATATTTAACATATTGCAATCAATTAACATGGACAATGGGCAAATATAAGGAATATTCCAAACTATCCGTCTTCTCAAATGTGGCTTTACGCAACTGTAAAAATAATAAATTCAAATAAAAGAGAAATGTATGTATACCTATCCGTGAAAAATTAATCCAATGAAAATATGGCATCCGGCCTTGCAACGAAATATATTGATTTCTATCAAGTTTTGAATGAAATGAATCCATAGGTCTGCCTTCCTATCTTAGCGTAATTTAACACTATTACTCTGTAACGATAGAAGTGGAAATGTTTTATGTAGATAAATTAAATCTATCAAAGTTTTGGCCATCTTGAATGCATGTAAACAAACTCAGAAATATATATTTAGGTATGCGATCTAGTTACTAAAATTATAGTTTTGTATCAAATTTTCTATTCCATTCACCTCTTTAAAGTTTTCAATCGGTCCAAAATTCTATGCACGGGTCTGAAAATAGTATGTAGCCTTGAAATTAAAAAATCGGAACATTTGTGATGTTCACTGCCTTACAAGAAAGAAGAGAATAAACACGGTTCAAGGTAATTTCGGGGGTATGGCAACCTGTTTCTGTGTCGTCATATCATTCTGAAGGTTTATTTGAGTTTGTCACAAGATACACATTTTTATCATTCAAACATATCGATTAAAGGACGGCATATCGATTAAAAAAGCTGAAATCTCATAACTGCTCCGAACAAAGCTGCATTTGTGAAACGAGCGAGGTAGTACATCCAAGTCTCTCTAAATTTTTAAATTTTAACCTTGGATGTTTATTTTAACAATATAATAAAATATTAATAATAAAATATATTAGTACCATCATAAAAGCATTAACTGATTAAAATTCTATACATTGCATCTAAAATATTTGATAAGCTAAAACATTGTTACATTTATACAATTCAATAACGCAAGGTGTTTCAAAATTTTGTTTACAGTCTTTGTAGATAGGTTAGTCCTATATAAAAAAACTTTCATAGAGCATAGTTTTGATATAACATGGGATAGAAAAAGTTAAAGTTCTTCGTATTGCATAATATTGTTTCGCATCCGTAAAATTGCTTTCCTGTAATGAATCGTATGACTGAAAAAAAAAAGCATTATAGGAAATATTTATAGATTATTATCACTAGGCCACTGTGGCTGTTCCATTTTCTGCAATATAATAGAAGGTGGGCCTATAAAGAATGTAAAGTGGGGGAAGGTGGAACACTTGGCCCAATAAAGCTATATCTATATTTATAGTAGGCATGAAGGTGTGTGTTGGCGCTCTACAGCCAGTTCGTTTGACCAACAGGTACCAAATTTGACACGTATATATATATTGTGCAGGTCGGGAATGTGCACCTCGGAACAATTTTATAAACTTTTTTATTAGAATTTTTAATAACAATGAAGCGAAATTTAAATGCTTTTTCGTGATAACTTCTCAAAATATTATCGCACAAACGTGATTTTTTAATCGAGTTAAAGTTCAAAAAATTAACTTTTTAATTAACATATAAATTTAGTTCTTTAATGATTTTTTAAAAAATATTTTAAACATAATTATTAACGACGTATTTACATAAAATTGAAAAGAAAAATTAGATGCATGATCACATTATGGGCCAATGGATTTTTTTTTATCAACGTTTGCCATCACATTGATAAAAACTCAAATTAGAAAAAAAATGGGTTGAATAGTACTGCAAATCTAGAAAAGTATAATCTCCCGCTCGTGTCTGCATGAAAGGAAATAAGAAATATAACTTTTTTTATAAAAATCAATGCGAAACTAAGTTTTCTATGAGGTTTTACAATATCAATAGTATTAATTTAATAAATCGGCTTTATTTAAGGGAAACTTGGTTTAATATATATCCTATCCAGAGTTTTTCCTGATCGTTTACAATATTTAAATTCAGGACCAAATGGTTTTAATTTGTAAACTTTTAATAATAGAAATATATGTTTTAAATGGTCTGAATGAAAAAGCAATTATATTTTAAGTAACTTAAGTCAATAAATGCTCTAATAAATGAAGAATGTTTGGCGTTTATCTAGATCCTCTGCTTCGTGAATCGAATTGAACAAAATGTTTTTGGGACACTAATATTTTATATAAAAAGATCTGCACTCCAATCTATTAAATCAGTCATTAAAACTAATTTATGAAAATTGGAATTTCGCTATTCATTAAAAACAGGCAATTTTAGACCACTTCATCGACCAATGACTGCATACTGACTGTATTCACTTAAGACTAATTTCATACAGAATGCATCGTATACCGATGAGGTTAGTATTTTACTCTCAGCTTAAGCCATACTAAATTTTGTCATTCCCTTCTGTAATATTGAAAGCTGCTTAAGAAGGGGAATATTTCACGAAGGGTATTTTTCCAAGTGCTATTTATAGAAGGTGCGAGGCAATACACATAATTTATTGGGCTTAGATTGATATTTTTGAATAACGATTTTGTTCACATTAATTTATATTTGCCATTTGAAAATTTTAAGAGTTTAATATTTTTTTTTTCTTTTCACAGGGGCAGTCATTGCCTCATTGGAACAGGTATGGACCAGTTTTATATACTTCCTTTAATGAAGCATTTTCTGAAAGCCTATCTTTGCTTCTCTGCATTCCACAATATAAGCAATAATATTATGTAAATCGTAAACAAAGTTTCATTTATTTGAATTCAGAAACAAAAGCTTATTTCTCTACTCGTCAAAATGAAAGGATTCTGACAGAAATGTTGAAATGATACTTACGAAAGTTGATTAAAAGCCCGACTATAAAATCGCTATTTAGCGTCAGTTAAAAGACATTTATAGTATTTTAAAACAATGATTCTTTTAGCTAATTTCTCATTTTGATTATT
Organism: Argiope aurantia; assembly: GCA_026543865.1. NCBI lineage: Eukaryota > Metazoa > Arthropoda > Arachnida > Araneae > Araneidae > Argiope > Argiope aurantia. Next base: position 21,031 of record JAPMOR010089920.1, read on the forward strand.
TAAGATATAAATAGGATAGGAGTAGTGTGCGGATGTTCGACTTTCACGAAAGCGCCAATATCCCATCTTTTAATTCATGGAATTCACCAAACTACTGATTTAGTCTTACTGTGTTTTTGAATTGTAAATAAACTAAGTCTTTCTGCACCTGAATTGTCTGGGAAAGCATTTTAATGCAATGCATTGATGAATGCGGGGATTGGGACACCTTACACTTGCTCAATGAAGAGCAAGTTACTTTAGAAGGATGATGTTCAATAAATTCGAAGGATATTTTCAGTTCCCTAACGTTAAAGCACTACATGGTCAAGAAGTGCCCTCCAGTACCGAATATGCAGTGCCATTAGCATCTCCATGCAACTTTCTTCGAGGTTCGATACATTTCTCACTATATATAAATAGTTATAGAATTCCTTCAAACATCTTGCCATCAAGCAGAGGCATATACACAACAGTCTGCGGCTAACCAAACACAAATAATTTGATAACAGATAGCATGTAATATCTACAATTTATGAATTTATGACGCCCGACTATAGATGCTAGATCTAAGCTGCAGGCATTTTTTTGTGCGAACCTTTCAATTCAACTAAAAATGATTGTTTTCCGTTTCAGGAGGTTTTACTGTACAGGCAGGAAATACAGTTTTGGAGAGAAAAGTATGAAGATTCTCAACACCAAATAACAAGATTAAAAGTATGAAATTTTATTTGGTGTTCTGTCATTAATTTTTACTTAAATTATTTTTGCAATTATTTACTATGGCATCAATTATTTTGATTTTTATCGTCATGGAAAGCTTATAATGATGAAAATCGCAAATAATTAAGATAAAATAAATGATTAAAATGGCAATTTTCCGAATTGGGGATCAATTTATTACACGATGTTATGTGCGTTGTGTACAACTGATGGGGAAAAAGTTTGTCGTGTGACATTATTTCTTGTTTTGATAGGAGCCTATAGCATCAAAACATGAAAACATGTTACCCATTTTTTAAACAACTTGATTTCTATTTCACGCTAACGTTTTCATGAGGAAATAATGCCAAATATTCCGAGCTTAATAAAATATTTGATTTGTTGAATAACAGGAATTTCTTAAATATAATACCCATAAAATGAAGGTTTTATCACATGAGTGGAAGTTCATACTTTTTCTTATCGTAACCTGCTTTTTACCGCTGAAATGGAAAGAATATTTTCGCGCTTGTCAGAATTTTCAGTTCTTGAAACTGAATTTGGATAAGACGTCACTGATGTGGGAAGATGGAGACACCACTTCATCTGAATTGAAGATCAGCAATAGACACCAAACGATACGTATGGAGTACGAATTCCGAATTTGCGAAAATATTTTTGGCAAAGTTAATGATCTTTTAGTTTTGAAATATATAAAGAAATATAGCGGCAATCTTTGTAGATAGTTAAAATCGATTCGAAATAAGATGTAACGAAATTTGCAATGTTCATTTGTAAGTTAATAACGTACTAAACTCAAATTTATTTCACATTTTTTAATCCGAGATTCGGAAGAATCCGCTTAATAATCAGAGCTCCCGCTGGTGTAGTTTGGAAGTTTGGAGAAGGGATGACATCTCAGGTGTTGTCCTCGTCATCTGACCTAGTTCCAAAATTAGGAGGTCTAATGTGGCTTTAAAACGATACGTTAATATCTGATAATAAACTGATAATCAGAGAAATATTAAGTCAAAACTCAGGTCATACAAATTCTTAAAACTATACTGCAGATGATTTTTTAAATATAAGAAAATATAAGTTATTCATTTAAAAAAGAGAAATTGCAATAAATTAGAAGTATTTTATTTGCTTCCTATATTTACAAAAATTATAAGGACGTTTTCAACAGGAAAAAGACTTTAAAATGAAGTATTTAAAATTTTCTGAAAACATAACTCGATTATGCATCCAAAAACAGAATTGCTCTCCTTGTGTCAAATCTGAATAAACAACTGTCTAGAAAATCTGAATACTAAATTGCTGCAGGTTTGAAAACCAGTTATTCTGAAGCAATTATAGTCCAGCAATCGTTCAGCTAGAGCCAAATTCGGCTTTCTAAAAGTTCCGAGGCAATGCAAATGTCAGATGTTTATTTTTCTCTTTAAATTTCATTATTAAATTATTTTTTATTTAATTTCTGCAAACAGTAAGTTTAAAGAAATGGCAACTTTTTAAACCAATCTGAAACATAATTAATTATGATTCATTATATGCTTTTTATTATGGAAGGGCCTTTTACAGCAGTATGTGTATTTCGAGTTGCTTGCAATCTACAGGCGAGATTGTTTGCTCTATAAATAACAAATTTGGCACATGTATGTCCTGCAGGCTGTAAATGTACTGCTCGAAGCCACTTATTTGGAATTTTAATCAAACATTAAAAGAAATTTTGACATTTTTGTTATAATATTAAACATCGCAGTGAGAAAATAACATAAAATTCAAAAAAAAAAAAAAATTACCTTTCATACCAAATATTTTTTTTTACATTTTTTTAAATACTTAAGGAGGATTTTCTAATATATTTCGTTGCTGAAATGAAACTCAAACCGTTCCCATTTCTGCTATCAATATTTCATTCTTCCTTTGTTCCCCGTCACTTTGATTAAGATACAAATATTCGGCTTATTTTTGTGTGCCGAGTAGGTTTCGGTATAAGATACACTTTTAATAAATTATTAAGAAAAAATATTTGTGCCTGCGATTAAGTTTTCACTTTCGAATCAAGTCACAGTGGAAATATTAAAGCTTTAAAAAACTGCTGCTTGTTCTTGTGATATAATTAGATGTATAGACAAAGAAAATGAGAGAAATGCAAAGCAAAATAAACAAAACCGATGTAAAACTTTTAAAATGTAAATCATATGTTTATCAAAATTTGAAGTGCAAAAATCTTTTGCTCAGAAAAACAGTTCAAATTTTCAGGAATCATTAGTCCCAGCAAACGAAATGGTCACCAAAGACGGCTAATCAGAAATATTGTTAGAATAATATTCCAACATTGAATGATTTATTGTTTTTAATTTTAATAAGCTCAAATATAAAAACCTAGTAATTTAGATGAGAACTTGAAATTATTTTGGAAATATTTGAGAAATATAAAGGCTGCTAGATAGTAGCCTACTTTATCAACTGAGTAACACGGCCCCGTATGCAACTTTATAAAAACAAATATCGAAGTAACATGAAGTATAGAAATTTCATAGAATAAAGATATATTGAAAAACAACATTTCATATTTTGCATTCTATCGCAGTCAGTTTTCGTTAAATTAAGCATTAACTGCAAGAGATTTTTTTTCCCTTTAGTTCCTCCCCACCATTTTTTTTTTTTTTTTTTTGCATGAGAATCGTATTTACCTTCTTAATAGTGAGAAGTCATTTCTTTCCCTTTTCATTGGAAAATTGGAGACTGGGGGGGGGGGATGTGTCAGCTCAGGTGTCGTCCTCATCATCTGCCCGCGGTTGAAAATTATGAGGTCGGTCGCTAAATAGCCCTAGTGTTGCTTTAAAACGAGACCTTAATATAATTAAAATTAAAATATAAAAATCGGATATGAGCTAAAGCAAAACTGGGAAAGATCATTTTTCATGATTGAATCTCGAATGGAGGTTTATCGAAATTCCAACTGTTAATAGTATAGTAACCGTTTTAAGCCCTATACTGCAATTAATAAAGAAATATATATTTTGTATTTCAGCAACAATATCAAAAATACAATAAGGATATTGTAGAAATAAAGTATTAAAATATGGATTCTCCACGAAATCGAGGAAAAATATTTTGATCACAATATTTTGCATTTCAGATTCGAAGGAAAAAAAACCTATTGATGATAAAACTTATTAATGATTCATTCATTATGTTTTTCCATAATTAATAATGGGGGATAAGCCTTGAATTTATTTATTGATTTATCGATCAACTTATTTGTCTATTGAGGGGAAAAAGGATGATTCGTAATTAGCTAGAAGCAAAGAAATCTCAGCGGAAACATTCTCCCCCATACAAAAATTGTGAAAGTAAAACAAATTCAGTTGCTGCAAGCACTTGGAATTTCGGTTCAAAGTACCGCACAAGATTAATTTGTGCCTTGTAGTATAGAGAAACCCCCCCCATATATATAATATTGAAGGTCTTGAACTGATTCAAACCCAAACTCAGTAACAAGACCACAATCCAAATTTCATTCATTTAAGTCATCGCGTTTTGTATTTATATGCTAGAAGATATATAAGCAGACGGCCGATATTCAATTCAAAATTTGACAAGGAATTGCATTCAAGATGTTAAAATTGTGTACCAAATTTTATCCAACAAACTCTTCGTGTAACAGTTAATATGTTCCCTTATACGGACATCCAGGTAGATTTTCTGGGAATGCATTTTTCTCAAAATTGGCGGAGTCCTGCAAATTCAATGTAAAAATCGCATATCCAATTTCACCTGTTCAGATCAAAGCATTTGAATCATTGTCTGCAGATAAACAAAAGTCCAAAAAAGTGCCTTTTGGACAGAACAAATTAGATGAAGAAAAATTCCGTCATCCCAATGGACGATCCAGGTTTGCTCATACGGGAAATAATGACAGCAGTTAGTAAAACAATCGATAATATGTGGATTGAAAACGAACACACAAACAGAAAAAAAGAAAACCGCCAATTCACCAAATTTTTCGACATTTGAGATGATTATGATTGGCTATTACGCAGTATACATTTTCATCATTAACTGTTTCCTACATAACATTTGTGCTATTGAGTGAATCGCTTCATTTTGAGTTGTGGTATGGTTGGTGAAATATGAGTTAGAAGTATCTAGATTGCAAAAATGTATTCTTGACATCAAATTTGAATATATTTTAACATTTCTAGAGACAAATCGAATTAGCTGCCATAAGCCCCCAACAGAATCGGAAACGTAGAAGCCAGTCTGATGACACTGGCGTTCCTGCCAAAAGATTGGCTGTTGAAAAGAAAAATGGAAACCAACCCGCACCAAGACAAATTGTAAGTATAGTTTATTATACAATTTCATATGTTTAAATGTATAATTTTTTAAAAGGGCAACAAGGTTTAAAGCGTTTATTAATATGTAATAAATCTTAAATGGGGAGCGAAACTGAATTTGATATTTTAATTGCATGAATCTTAAATTTTATATTAATAATCAATTTGTATGTGCAACTTGTAGATGTTATATCTTTTTTCTAAATTTTTACCAATCTAGCTCTTGCCGTTCCGTAGTTATTATTTGTCTGCTCGGTTTTTCAAATATAAGATTTCAACTAAAATGGATTTTATTCAAATTTCAGTAAATATCGACACATTCTGTGTGAAGGTCATAAGCCGAATTTCCTCAAATTAGATCATCTCTGGAAATATTTTAGTCGAGACATAATGCCAAAAATCTTTTTCGAACTAAAGCTTGGATATTCATCAATCTCTAAAGTTGTCAAGTTTTTGACGATTACAATACTGTTTCTGTATTTCGCATATCAGAAAGTTAAAGAAAACAAGAATAAATATATGCATTGATTCAGATAGAGTGCGTTCTAAAGAATAAAAAATCGTTTTTGCATTTTATTTCCATTGATCACAATACACAGTTTAGTTTTAATAATGCTCTATTCTATAATAATATTGTAAGGAAGGAGTCCACTTTACAATTTCTTCTATCTAAAAAATAGCTACCAAAACGATGTAAAAAAAAAGACCTTGCATCTGTGTAGTAAAATAACATATTGCTTCAATGGTGAAAGTTTAAAATAGGGAAGAGTAGTACAGGGGGGAAACACGTGAATATATTTTCCATTTGGAAAATCCTGCTTTCATTGTGGTAAAGGAAATCCAAGATAGATTGAGCTTTTCAAATTAATTTTTTTACTGATAAAAGGAGAGGAATATTTTATTGAGGTTTAATACATTTTATCAAATAATGGCAAAAATGCAGTATATCCTTGAAATTTGAAATGCACTTTTCTTAAAATCTATATAAATTACATTCACTAAGGGGCCATGTATACATTTAATTTATAAAATATTCAAATTTTTCATTTATAATTCTCAATATTGAAAAATTTCCATATATGAAAGTTCAGATAAATCGGTTCAATATTAAGAGAAATGCAAAAGGTTTTTCAGTGCATGCAAAGTCAACCCTTGCCACATTATTTATTTCCTTTATTTTATTTTTATTTCATTCATAAACACGGTAAATGTGTTATGCGAATGGTTAATATTTTTTTAAATGACTCTTGGGATTGAAGAAATACGAGAAAATAAAAATTCACGCTTCATTACGAAGTAGCCATCTTTGCCTACGAGCTACTTCGCTGGGATTAATGATCGTTAAAATTTTCAATTGTTTGATGCAACTTGGTATTCATGGTTTCTTCTGCAAGCTATATTAGCTTCAAATCTTCATATATTTCGTGTATATTAGAAACCTTGCACCGTTCTATTCCTTGTTCTATGCATATCCTACTTTTTTTTCAGTCTTCCTAAAATTTGAATTTTATTTTAAAACAGAAGTGATAAAACTTCAACTAATAAAACAAACGTTTTAGCTGGAATGAGACATATTTGTAAAAACTTCGAGTGCCGGAAATAGAATTGCTCAAAAATGATATCTTCTTTGTACAGCAGAATAATTTAAAAAAAATATGCAAATTCTCCAAGGAGTATTCAAAGAACAGTTTTAATTAATCATACAATTCATTTTTATTTTCAAAACAATTTTTAAACCAAAATTATTCTTTCAGCTTGTAAATGAAATTCTGAAGAAGGCGTGAAGTCTAACTTTTATTCTGCCAACTAGTAGTACCCGCACAGTGTTGCCCGTGGCAAAACATCTAAGAGGAAAAATTAGCTTTAGACTTAAGTCTAGCCTCCACTCGATATGATATAGGTATGTCATGCGGAATCAAAAAGATATTTAGAAATCACCCTAAAAAACTACAATTTTTTTTTTTTATAGAACATATTCAGAAATATTTAGGGCTAAGCTTTGATGTACAGTCGTTTGGCGCTTTGAAAGGTTCCAATTTTTCAGTGACGCTTTGTTTGGGGTTACATGGCCACCATTTGTTTTGTTTTTTGTTACTGTATTCTGCCGTGTTTCAATCTTCCCTATCCGTTTCCCTTGATTTTTTTCCCTGCTACACATACTTCTTCTGCTTAGTTTCATTATTTTCGATTAAATTTTTTTGCATGCATTTCATTTTGCTGCATTTATTGACTTTTCTTTCTATATTTCCGGTAATTTGCTGCAGCGTTCCTCGGAACCTTCAGATTGGAAACGCTATTGCTGTCGTTCGCGCCACATTCAGCCATTTCGATAGAATTTGACGATAGATTTTTTGTGTATTAATGACTGTATAACAATGCTGTTCCCTATTTAGATTGTTAAAATGGTTTCAATTTTCCCTTGTAAACAACGTATGCCATTTGATTTATCTTTCCATTTTAAAGCTGGGCTAAGCTTTGCGCCTTGCGAGGTTGGCAATTTTTTGGTGTCACTTTTGCTACCGTTACCCTATTGCTGCCGTTCTCGCCACAATCGGCCATTTCGCTAAAATTTGGCGATAAATTATTTTTTGGCGAAAATGACTGTATTGTTCCATATTGTTCCTAAAGCTGAACAATATGGACAGACTATAGACATTGTTCCTATTGAAACCGAGGCATCATTTCTGTAATCCACACATGGATCTCAATTCAGGGCGGCATACTAGTTTTCGGACCAAGTATCAGAAACGTTTGTTCTTTCACTTCTTCTCATGCGTCTCGAATTTAAATGTCTTTCTCTGTCAGCAGACAGGCGAGATTCATTTTGTCTCTGTCATTCAATTGCAGTGCGATTTAAAGAGAGACGGTTACTTCGCTCAGCAGAACTCTCCTCTGAAGAAAGTGTGGACATTTTTTCTCTGACATTCGCTAACCTAACGTTTCTTTCTTTTACATTTTCATTATCAAGCAACACACGAAACGTTTTGGCATTTAATGTGTTCTAAGACAAGGTTGGATTTCCTTCTTTTGGGCATAATGAGATTTGAATCGCTGTTTAAAATCAGACGTAAACAAATAAATGTATCGCATATGAATACCACAGCTCTTGCTATTTGCACATGCGAAGTTTGAGGTTCCCGCACACGCGCGATAAAGGCAAAGCACAGATACTGCTGCTTTACGCATGCGCGAATCGTAGTAAGAAAATAATTAAAATCGAAATTATAAAACTTTTTTTATTTTGATATGTCTTCAATATACTAAAACCTTCCCCAATAAATGCCGTACAAAGGGGTACAAATATCTCCAAAATGAGTATTTCTCGTGTTTTTAGCGTTTCAACATATAGACGCTTTCAGGAGACTTCATTTTATACTATGTATAGCTTAGTCATACACACTATCTTCAGTAAAATATTATTAATACCCGAACTTTTAAATAAAAAAACAACATATCAATCATCGGCGACCAAATCGGACGGTTATTAAGCTTCTGGACTCAGTTTTTCAAAATAATGAATAGTGGTCTTGAATAAGGCGTTTTTATAAAGTAGTAATATCCCGATCTCATAACGCAAATCGGTTTTTGCTGCAAATAGCAAAAACTTTTTTATTAGTCTCAAGAATGTTATTAAATATAACTCCATTAAAACGAGGGTCTGAATAAAAATTTGGAATTCTGCAATTGATAAATTCATTTATTGACTGAAATGACATAAAATCTATTTACATTTTTCGTATAGACCATTTTTCTTACTTGACGTGTACGACAATTGCTAACGGTCCACTTTAACATATATTAATGTGGATATCTTGCAATATTAGGTCATGTTGTTTTAACGAACACTGAATTATTGTATTATAATACGTATATTTTAAAAGTCAAATCGTTTCCTTGCATTTATTTTTTTAGAAAATGTAGTGCATATTTAATACACAGAATTAATTAAGCTTTAAATGAAAATGAAGCTTTTAAAAGTTTAGTTTGTGGTGAGAGTGAACACAATCTTTCCGTTTGGGCTTCTGTCAACGTGATGGCAACCCGATGAAAACGGTTAATGTTTTTCATGCAAGCATAACGTGCTCATGCGGGTCAGATAAGTATTTTCATATTCACTGAAATAAATTGTTAGGAAAGAGGGTTACAGCTGTTTTTAATTAATTAAAAACTATACATGGCAAAATAATATGCATAAACAAAAACATACTTTTTAATTTTATGATGTAAAATTTATTTCTGCACTGCGATATTTTTGAAAGTTACAGAAAAGGACAATGTTAATTCTTAAGTAAATCTTAGAAGCATCTCTTCGAGTTTCACATGGCCGATCTTCGAAACACATCAATACCCGTTAGCACAGATCACCGGTGCAGCCTGTAGATGTCAATCGAGCAGTCTAGAGTGCACAGAGAAAGCGCGCACACAAACGCATATAAAGATAAAGGTGGATGATAATTAGAATAATGCATATATCTATATAGATAGCCGCCTTTGTCGATCAGCCGCTAAGATGTTTAAATAATACTTCATGTAACATGTTCTCATAGCTTTTTCTGCGAAATATGTTCAGCTTCAGATTTTGAAATTCAGTCACGCTATTATTTTGGCTTTACCCAGTTCTGCTCACTCTGCTGCTCGTCTCTCTCTTTCATTTTCTGCCAGTCAAAAAATTTCAACTTTAAAATAGAGTGGAAATGTTAAACTGCAATTAATATGAAAACATTTCTTTACTGAAACTAACCCTGTGTCTCTTTATTTAATACGAAAATTGAAAGCAGAGTCGTACGGCATTGAAGTTGTATGTTCGCTGCAGAATTTTCGTAATTTATATAATATCTTCAAAAATTATGTAACAAATTTCTCTGATTCATCATAAACATCAGTTTTTTTTGTTTTTATTTTAAATTATTTAAATTATGAAAAAAAAAATTTTTTGCAGTTTTCAGTCGATATATATACTGAAAAAATTATGAAGTTTTAATTTCACACAGTCCTTTTGTCCTAAGTAATTATTTTCTGCGAAATATTCTTGAAACTTCTACTTTTAAAAAATGACACATTTATATCTTCTGCGATTATATCTGACCGATTTATGAAATTTCTATTCATTAATTTTAGAACAAACGGTATTTTCATAATCGCAGGCCCATCATCGAGAAATCCTGGCAGAAGATTGGCGTATCATCTTTTAGACGGTCGATAAGGTGGTCTAAAATCTCCAGTTTTTATAGAAGACTGATATTAAAACTTCATAATTAAATCAGTTTTAGTGACTGATTAGAGTTAAACGATTTTTATTTAAAATATTGGTATCTCAAGAATATTATGTTAAATATGATTGAAAGGGCGGAGGATCTATGTAAAAATTTAAAATTTGTAATTCATTGGAACATTCATTGACTCAAGTTATATAAAATATAATTATTAAATACATTTAGACCATTTTGTTAGCAGATGCATGCTGCAAATAAGCTGATGGGCGCCGATTCGATCGACTATCCTAATATATAATTTATAAATATTTTTTGCCTTAAACTAAATCGTTTTATAGAATTAAAAATATAGATATTGTAAAAGGTCATAGAAAACTTTTCCTCCATTTACTTTTTAGAATATTTCATATTTCAAATTTTTTTTCACTCCGTGCAGACACATGCTGAAAATGGCGCATTTATATATTTAATCTTTATATGTATAATAATAGTTGATTTAT
>JAPMOR010089941.1:0-41386 GCA_026543865.1 Argiope aurantia
CAGACAGAATATAAATATTAGCTAACTTAATATTATCAGTGATATTAAATTACATTTTGTTAGGATTCTACAAAGCAGCTATCAGGACAGAAGTCAAAAGATCCTCAGTTAGAATAATCATTCTGAATGTTAACTGTAAGAAAAATATGTATGGATTTTAAGAGATTTACTTTTGTAATGAAAGCTGAGACTCTTAAAGACAACTAATCAATTTAATTATCATTCTTATTCATTTAAAAATTAAGAAAAATGTTCATTTAAGACAAATAAAATATCGATGAGGGCAGTTGAGATGAATACTGATGTAACATAAAAAGAAAATAGCTTGAGTAGTAATATAATATTTAATATTTATTTCATCTTGGTTTCATTTTATCAAAAGAGATCTATAGGGATATTATCAGAACAAAATTTTCTTTGAAACGTTTCTTTTTGATTCCTGACCAACGAAAATTCTGAACTCCGATTTTTGTTAAATTTGAGTTCAGAAGAACTGACTTTATCTCTGATCTTAATTTTCAAATAATATGTATGTATTTATTCGCAGTTTGGGAATGTTTGCTTTAAACTAGCCGTCGTAATAGCTTAAAGTAATATTTTAAAATAACTTCCACGTGCTCACTGTTTCGAAATGTGCAAGCTGTTAGTTTAAAACGTAATTGTAAAGCAATTTAAATTTCGTATACCTAACCAGGGCGATTCAAAAATTTTTCTTGAGATAAAGATTTAAAAAATGAAACAGAAAATAATTTAATTCTTTTTTTACTTTCGTAGAGTGTGCTGTTTTGCATTCCATATCTAAAATTTATTTATCTTATTCCTTTATTTTAATTTATACTGATAAAAAATGAAATCCGAATTGGAATTAAGGAAAATTAATTTTCTCTCGTGATTATCACGTACTTAACTAAAGTTCAAAGGACTTTCAGTTCGCAATTATTCGCATTTTGTTATTTATGTTATTTTAAATTTTTATTTAAATGTTGTTATTTATGCTATTTTAAATTTTTATTTAAATGTTGTGTTCTTATGATATTTTAAAATTTTTATTTCTTTTAACTTGTGACGCATGCTTTATTTAATCATCTGTTTCCTTTCATTAATTTGCTGGCAGAAAGCTCCATAACATTTCTACTTTGGAAATAAAATTCCATCTCCTTTATTGGTTATGTCTGGGCAAATTTTAAATTCTGTCCTAGGATTCTAGATTCACTCTATGTAATCTCCATTTTCTAAGAATGAGCTACTTTTCTGGTTAATTTATAGTTCCGAAAAAACAAGCATTGCCTTTAATTTAAAAAAAAATAATTTTAATATTTGAGTGGTAGCACGGCTTAAAATATATATTAGGATTTGAAAAGAAACATGTTTTGGGTTTAAGAATTTATATATTTATGTTTTATGGTTTTTAAACAAAAAGAGGCTCAAAGTATAATTTGAATATAAAGTATCATTTCAAAATTTATCACTGAAATTTTCATGCTTTCATACCTGAACCTTTAAATATGAAATTTTATTTTAAAGAAAATAAAGATAAGAAATTTTAAAATTCCTTGTACACAGTTTTTAGAAGATCAATGAAATTTCCGACTCTGATTATCTAAAAAATATTTTCCCTTCTTAACTCAAACTGGTTTCTAATATTTATAACAGTCGACCTTATGATTTGATCTAAAGCTTTATGAAAGTTGTAAGATTAAAAAGTATGTGAACTAACTGATCGTTATACAATTTAAAAGTAATCATTTCAAACTTTACGTGTTTAATTAAATATACATAAGCGCAAAATTCTTACAAAAAAAAGTAAAAAGAAAAGTTTTAAATTTCCTTTTAATCATCAGCAATGAATCACGTGCCGAATAAACCAATAAAACAGTTATATTCATCAACAGAATACATTACTAAATCAAGGGAATTCTGTCATTTTTTTACGTAGGCACATACGCATACTTACTCAAATGAAAATGACTGACTGCACAATTTTTGCTTCCTTTGATCGCAGATATACTAAATGCTTACAGTTTCATATAACTTTAAAAAAATAATGCATCGTCTGCAGCACATTTGTTTGAGAAACGTCTAAACACAAATTATAGGTCTGCTTAATACTAAAATACAAGGTCAACAGCATAAGATTTTCCCAGTTGTTATAAGCATTTCTAAATTCGCATAATCAGCATTACATTAATTCTTTCAAATATTGGTGGTATTGAATAGGAACGTTACGTCATATTCGAGAATATCAATAAATGGATAACAATGCAAGATCACATTCTGTGAAAATGAATAAAGTTAAAAGATGATATTGGCGGTATAACAACTCACACATTATTCGCTTGACAGCATACTTTCTAATTATATGTTAATTTGGTAGTTGAAATATGTTTTGAATGGTTTACAAATTCGTAATGAGTAAAATGGTATGAAATTTATATATTTTAAAATTAAAAACAATTGTTGTTACACAGTTCCAAGAACGAAAATTTGTTCACTAGGTATAAAAAGATCTCAGATAATGAAAGTGATTGTGTCATTAAGTTAAAATAAAAATAAATCAGCTTACTAGTAATTATTATTTATTTAATAGTAATATACAACATTATTTAATTTTTTTTTCCTGAAATTTAAATCTCAAATTTTAATCGTTATTATTTGTGTTTTCATGTCCCTAAGTTAGTTATATTTTTATCCAACAATTAAACATGTTGTCTATTTCTTTTCTAAAATGCTACAGAGAAGTCTAGTAATTAGGTTTAGTCTGATTTAAATTAGGTTTATTTTAAAAATGATTCTGAAAGTATTATATTTAAACTGATTCTCAAATGAAGTAGTAGGATTTGTTTACATCCCACTGAAAAATTAAGTTAGTTTTTTGCTATTATAGAACAAAAGTATGGCTTGGAATCTTTCACTTCCTTTCTTGCAATGCATGATTATTTATTTATTTCAAATTAAAATTAAAATAAAATGAAGCTTTAGTTTCCATGCTTGTGATTTAATTCATCTAATTCTAAATTGAAATTGATTTGACATCTTTTAACAATTTCTCGCTCTAATTCTAAATTCTTGAAGATAAGTATCAATAGTGAAAAAAAAAAAAGAAACCCTACAAGAACAATTTTAAGACTATAAAGAAATGAATTCAACCGATGATAAAGATTCTTATTTTTTTTTTTTTTTTTTTTAGCGTACAGAAATGGAAAACACTTTTCTTAAGTTTTCTCATGGCATAAATAATTTTACAGTGAATTTGCACAATATAATAAATAACTACAGTAAGTCATTTCTAAATAGCTTCTTCTGTACATTCGCAATTAAAATTAAATACCAGAAACACATTTAAAATTGCAATAACTACAAATATCTTTATGCAAATGAAAACTTTTCGAGGTAAAGAAAATAAATAAAAAAAGTTCGGAATGTATTAATTAGACTTTATATTTTAAAAATGTACTAAATTTCTCAGAAAGAGTTTTTGTTAGAATTCCATTAAAAATGTTTATCATAGTATGAAAAACATTTTTCAGAGTATTTTTTCCCTTTAATTTGGCAAAATATTCAACAGTGTTTTATAAAAAAAAGACATGCTTCCACTCTAGTTTTATTCAACAAATGTTTGCAATAAATGTATAATAAGTTCAAAGGAAATGTCTTTTTGCTTTCTTTTCTTATTGCCTTTGAGTGTTTAAAAATTTATAGAAAAAATAATGAACTTCCATAAATAATGAATAAAAATGACAATGACACGATTCTAGCTAAAGTACAATGTTTTTTTCTCTAAATTTTGAGAATTTTATTCAAAGTTGTCTAAATAAATTTCGTATGAGTTATTCAAATATTACTTTCATAGTAATTTTTAGACCTGCAAAATCTCTTAAAAAAGAAAATCTTTGCAAATTTATAAATATATTTTCGTTTTACTGCAGCAGTGTTTGAATTAGTGATTTTTTTTTGATAAATGAATTTATATGAATGACAGATGTTGATTCTGTATTGAAATTTACTATAAACTCAAGGGCAGAAAACTAATCAAAATCAGATGCTTCATATCTATTTCATAATTTAAGTTAAAATTTAAAAAAATACTAGTTCATAAAGGCATGCAAGATAAAATCAGAGCTACATATAGTACATGTACTAGGATTTACATAATGCTTAGATGCTACTGATCATAGGGAATTCAGAAATGATTCCATTGATCAGAAATCTAGCATAAAAACAATCGCTTCATTTCTAGTTTGCTTTTAAAACTTTAGCTACCATCAAAACATCCTAAATTAGACCGAACTACAAGATTAAAGCGCAGTAAATTATTTCGGCTTCTGTGAGCGCGTCAGCTGATAAATTGCTAACCAAATTAGTCACGAACTTCTATGAATTCAGTTCATTTCCTAGTCTGGTCACAATTCAATTGCTAAACAGCCAGTGAAGATAATTACCGTTCTCCGCATGAAAGACTCCGGGATTTTATACTAAAACTCCTGTTAGTTAATGGCCAGGTTATTTTAGATTAAGTATTGACACTTTGATTTCCTATTTATATATTTGCACAGTTAGCGGCAATGTTCCAAAATAGCTTTAAAGAATTAATATATTAATATGTGATATTAAAAGCAAGTGAAATTCAAATTGCCCATAAAATTGACTATGAAATTAACAATTATCATTGCAGTTATGGATTCATTTAATATAAGTGGCTGTAATTATCTGAAGGAGAATATTTATTCGATAAGAGATATTACAAATAAACTAATTGTGACTTATTTAAAGCGAGATAAAAAAATATGTACACTGGAAATCACACTTTTTAATATTGTGGTTAAATAGGATAAAATTTTGTAGGCATAGATCTTAATTTAATTTCAAGAATAATATGGGATATAAATATTGGAGTATGTAGAAAAAATTATCGAAGATTGTTTTATCTTCTTTGACCCATTAGCTGCCAATATTTTTTGAAATTTTTGGCCTGATAATTTATGTATTTAAAATTGTTTAAAAGTATAATTATATGCAAATTATTTTTTAAAAAATATTTATAATATTAAAAAAGGGTATGGAATTAAAATTTTCAATAAAATCGTTTCAATAAAAACAAAACACCGAATAAGTAACATATCGTTACTATAACCTCTAAATTACATATTTATTTACGGTATTTCATTATAATATAAAAACCAACCTAAAAATATAATGCTTTAAATATGACAATTCTGTTCCGTTCAACTTACAGACGAATCTCCAATGTGCTTGCTTTTTGTAAAGAAACTAAGCACATAATGCACACTTTCCCCAGGTAGCATATTATCTTTCACAATATTATACAATATTGCGCAATATTATATTATATCATTTAATATTCGACAGTATTATAAAATATTGCGAATATTGTTTAATATCATACAATATTGTACAATATATATGAGCTACTGGGGTCTGCTACATACAGTATTGACTGATATATATGGAATGAAACTAAACTTTTAGGAGTATCAAATAGATTTTTGGCGCCGAGTAGTGTACGTAAAATTCCAAAATCTCCTAATGGGAATAATTGCAGATAATGGATTCGTAGTTATCTGAATCCCACTCTTTCTTTGCAATTTTCTAATATGATTTTATTACATCTGGTATATCGGAAGATATTTGTCTATGACTAAACTGTAAGTGTCGATTTCTAAAAGCCATACTTACTCTACATAAATGTTAAGAATAAAATTTTCAAAAATTATAAATATCATAAATATTGAGTTTGAGATACAATTTTAAAGAATGATGAATATTCGTTAATTGTTGACTTATCTCCATGCTGTTTTAGAGTAATTTTATTTAATTTGAAATAATTAGAAATACAAACATTATGAAATTTCAAATACATTTTATTTCCGAAACAAACTAAAAAATGATTTCTGAATCAAACTAAAAAACATGCAATTGTATTTAGAGAGCGCTAATGCTGCTAGTACTAAAACATAGACGAACTTAACCAAATTAGTAAAAATTCCAAGTCAATAGAAGCGAAAAGAAAAAAAATCAATCAAAAAAGAAATTAAGAATCCGGCTTGAAGACTTTCTCAAGGGTTACTTTCAGGCAGGGATTCAAACAAATGATTTTTTCTGTAAGGGGTCTACTTTCGTCTAACAATATTAACCCTTCATGACCCTAAAAGCCCCTGTTAGATGAAAGTCAGACCCCTCACAGAAAAAATCCCTTGTTTGAATCACTTCCTGAGGGTGACTCTTAAGAAAGTCACCAGGCCGGATTCTTAATTTCTTTTTTGATTATATTTTTTTTTCTTTTTGCTTTTATTGACTTGGTATTTTTACTAATTTGGTTTATTTAATTTGACATGTTTCAGCTGATAAAGTTGGAATTTAAAAAAAAGATTTCTCCACACTTCTGCTTGGGGAAGAGTTTTGAAAAAAAAAGATTTCTATACACTTTGCATGGGGAAGAGTTTGTGCGCAGTATTTTAATATTTTATTATTTATCAGAATTCGTTAATAAGATTTTTATTCCGTACCACTGGAATCATTTGATAGTGCATTGAGAAAATTTATCAAGATAATTAATTACAAATTAAAGAATAATTACAGACAGTTGTTATAATTAAAATTAAAGATAATTTACATTTTATTGCAATAGTAATTTTTTAAAAAAAAATTAGATTCATTCTTATTTCTTTTTGATTCTTATAAATAAGTATTATTATTATTCACTGCTGTTGGAATTATTTCTCCCATAGATCACATATTATTCGCCTTAGAAAGAACGAAATTTATCATAAAATTTCTTATTCACAGAATATTCGAAATAGGATTGTAAATAATCAAGATTTTTTAAATGTATTAGGGCCTTCAAGAGGACAAGCATTTTGATACTAGGCTTTTCAGGACTCACGGAAATGAGCTATTCAGTTAGATTAGCATCAATTCTTGTTAGTAGATCGAATCAATGGAATATGAAGAGCAATATTGCTGAATTTTTTTAACGAAAATGTACAAATCGATAGGAAATTGAACAGTAAAAAGCAAAACCCTTCGAATTTGAACAGTTAAAATGTAAAGAATCGTCTCAGCAGCTAAGACGAATTTGCATTTTTATTTGATTTCTGTTTTAAAGACATCCTTTGTGCAGTTGTCCTTTGAGATGAATGTCAACAGATCTGTCTCCAAAAACTGCATTTCAAAATACATCTTTGATCTCAAGATTGATTTTTAGTTAAATACGCTTAACTAAAAGTAATAATATTTATTAATTCTACCATGCTCTAGGTAATCTGGAAACATAATAATATATTCCCGTTACTGTACACTACACTCGTAGTTAGTAGATGTTTAATAGAATATAGCAAAGTTGTTTTTTTATTGTCAGAATATTCTTCAGAAATAGATTCCGAATTTTCAATAAAATCTTTTTCTTTTTGCCAAAAGAAAAAGGATAAGCAAATGCTGATTTCCTTCGTTTAATTTAGTGTAAGAAATAACTTGTTTTTTTTTTTAGAACGAAATAGTAGATGCACTTTCCTCTTTGACCTTCAAGCAAAGACAAATATCTTGTCATACTTAATAAATAAGAGGAGGTTGTAGGTTGTGACAATATATATTTTTTCTTTCATAATATTACAAAGTTGAATATGATAGTATTTATGATAAAAATTGTGATATTATGATGGGAAGTTATATAACTGTTAGTTATAACAAACAAATATCAAAAAGGGGTCAGGAATAAGTACTCAAATACTGGATAATTTCTAGTCCAAACCTTGTTCAAAGAGTGTAAATAATGAACATTTTTCTTCCAACTGCTTCAGAATTTTCAAAGAATATTACACTTTTAAATATTTAGTAATTACGTCGAAAAATTAGAAATGCTTTCTAATTTATTTCCTTTAAATATATTTTCTATCATTAAACTATTGATTAAGCTGAAAATTTCATTCAAACAATTTCCTTTCTCAGTGAGAAAGAAGTAAGCATTTATAGAAGCAAATTTGAATTACAGCAAATAATGATGGATAAGGAATCTGAATACCTTTTCATTGTCAGTCATAAAACAAAACTAGAAAGTATTAATTTATTATATTTTGAAAATGTTATTTGATACAAGTAGTAAGGAATTGCTGTTTTGCTTTTTTGAACTAAAATAGGCAAAAAGTTCCACATTTTAGGGTTTGAAATGCTCTTCATTAAATTTCTTAGATCAAAAACTGATTTTTTTTGGAATGACTAATTTAAGAGAAATTATTTATCCCACAAATATTTATAATAGAAAAACATCTCTTAAAGTATCTGATATTGAAAGCAGGAAAAAGCTCAATTATCTGATATTGAAAGCAGGAAAAAGCTCAATTATCTGATATTGAAAGCAAGAAAAAGCTCAATTATTTAGATTTCATCCTTGAATTTTTGAAGTGTCTCGGAAAGGTAAATAAGTTTTTGTTGTTTACATAATATATATGCTGAAAGCACTACTAGTCAGAGTACCAGAAGTTGGGAGGGAATTCTCAAATTTAAGACTTTTATGCTACATAGAGCAGAAGCTAAAAAATGTTGTACATGAAAAAAAAGTTTGATTTTGCGTCGAAAAAAGTTTTCCTTTTCATTATTCTACCTGAAAAAGAATGACTTTTCGACTATACGATGCTTATCTTACTTATCTGAAGGGAGAAAAGGAGTTCGAAGAAGAGAATAAAAAAATGAACCGAATCTTGCTTTCGGAGATCAGTTTTTATAAGGAGTAAAATGGAGAATTTCTTCCGATATAAAACTTCAAGCTCTGCGGATTTACAAAAAATCCGAGTCTTGAATTCGAAAAGGACTTGGAGGGTATTAAAAATATGTTCAAGAAAAAATATTCCAATACATCATTTTCTCTGATTTTTTTATGTTTAATCTGTTTTCCTATAGAGGCAGAATGAAGTCTTGTAATTAAAACGTTCAGTGCAAAGAGTTTTAAATATATATATTTGCGAAGTCACTTTCATGAAAAACGGTGGCATATTATATTGCTTAGTAATTCTAGTAAAAAAAAATGAAAAATCAAAGCAAGACAAAAAATTCAGAACCTTTGTTTAGTTGATATTTTTACATTCAAATGCTTGATTATTTATTTCTCTAAAGTTTATTTCATTAGATGGAAGTTTTATGATCACTGTTCTTTAAGGCGCTTTACACAACACCAACTGCTTTTTTCCATTTTAAAAACAGAATGCCTTCATTGCGGTTTAAAAAGATGAAATTAAACTTTATCATTTTTTAACGACAATAAATATAACAGGGGCAAAGCTGAATTAGGAACTACAATAAAAATAATTTAAAAACAGTATATCATTTGATTAATACATTTCCAGGTTATTTCAGGATATACGATAACCGGGAGACCTAGCAATATAACTTGATACACTGGACAGGAAATTCCAGGATTGACAGGGGATTCGGGAGCTGTAATTCTTTTCCCCTTGAAACAGTCTTCTATTTATACTTCGTCTTGGTTGTTATTATTGAAAATGAAGCAATTTATATGTAGTATTCATTTTTAGATCATTTTAAAATTCAAATTATTTCAGTGGGAGAATGATCTAGAGGCGTTGAGGTTAAATTGGAATAGATATTTTAAGTTACATTTAAAATTAGTTCTGATTTACCATGTTATCAATTCAGTGGCGGATTATGGAGTGTACATTATGAAACATTTTTCTCCTAATAAGATGGCAGATTTAATTTTACATTTCAGCAAATTTTTAACATGTTATAATTTATTTTACATTAAAATTATTTTTATTTCATTTACTTTGTTGATAAAATAAAAATAATTTAAGATTTTTCAGCATCCGCATTTGTAAAAAATATTACAAATTTGTATAAATATTCTAATAATTAAGGGGAAGTAATGGAATAAATAAGAATCTAGATGATTATACATGATAAAGTATTAATATTATTCTAATATTTTATCATTCATAGAATTTGTATCTTTTTTACCAACTCATTTATTTGATAACTAGAACGATAAGGTTTTTAATTCATCTTCATGCGGTCTCTTTTAGCTTAGCAACCCTAGGCAGCTACCTAGTCTGCTTAATTGAAAATCGCCACTGCATTAATTCAAATTGCAACTAAGATATTTTTCGGTAAACGAGCCGAGTAACAACGAGAAAATTTATTTCGATTAAAAATCTTCTTTTAACTGATCGTATAGACTCATACTACTTCCTATAGATTAACCAATGAGCTGAACACGTTGTAAAGCAAAGAATAACCATCCTTCAGTCTAGTCCTTTATCTAGTGAAGTTTAGAAATAGTGAAGGACCTACGCAGGACTCAATGAGTCTGTTAACAGCACCCATCTTGCACCGAAATTCAGAACGATAATTAGATATGGGAAAAGATAAATTACGAAATAGTTGAACCTTCTCGATTTATAACGAAAATGTACCTAATGATCAAACAAAATGATACCCATAAAACGGGCATTTTCTCAGTATTCCCAAATTGAGAAGTCACAGTAAAATTTGCATCTGAAAGACTCGGGTGCTGAGAATCCTGGATGAATTATGCATTTATTCTACCTCCAACATCTTTGTAGATATGACGTTGAGAGAAGTTACAAGTATTGCAATTTTATCATAAATCACTTCGATATTCGGCCAAACTTCCTTGAAGCGATTGATGGTACAGAGTAGGAAGGATATTTTTTGAATAATGGCATGTACAGAAGATAGAACGTACATTGTTGGAGTCCATAAATCCACTAACATTATAGAACCTTTTATGACATATTACTGACGATTGTACTTGACTGTCTGCCACCTATATAAACCATGCTGCACAGTGAGCAATACGCATTGGGGCAGAAAGAATTATAAAGGCGTCTAATAACAGGTAAACGCTGAATCCTTCCACGTTTCCTGGTACACCGTTTACTCAGTCTCAGTTTTACAATTTAAAGTTTGGCAATGCAGTCAAGCTATAAAACTGAATTACAATTATTCAGAATTATGATTAATGTCTGTCTGTTCAAATACAAGTGAACTCGATAACTTCAAAATGTAAAGAGCTACATAATTAAAATTTGTACACAGCTTTAGAGTCTAAAATATACTAGTCATATACAGTTTTGAATAAAATCTGTCAAAGAGTTGGCTATCTGTCGGTCTGTACTTTTATATGCGTATAAATGCAATAACTCATAACCGCAATGAGTTAAATCAATGAAATTTGGTAAATGATCTTATAGTTACAACTGTATTTCATCAAATTTTGATTTTAGTCGGTCAGAAAGGCGTTCAAATTACATATTTGAGCGATAAAATCAATAAAAATGCTAGATGCATACCAAAAAGTTGTATTTCGTAATTATTGTTCGCATATGCAAGAAAGGCATTCTCGGCCTTGCTCAAGGTCGACTATTTCATGCGGCGGGGTGGGATGAAAGGGAAGAGTATGCAAGAGAGCTTAAGGGATACCTCTCTCGCTGGTTTATGCATACTGTTGTCTGTGAACTCAATTACGATTTAAATATTTTTATTAGAGGACAAAATTCATATCATGAGGAAAATTTTAATCCAATTCATAGTGCTTCTATACCATTTATTCGAGCTTACATTGAATTCTAAAATTTGTAAAGGGATTGTGCACAACCATATATATGTTTATTCCTGACAGTTAGGTTCCCCCACTATTAGAAAATATTTATTAATTGATTACTTACATGTCTTCATTGTGTCCATTAAGATACTGTTTGATCCTTTTACTTTACATAAAATTAATATGGAATTTTTTTTGTCAAATTCAAATAATAATATCAGAAATTTTAATAATAATATCTATTTTTTTATTCTTAAAATGACTGATAGAAAAAAATGTACTATCATAATTTTATAATCCAGAAACAAAAAAATAAAATTAAAGCTTTAGTTATCCGTTTCTTTTTCATTTTAATTTAATTTAATTTAACAAAATCAACTTGTTAATTGTTGGAAAAGTGTTTGCTGTTCAAAAGGTAAGCAATGTGTTTATCTTAAATTTTTTTTTATATTTTTAAAAGGATAAATTTTTAAGTTTTAGTACGAAAATTTTAACTAAGAAGAAACAGGTCGATTGACTATATCAAGTATTTGCTTTTTCACTGCCGATAAAATATTTACCCATCTTTCATGCCATGTCCTACATACTTCAGTTCTATTATTTTCTGCTGCATGATTTTTCACGAGTAGCGATATTTCCCTCTTTTTTTCCCCATCCATCAATATTTGACTTGTCTATCTTCTGTCAGACTAACTGAATCAAGCATTCATTCAGTGAATGATAGGCATGTGGGATATTTTTCCTTTGATAACTAAATATCCAACGTTTTTTATCAGTAAGTTTAGTGATAAGAGGTATTCACTCAAAATTTAGGGAATAACAAAATATTTTTTTAAAATTTATATTTTAAATAAAGATTGTTTCTTACTCCTATAGTACATTTTTTTTAATTTTGTGTAATTAGCTCTTTAATTTAGCTAATTCTTTCTTCCAATTATTCAAATTACTCAGTACCATCTCAGGTGTCTTCCCTGTCATCTGATCGCGGTACAAAGTCACGAGGTCTGTCTCCGAATAATCCTAGTGCTGCTTTAAAGCGGGACATTAAAATAACTAAGTTTAAATATGGGTCATATCATTTAACTGAGGTTTTATTCATTAGTTAATAGTTAATATTCTAATATTTGTAACTAACACGTCCATGAATATTTAGCAGTAATTTATTAGGAGGACTTCGAATTAAATTTGATAAGATTGGATTTGTGTGATTTAATGGAGCAAGAGCTAAATCTGGCTACCCTACACCAGATGTGTTTAAAAGATAAAATAAACATTTTTTTTATGTATATAAATATAAAATTACACTGAAATATGGCTGATAAATTTGAAAATTAGCAAAATGTAAAAAACAAGATTTAAAATACAGAAACATTCAAATCTTGTCTAGTACCAATTAAAGTGATAACCGTGATAAATAAGAATATGATTAACCATGATAATTTCAAGGCGAATTCGATTCTTCTAGATATGGGCAGCATCTAAATTATTATTTTTCTATTAATTATCACTATAAGTTCTCATTAGCACCATATTTAAATTCTTAAATGTTTGAAAATAACTTTGAAAAGATCCTTGAATTTCAACAATTCTGTAGTAATTTTTAGGTGTCACATTATTAAATTATTATTAATACTGGCATTTGTTAAAATAACTGGATTTTAAAAGTTCAGAGCTAGTTATGTTTTCACAGAAAAATCCCTTTTGTTTTGAATTGCTCATATTTACCAATACTGGTAAATATTTTACCAATATTATTTCATTTGATTTCTTATATTAACATCATGTTACTGTGTTACTCCACAATGTTGGGAAAAGATATTAAAATTATTAAAAGTGAACAGAAGACGAGAGCAGCATCTTAACTGGCAGCCATCTATCTAAATTTCGCACCTTACCTATATGAGAGTGTTTGACTTACGACCAGGATTGCATACATGACATCCATACAAATATAGGACATAATTGGTGAAATTGGGACTGATGAGTTTTCTGTCACGATTTGAAAAATTCTACAAATCATACACAGCGATTACAATATCTTAGAGAAGATTTAACTTTCAGTGACCATTATGATTTTATTAAAATTTCACTTCTTCATATTCCTTTTAAGGTGTATCTACGAAATAGAATATATTGTTTACTGCATTTGGAGAGTATTATATGATTCATTGTAGAGTATGATATGAATCATACAATAATACAAAAATTTAAATAATTATGTTTCACTCGAAAAATATTTGTCCCTAGACATTTTAAAAATAACATCTCTATCAATTATTCTGAGATTAAGCCTTTTTAAATATTAATATATTATTTATTGCTCTTATTTATGCAGTATTATTTCAAAAGGGAGTCTCATATCCAAAAAGAATTAGAATAAAAATTGGAAATCTTTATATGTTTCTTATTTTGAGTACTATGATCTAGACGGATAATATTCTATGAGATATTGCAGAATTTAACTAAGAAAATGTTTCAAAAATACATTTCCTTGAAGCTCGTCTTGTTCCTTTGTAGGATAGGAGCAATCGATCATTCAACCACGAGTAGTAAAATCCAATTTCGATTCTGCACTCTTTGTAGGTTTCAATTACTCTCCTACAAATGAGATGATCATTAACTTGAATGATGGAACTAGTTTCGAAATGAGTACTGTCTGCTTGCATTTGCGTAAGGCACCATTCAGTATTCTAATAAAAGCTCAAAATCTTCTAAATGTTAAAATAGCCTTCTAACAGTTTACCTTGAAATGAGTTATCTTTCAAAATGGGGCTCACTTTTAAGTTTTCTAGAATGCTTTATTCTAGAGATTTCGTAATTAACAGAAGGACTAAAGTAAATACTTTGATAATTATGAAAAAATAAATTTTCTTTGCTTTGAGTTTAATTTAAATTTTCTAAATTCTTTGTGTTGTAATTTTGAATGTGATTAAACTGAAAGTATTAAAATTATAACAATTATTTGGTGTTTTTTTCTTTTTCTTTTTGAAAATATGGCATATTAATGATTATTATCGGAAAAATAGTATTAATCACTCAATAAAACTCAGAAAAATCAGCCATTTGAATGCATAACAGTGAAACGAAATATGAAAAAATTCTCGAGTTTTGGTTTTCTAGCAATGACTCGAAATTCAGCCAAGTATGTGGTATTTAGAAAAATGAAAATTTTCTTCTACAATTAGAAGGACAGAAAAATTGAATTCGAGACAAAATTGTTACTGAGTATATTTTGATTCAGTAGAATGTTGCTAGAAAATGTTTGCAAACTGATGATAATTGCATTTACGAATAATTGAACGAGTTCAATTATTCGTAAATGCTATGATCATGAGTTTGTAAACATTTTCTAACAATGGCTCTTTTAGCAAAGAAACCATTCATATGCATTACATTAATACATTAACATTAAAAAACGATTTTGGAAAAATGATTGCATAATAAACAAAATCGTATTTTTCATAATGTACTTCTGGAACTGAAACTGAAACAGTTAAAAGGATTTGAAATAATTTATATGTTTAATGTGGTTAATAAATATTTTGCTGAATCAGTTGAAAATCATGCAAGACAACTTTTTTCTTCATTCCAATCATAAATACATAAAAAATTATAAATAGAATAATTTTTAGTTACATAAAGCTACATTTAAAAATGGAATGTTAAAGGAGAATTTTAAATTTTATTAGAAAATTGAGTGCTGTGGAATTTATAAATTTATAAATAATGTGGAATTTATAAATAAGAAATTTATGCATATAATAACCTAATTTTTAACTTCTTTAACTTCAAAGAAGAGGTTTTTCTAGTTAACATAGATTTAATTTTAATATGCCAAATGACATTAATTTGACAAATAAAGTATGACTGTACACATTTAAAGAATTTTTATATTTTATATAATTTCATGATTTAACCAGCTATAGTTTTAAGTTAAAAAAATTTAAATTTGTATGAGAAACCGCAAGAAATATTCATGAAGCCATATTTCATAGTTGAAACCTCGAGGATTATTTTAGTCTAAAGCAAGTTACTAAGCTCTTGTTTTATAGTTTCTGATCAATCAAATGTCTTTAGAGTAAATTATTTTCTTGTAAAAAGAGTTACACGATATATATTGTCCTAACGTTTAATTAATTGGAAGCGAGAGAGATGAAAAAAGAAAATATGAAATGCTTTCATCAATATGTTGATTGTCCATTACTTAGAAAATCACCTGAGGAATGTTTGTATTTAATTGCCTTACATGAACGATTCTCTTCTTCTTATAGTAATGAGTAACTCAATTAGTCATAGGTAATGCTCAGAGTATCGATATTCAATCAAAATGTGTGTGTTCTTCATCGCTATTCCTATTTCCTAAATGAGAATTTATTTATCTTCTTTTCAACCCAAGCAATAGCCTTTGTTTGTTGCGTCCGAAAACAACTTGTCACTAAAGTGTCCTAAATGACATTAAGCTTCACCCCAGCGAGTTGTTTACTCCATTCTTCGGAAACAATAACGTAGTCCTCTTCCTTTGGGAAGTAATAAACAGCCCTGAAAAACATTAGAATGTTGTTATTTAAGCCGTAAATGCCCATTTTCTTGGTTTGTCATTGGCACGTTTTTAACGCCTTGCAACACTGGACTTCGGATTATTCTAACTGAAAAGGTCATGGTTTCTAAAAATTTCGTATTCTGCCTCATAGGGTAATTGCTATTGTTTTTTTAATATTTCCGTTTATCATTAAAATCGAACATTCAGTTACATAATTTTTAAGCCTTTACTCGCAAAATTACATCTTCTTAATTACTTAATTAGTACTTACAATCAACTACAAGAACTGGGTTTAGTTGTTATAAATGCAGTTAATGCTAAAAATACTGACAATTTAGTAGTTTGAAACTGCTGAACAGAACCATAAATCGTTCGTGTATATAAATTATAATATATTCAATTAATATATCAATTACAAAGATTTGATTAAGCTTTAAATTTCTTATTGTCAATTGTTTTATAGTCAATTTTGATCTCCTCTAATTTCAGAAAGACATAAAACTTAAAAAAAACTTAAATTTTAAACCAAAATATTCATGCAAAAATAATATTAAGCATTATTTAGATGTTTAAATCAACATTGAACTTTAATACTTCTTGAATTCAACAGTTTTAATTATTGAATGTTTAGTCAAAAGTTTTAATGACTAAAGTGTTTTAAGGCTCTTGATAAATCTTAGAAAAATAAGTTGAAATATTTCTAAATATCGAAAAGGTATCTTTCTTCAATAACTTGTTTGCAAGTACAGCATGATCTGAAACGAAAAGATTGATTCCTTGAAAAAAAAGAAAGTGTATCCGATACCTCATTGATCTGGGGGGCGACACCGAATGAGATCATTCGAAAAGATAATATTATTTATTAAAGCTAGCAACTACCGTCCAATAGCAGATAAGGATACATAGGAAAAGGTATGACTTGCTCTTTAATTTATTTACCTTCAATGAATTAAAATAAGTCTCTTAGATCTTTCTGTACTCAATATTGGTAAGGTCTTTTGTTGAGGAGTGCAAAAATCTATTATCTAGATACTCTCACGACCCATTTTTAACCCTCATATAGCCGAATATGCAATTTCGATTTTTAATATTGAGCTCAAAAGCAAATAATTCAGATTTAGCTGCATACTTTGTTAAAATTCCATGGATTAAATATTTTTAAAATTAATTATTCAGATCCAGAGAAAATTTCATCCACTTTTTTTAAGTAGTAATTATAAGGAATTATTAAAAATTTCATAACGTAAAATGTCAAATGATAATCTATCACCTTAATTCGCAATCAACTAAAACCACCATCCACGAAATGCAAGAAAAATTTTAACTCATCAATTAGTTAAGAAAATATTTGAAGCAAGGGTTTTTATTCTAAGCTTAAAATGTATTAGTAACGAGTAACATCAGCCATTAATCTGGCTGTTTCTGCAGAATAGGTTTTAGAACTGAATTCTTAGACCTAAAACTTATTCTATGAAAGTAGGTGTCCACTTGGAAGACTAAGACATTTCCTAATTAAATAAATTTTGATAATAGCATACATTAATTTATAATATAGTAGCTGTATATAAAATGTTCATCGTAACAGCCAGATTAATGGTTTATGTTACAAGTTACTAATACATTTTAAGCTTAGAATAAAAAACTTTGCTTCAAATGTTCTTTTAACTAATTGCTCAATTTTTTTTTTTTTTTTTTTTTTTTTTTTTGCATTTCGTGGATTATTGTTTAAGTTGATTATGATATAAGGTGACAGACTATCATTTGATATTTTACGTTATAACTCTTTTGATAAGACTATATATAAATAATAAATAAATAAATAAAACTTTGAAATAATTTGTGTATTTGAATTGCGATCCTGATAAATCAAATATATATATATGTTTGTTGAGAAAACAGATTTGTAAATCCACCGATATATTTGAAAAAAAGTCTGAAGATTATATGAATCAAGATGAAAAACAGTGGGTAATTAAAAAAAGTTAGACATATTATGTGCCTAATATTTACAACAAATTCAAAATAATACAATAATCTAATATTTTTTAGTTCGAATATTTTAGTTCTTATGCCATTAGACTGGCTAAAGCGTTTAGGCGAATTTTTAACTATAACTATATAATTTCTATTAATTTGCCGGTGCATTTCAGAAAATATCAAGGATCTCAAAATGGTTGCTAAGAAGTTTGTTCATCAAGAATGACATTATGACAAATAGTTTTCTAAAATAATTTAAACTAAATTATTGATCTATTAAAAATGCAGACATAAAGAATCTTATTTTTCACTGAAATATAAGCCTTTGGACATTTTTTTAGTCTTTAACGATTTATTTCGCATTTTAAAAAGGATCAAAAGTTATTTCATTGACAAATCTTTATCTGCAAAAAAAAAAAATCATTACTAATTTAAATTTAATTAAATAAAATATTTTCCGTTTTTCTCAATATACAAGAGTGGAATTTATGATTCATCCAGTTTCATTTTTTTTCATTAAAAAAGAATAAGACGTATAAAACAGGATAAGAAGAAAAAAAAGTAATTTATAATAAGGAAGAGTAAGTGGCTTTATACTGCAAGAAAAAGAATATATCTAACAACATTGGCGAATGATGCCAAGAATATGTTATTGGGCGCATTAAATGAGCTGGATTACTATTTGCACATGTTCTCTGTGACCAACGGAGCAGATATAATATCCTCAAAATGGACCTAAAATTTGGAAAGTAAATGCATCTGTTTAAGTACAAACAAGTTTTGTATATCATCTTAATAAAGAATATTTTCAAACCTGATGCATTATGTATGCTAACATGCCTATATACATATAATTTGGCGAAATCGCGTCGTCATAATTCATAAGATTTTTATTTTTCATTGATCTCTTTTTATATTCTATTCTAAATAATATCATTTATATGTTGTATGCAAATGATAAACTATGAATTTGGATTCGTATCAGATGAAAAAGTTAGCAATAGACTTTATTCTCTTTCCGAACTTGCTTAATCCCTACGATACAGTGGGATGCTGCATTCGAGTAACTTAAATGTTCTTTTTTTATCATCCTAATTCTTTAACATACAGTTTGATAAAAATTTTAAATGAATGATTTGACACCTCAAGCACATTTGAAATGTATGATATTTCCATTCAGGAGAAATCCTTTTTCTTCTCAGTAGGATGCAGAAAAAAGATTTTTTAAAATCATTTTGTGAACTTTCTAACAGGAATATATTTTCTGTTCACTAAAAAGTCTCAATTATATTTGTCATTTTGTTCATTTAAATTATATTATACTTGCATGAATATAGTCAACGAGTAATTACAACATAGAGTTGTTTATCATATATAAATTTTGTTAAAATATCAGTTTTTTCCACAATTACAAAGATTTTCAGATACTTGAAATTCAGTATCTGATGAATATCTCAATATAAATGAAACACAGCCATTTTAGTACTTTTCTGAAATATATACGTTAACTAAGGATTGAATAGATAATCAATGTTCTCTATTGTTTTCAAGATTTTAACATTCAAACAGAATAATAATCACCACAACAGTAATAGTTGGAAATTCTTTGTTTGCTTTATTGAGATTTATCTATGCTAAGCATGAGTTTCCCCCTTCAGCTTTCCTTAGCCTATTTTTAATAATAAATACTCTTTTTTTCTTTATTTGAAAATATGGTTGACCTTGGAAGGTGACATGACGATGTATTATTGATGTAACTAAATGACGTGAAGCAGACGCTGAAAAACTTCCAGAGAACATGTAGCTACTTAAGCAAAAGAAACAAAAACCTACAGATGAAAGGTAGGAGAGAGGGAATTTGATTGAGAGGTCACATTAATCTCTCCTAAATGAAGACAATGTCTTAGAAACTCTCAATCAATCAATGTGGACAGAGGGAAGTGACACCATCTAAAGCATTAGTTACCTTTTGCCTGAAAGCACCTTCTTGGGTTTAATGAAGCTTCCCTAGCTTTTACGAAGACAAAGTGGGCGTTTTTTCTCAATAACAAATTTTAATCTGCACAAATTAAGATCGATTAGCAACGAGCAGACTAAAAATATGATGTCAAATAAAATTAATTTGAATTACTGCAAACAAATCAAAATTGCTAAGTCTGTGTGATCTTCTAAAGCATTGATTGAAATATACGACATGGTCAAGACTTACAAGCCATACAACCAAAACGCTGAAGAAACATTGTCTAGATTTCAAACAATTAAAATAAAAAAAATCACTTTCATCAAGCATCAATGAGTCACCTATTGAAAGTCATTTTGAAGATTTTTATGAAGATGTTTTTCAATATCCTTCTCTCTAAACTCTATTTTTGTAACGAAAATTAAAAGTCGCCTAGATGATCCAAACATTATTAATTCTATTCTTTTCTTTTTGTTAATTTCTTTGAGCAAAATTCCGACTCTGTAAAGATTAGAGCACCATAACTCAAGCGAGGAAGAGTTTAGAAGTAAGAAAAAACTGTTTTTTTCTGTTCATTCATTAATAAAAAAATGGATTTTTTAAAAAATTCTTATTTGAAGTCGTTTTATACTTCATTCATTATAATTTTTTCTATGACATGGCTTTTGACTTTGTTTCCCGAATTTTCCATGCCATTAACATGCACGCACTCTCACACACACACAAACATAAACAATAATTTTTTCCCAAGAATTCAGAAGAAAATATCCCATAAATGTTTAACTTTCAGTTGCATTCTAAAGCGAACTTTAAATGGCATATTTATTCCGTTTCTGTTGTTGAGTAGATACTGAAATGTGAAACAAGATTTAATTGAAAAGGCACACTTTTCCTCAGAGTCTGTACAGGTCTTTCATATCACTGATATTTTATTTGTCCTTGAAAAGTAACTCACCAAACCCAATTCTCTGAATAATAGCTGCCTTGGTGATTTCATCACTTCGAATTTGTAATAACTACATAGAATACAGTTTGATTGCTTCAGCAGGTTTCAAAATGGTATAAATGATGAATTGAATTTAAGATATGTGAGGGGTGGAATACTAGACAAAGTGTGAAATCTCTACTTTTCCAGGAGACTATAATGGAAAGGGGGTTTAATTTTAAATAATTAAAACAACATTGAATAATTGATTATAAATTAAAGTCAATCACCAATTAACGTTATTTGAAAGAAGCTTCCTGAAACAGTTCTATTTAAATGAAAATGGTATAGTTAAAATTTTAGAGAAATCCTGCCAATTTTCGCAAATTCTGAAGCTATCTGCTGATTTTCTGAAATAAATTATCTTGAAGATAAAAAATAATAATTACAATTGAATGTGAATTCTCGATACCTAAGATTCACGAATCTTCCTTATTTATTTAGTATCTTCCTTATATCCTTACGAATATTCCTTATTATTATTATTATATGAAATTTCATTGATTGTTTTTAATTCAACGAATGCAATTATAATCTTTTGATCAGATAAAAATAATCTTGTTAAAATTAGAAAATTAATAAGTTGTGATGAATTATGAAAAATATATCTTTATCAACCATCATAAATTTGCCTCAGTTTGAATTTATTAAGTCGTATAATTAAACATATTTTATGCTGTAATGCAATCAATATCTTGATTTACAACATCTAGTATGTTTTTATCTGCTGAAAACCCCCATTTTAATAGCATTTAAGCTAGATTTAAATTGACATGTTTGTTTCGATACACGCTGGGTTTTATGAAATATTATTATTTGTCGCAGTTTAGTTAATCTTACCATAGCGTCACATCAATTTATCTGATTACTGGAAATCTATCACAGATATTCCAGCTATTTAAGAAGAATCATCCATAATATACCTGAACTCTTTTTCTCCTTTCTTCATCAGAAATGGGAAAAAATCACTATTCCTTAATATTCAAAAAGTAAAAGATGAGATATTTTAACTATGAAAAGCTTCCTGGCGAAAACAAAATGATGAACCCTAACCTTTCTTTAATAAATTGCAAATCTAAATTAGGCAAACAAATAGAATAGAAAATATTTTTCAAATATATAGAAAATATATAAATAAATCCAATCCAACCTTGCATATCCATTGTTGACAGCATATAAGCCAACTCATCATATTCCTAGAAAATATTTTAATTAGCAATTTAACAGGAGATTAAGATATTTCCGTTTATATTTTGATGGTAGAAAATATTCGAAATAACATTGTTAATTTAATCTCAGTAAAGTAGAAATATCATTAAAAAATTTCTTGATTCCCAACTCCTGAATTAAATTTTTACTTTATAATTTAATTATTAAAATTATCTCTTGTACGTATGCAAATTAAATTTAATAAAACTCGCTTACAGCAATTAATATCAAGAATCGGAAAAGCTGGGGTATGTTACTACAAGTCCCTTCGAAATCGGTATATTACTTGTGACACTTAGTTAAATGAGAGACTTATATGAACTTAACTCCAAATAATTAAGTTTAGTTTAGGTCACATTATTTTTTACTTCATATTTTTATACTTTAATTCAACAGAAACACACCATTTTGAATTGCGATTATAACAATCTGTAACAATTAGCTGACTGTAAATAGATAGATTTATTTTATCTAAATTGTAATTTTCGTTATTAACCTCGGAACCTGATTTCAAAGCAAATCTGAGTAAAATAATACATAAACAAGGTTAATTAAAATCGATCATCAAATAACAGTAAGTCAAATATCATATTCGCATTTATTATTGTTGGATAAATTAAGAGTGCAGCTAGTATAAATTTCCTATGATTACATTTAATTTTTAGAGTCCAATATGCATGTTGAAGTTCAAATGATTGACAATGGTAAAAGGTGGGAGTATGAGAAACATTACCGGTTCAGTTGTCGTTCTCGTCATTTAATCATGGGACAAAACTACCCTTGTGTGCCTTAAGTAAGGCACTTTATTTAATGTGAATTCAATGTCTATCACCGCCGTTATTTCCTTTTTATTTAAATATGCTAAGAGAGGGCACAACACCTTTTCATATTTTTATCTTGTTTTCACTATAACGTGCTATAGGAAATTTCAAAATTAATAACTTTTTTGCCCTGAATCTGTATTGATGTTTTTATAAATTTTACCTATATTGTAATTTTTGCTATTAATGTCGGAACCCGTTTTACAAGCAAATCTGAGAAAAATATCCCATAAATAAGGTAAATTAAAGGTGTTCATCAAATGACATCATGTCAAATATAGCATTCGCATGTAATTTGAGAGTGCAGTAGTATATATTTTCTGCGATTACATTTAATTTTCTGAGTTTGATATGCATGTTGAAGGTCAAACTTCTGACAATGGTGAAGGACCGAAATTATGAGATGCACTGCCTGTTCAGTTGCCGTCATCATCATTTGACCATGGGGCAAAATTACTCTTATGTACCTTAAACAATAGCAATTAATTTGAACTAAACTCAATATTTTTAAACTCATTCTTTCTCCTTTTTTTATTTAAATATGCTACAGAATGAGAAGGTTACAACACATTTTCAAATTTATATTTTGTTTTCACTATAATGTGATTTAGGAAATTTCAAAATTAATAACTAGTTCCTGCATCTCTATTCATGTTTTTGATAAAGGATAATGATTCAAGTCTTTTGTTAATTTTATGTTTTCGCAAATGAAGATTTGATACCGATAAAAGAGCAAGTTTTCTTCCTTTGTCGCCAATCTTTATCTGCACTTTTGCTTTTTAACTTTCTCTTGGGGCTGATTAGAAAAGTTCCCCTTCCTTTCGTCGGGGAAATTTTATTTCTTGCGGTAAAACAAGCGCATTTACAGTAACAGCCTGAGGGAACACAGTGTTTTCTTGAAAGGAACCCGTTCTTATATAAAATAAGTTTTTAATTAAGTATCCGCAACTACGAACTTCAACCTTCGGCTACAACCTTTTGAAACCAAAAGTTTTATTTACATGTTAGCTTGAGTTGCTTTTAATGCCTTACAGGCAGTAAAAGGCGCTTTGACTTAAGCACGAAAGAAAGCGTTATAAACTAGTCGACCATTATCTTAAAAAAGTGCTATGTTCATATGGCGTGCGTTTTACAATATGCAAATAACCGTCTGATACGGATTAAAGGTAACACGGTCCAGGAATTTTGTAGAGCCTCCGGGGTGGAAACTGGCCCAAACAAGATATAAAGTTTTGAAAAACATTTTTCATCAGCATTTTATTTCCAGAAGGTTAGAAAGTTTTAAGTACTCGTATAAATTCTGGAACATTTATCAATTACTACTTCTTTCGTTTAGCTTCAGTTATTTTAATATGGATAATTTTGTATGTATTCATAGCTATCCTCCGTAATTTTAATCCTCAGCAGAAACGAATCTTAAAAATACTTCTCTAAAGAATATCTACCTATTTTAATTTGTAGTTCGTTTCTGGAAAAACATAGATTTTTTATAGCTTATAAATAACAATATTTTTTACTATAAATTATAAATATACATGATTTGGTTTGCTTAAAGAAAACACGGAAAATTTGTGTGGAAGTTTATTATTTTAAAAAAATTTAATACTTCAATTTAATACCAATATATATTTCTATTTATTTTATAAGTTAACCTATAATTATGCAAAAAAACTCATTTCAAAGTTAGAAATGCGACTTTAATTTCGACTATATTCTTATAATTGCGTCATACGAATTTAAATTCTACGTACTATTAGCAACTCCTCTTGCATTATTTTATAAAAAATAATCGTAAAATCTAATAAGAAAATATCTTTTTTTCATTAAAGTTTTATTATGATTTATATATTTCATTAAAAGGCACATAATAAAATGGATGTTAAAAATTTCAATAATGAATAATATTTAAGATTAGAGCATTGGAATCTTAGGTTAGTATTAATTTCAGATTAGAAATACGATTCTATCAAATATTAGTCAAATTTACAGACCTCTAGAAAATTAAATCAGACGTTGAGGGTCAAAAGTCTTCCAATGTTGTGGTGAGAAACTTTGGAGAATGGATTGCATGTCAGATATTATTTTCTCCATTTGATCAAAGTTCAAAAGGGTTGCCCTCAAATAAGCCTCATATTAATTCGAAACGAGAAGTTCCAATTCATATCAAAAGTTAAATTGCATACACGAAACATGATTCGATAAATAATGAGTTTATTGCAATGAAAATCGGTACACATATGCCGAATTTTATTAGACAAATAACAATGAATTAGCATTAGAAAAAGAAGAAATATTTTTTTCAAATATGCAATAGGCCTAAAAATGACTAAACTATGACACCTGGTATATTTGAAATTGTCTGGCTAAAAATGAGTGTGAACACACTAATTAGTTTTACCTATTTTAAAGAAGAGCTTTATGTTAAAAATGAAGTGAAATGTGGTAGCAAATGCCATTTTTCTTTGAAGGAGAATTTTAAAGCATTCATTTGCTCTAGCAGATGTTGACATCGCCTGAAGACACTACCTGAAGTATCTGAAACTTGCTCGATGCAATTGTGATCAAGTGATATGGTTGGTCATGAAATGCTTGTTTCTCAAGAAAATCATCCAAATTCAGAGATATGTACGGAAAAGCGTTGCAATAAAATCATGATCAAAGCTGCTAGAAAAAGTGTCGTATAATTTTAAAAAATATTATATAAGCCTTCTTAATACTCATGTGAAGTCACAGAGGCTACATCTACGTCAACATGATTTATCTGCACACTAGACTTTTTGGTGATGGTCCAGTAGTAATATAAGCTGGATACCACTATTCTACACTCATGTATATCTAGTGGTTTCTGTTTCCGACTGGACAGCAACAAGCCTATCCGATCATTTAACATTCCCAATAGCTTTTTTTTCTTCTATTTGATTCAATCTTTCGTTAGAATTTTCTCTTAGGAACCACACTTTAAGAGGTGAAAATAACAAAAAATATTCAGATTGTTTTTACTTGAAAACTACTGATTTTTATAACATTTAAAGGTATCTAATGTAATGTAAATGTATACCTTTTATTGCTCATTCTCCATCTATACTTATAATAAAGCTCAATGTGTGTGTGTGTGTGTGTGTGTGTGTGTGTGTGTGTGTGTGTGTGTGTGTGTGTGTGTGTTGGCG
This sequence comes from Argiope aurantia, assembly GCA_026543865.1. NCBI lineage: Eukaryota > Metazoa > Arthropoda > Arachnida > Araneae > Araneidae > Argiope > Argiope aurantia. The sequence continues at coordinate 26,250 of JAPMOR010089941.1, forward strand.
CTCTACAGACCAGACCATTCAACCTACAACTACCAAATTTGGCACGTGTATACCTTGCAGGCCGGGAATGTGCACCTGGGGGTTATTTTTTCGAATTTTTAACTAGAATTTTATTTATTTAAAAATTAAGTGAAATTTTGACGTGTTTCTGCTATAACTGCCGAAAATATTACCGCACAAAAAAGATTTTTACATGAAGTTAAAGATCAAAAATTTATCTTTTAAATGATACTACTGTTTTAATCTTAAAATTAAATTTCTATTTTTAATGAATTTTTAAATAAATATTTTAACTATGTTTTTCAATATTTTTTTCGTCAAAAATAAAAATGAGGATTAAGCACGTTTCGCATTCCTGAGAAAAAATAGCTTTTTTCAAAGTGTTGCCATCACATTGATTAAAGCTCTAACTGAAAATAAATTAAATCTTTTTGGAAATGAAATCTGCAAAAATATAATTTTCGGCACGTGTCTGTAGGAAATGAAACAAATATGAAATATTATTTTTTCTAAAAAATAAATTCAAGAAAAATTATTTTATGATCTTTTACACTCTCTATACGGATCCATCCTCTTTACACGGATCCATTTTGATATTTAATGACTCATAAAATAATGAAGATGTAAACAAACTTATGGCATTTATTGATGGAATAACTCATATATTTTCCTTTTCAGGTTTGAAAATTTTTACTTTTGTAAATATCGTCTGCGCGTGTTTTTAATTTCAGATAATTTCATTTTCCAGTCTAAATATCTGTACTTTTCTAAACATCGTCTGCTTATTAATTTCATTTTCCTCTCTTTTGTTTTTGGCAACTATTGAAATGTTATGTTTACTTTTGATGTGTTTTTTCTATTTAGTACTTTTGTATGTGATGTTTTATTCGATCGGATATTAAGGAGAATGCATACACCACAAGAGAAAGCACAGATTTTATGGTGTTCATAGAGTTAATTTCCAATCAACAAAATCGCTAACTTTTAAGAGTTAATTTCAAATCACTTAAACTGACTGATTTATGAAGATTTGAATATCACTATTCAATAAAAAAAGGATAATTTCAGATTTTTCATCGATCTTTTCAAAGAAAATACGCCAATCAGCGCGCAAGTTTCTCAAGATTAATTGGCCTAAGATTATGAAAATGGTGAGTTTTTCTAAATTTTTAATATTTAAAACTTCATAAATCAGTCTTAGTTGATCGTGGAAAATAGAAACATTCATTCATTTATTTAAAATTTGGTGTGTCCAGAATATTTATCAGAATATGATTCCTTACTGCATTAAATTTAGACTTCATAATTTTTGAAATATATTTATAAGCAGGAACAAAATATTATTATTGATTTCATTTCAATCCTTTTGAAAGCAAAACTAAAAACTGAATTTTATACTGAATCTGAGAAATTTTTGTTGAATTATTGTTTGAGATATTACATAAACTATGAAAAATATTTTGTATTTAACATAAGACTTAAATCCCGAGCGATTCTGTTTGCAATACTCATATTCAATAATAATAATAATTTATAAATAACAATAAAGATGAGAAATAAAATAAAACGCTTGGTTTTATTAAAAAATATCTTAATATTAATTGCAATTTCGTCATTTGCATTTTTAATTAAAGTTGAAGTTTTACCGGAAATGGCAACAAATTAGCAAAATATATATAGTAAATTGAACGAAACGATCTAAACAATATAAGTTTGGTATGACTATCAAAATTTGAAGATTAAAAATGTTTTGTTTGAGAATCCTTTAAGAGACCAGTTATTTAAAAAAATTTATTGAAAATTGTAGCGAGCGGTAATACTGGCGAACCAGCTGGTCGCCAAAGGCGGCTAGTATTATATAAAACATAGATTTTTAAATCTTTAAATCAACTATTTTGAACTATTACAAACAATGTGTTTATAAACCTAAATTGGGTCACAAGTGTATTATTAAACTAAACTAAGAAAAATATCTTTGAAAGATTTGCCTTTTTTAAAGGTTACGACTGCAATACGTTAACATTAAAACGAAATAGTGATGTAGCAGCTTTTAGGGAGCTGGAACGTTTTTAATAAAGAAAATAATCAAAACTTGAGTGTTAGAAAGGGTATTTTTTTTGCAAGTGACTTCGATATGTTATATAAAGTTTAGTATATAGATAGAATTACCTCCTTTTGTTTTAAAACTGCATAAAAATATTTATTTTCTAACATCAAATTGAGCATTTAACAATCTTCAACTTCATAACCATAAATCAGTTCACTCAAAAACATATATCTGAATAAAATCAATAAAAATTTAGGATAATATGTGAATATAGGTTCAATAAATTATAGTGACTTATTTGCAGTTCAATACATAAAAATAAATATTTAAAAAAATACTGAATGTCGTGTAATTTGAAAATTTCAAAAATAAAGTATATTATAAATAAAAAATAAATTATATAACAAAAATAAATTATATTATAAATAGTCTTTTAAAAATACACCTATTTATAAAATATTCATAAAAATAATTTATAAAAAATATTTAACAGATACATAATGTTTGTAAATATTTTAATATAAGATTTCATATGATTACAATTACAATTAAGTTTTCTATGTATACCGAAATTTGAAAAAAAAAATGTTTTGAGAATAATTTTTCAAAATTGAATAATTTTTTTCGTTCTAATATGGAGGTTACTGTTAGTTAAATTTATAAAAGTTAATTTATGATTCTTTGGCTTTTCAAATGAATACATGTTATATATTTCAAATAATATATGCTATACAATGAGTTGAATGTCTCTAAATTTAGGAGACTGAAATTGAAAAATAAATTGCTTGAAGGTGCAAATGTATCCATTTCTTTATGAACTGAACAATTACAGAATAATTTATAGCATTATAATTTAAAGTTAAATATATTTTTAGATATAAATTGAAGTTATTCTAAACCTTTTTATTAAGCTAGTTTGGAAACCATATGAGACTCTTTTAATGCGCATATGTCTTCTTTTTAAATGAGTATATAATATGCATGGAGCAAAATAAAATATTAAATTAAGTTAAAAAAATCTTTAACAATATTTCATTAAAAAATTTTCGAGAAATTTACAATTTTTGCTTAGCTCCAAATTCTTCGTTTTCATGACAGCATTCTATTAAGCCTTAAATTTGGTATAATATTTTATTTTTTTATTTTTTTGCACCTAAAATGCCATTTACTTTTTTAAAATTCAAATAGCAATACGAAATTGTATATTGTTTGGTATTTTCTTTAATCTCAGATGTACATTATATTCACTTATTGTATAACACTCACAGATTGTTCTAGAAGTACATTCTTTTTCTTAAATAAATTCTAATTGAATTCTCCTAAGATAATTTATTTAAAAAATCAGTGTTCTGCTTTAAGGATTTTGAAATATGTATTTGCTAAGTGATGTGTTTATTCAGTTAAGTTTGTGAAATTTAGGTTATACTATGCCATTTTAAAAGGAATGAATTAATTAAATATTAAAGTATTAGCTCATCATTCATTTGAAATTCTTCTTGAAGCTAATTGCTCCTGGGAAGCTAAATACCCATCTTAATGCTTTCATAAATTATTAACCGGCGGCCTTTGACTATCAGCTAATTGGAAAAATAAATATTTACTAAAAGTTTCAATTAAATCTTTTATGCATAGTTTTGTCTTAATGGCTTCCTCGCGAAGTAGTTTTAAACATATTAGGAATGTAACTCTTACTATTTTAGAAGTACTTGCACTATTATCTAAATTGAACTATGCACCTCCCTAATTCTCTGTCATATATAGTTTGAGCTTAAAGTTGAAACAGTGAGTGAAAGATTAAAATTAACGAACCTAACAGCTTTCGCGTTGATTCGAAACATGTTCGTAAAAATATATGGGGTAAAAGCAAAATCATCAGCTTTGATAATTTGTACACACTAGAGAAAGTTTCATAATTTATTTAACATCTCAAGGGATTATTCAATAAAAATTTCTCTGACATAAAAATTGATATGTACTACAATAATAAAAACAGTTTTTAAGCTGAAGAAAGCTAATAATATTGTTTAAAAACGCACAGACTTTAAATAAATATTCATCATCGCATAATTTTGAAAATAAATCTTCAATGTAATAAATCAAATTTTGGAAATGTAATTAAAAACTTTATTCAAACAAGATCCAGCTTAACTTGAAGAAATAAGCCGAATTTTCTTAACTTGATTATCAACAATGGAAGAAAAATCCAAAATGAAATATTTGTGGTAAAGATGAAAGAAAATTAAATTTTATTGTAACAATGAAATGCATTATTGTAAAATATACGTAAAGATATTTTCTACAAATTAATTAAAATTATACAAGAAATTGTACAGAAGCTAAACTTCTGTATTTGATTTTTTTTTTTTGTATTTTAAGAAAACGTAAAACTGCTTTTGTGCTATAGTATTTCCGGAAGCTATGGTAGAAAAACTTCAAACTTTAATTTTATTTTTAGCTAATTTAAATTCCAATTGAAACGTCAAAAAACTTTCTCCTAGATGTACAATCCTAGTCTCCAAAGTGTATCTGTACTAGATTTGGTAGCTCTAAGTCTAAAGATTCTGTCCTGTACAACGCAAAATACATTTTCTCCTTTATTATTAGTAAAGATTAATAGTTCTTAACGTTCTGTACATAATTAAAAATAAAAAAATGTGGGAAGAATAAATTTTTTTACAATTATTTTCTAAGAATAAAGTAATAATTAAATTTAATCACTTTCTCTGAAATAGACAAAGTTGTTGCTCTATGCAGTTTTTTAACCAGCTGAACTTGTCCAGCATTTTTAATGCATTGTCTTTCAGTACTAATGAATTTTGAAATTAATAAATCCATTTTTTTAATTTAAATATTTAAAATACGAAAAATATTTTATCCTTGCATTTTATGAAAATATACATACAAACAATTATTATCTGCTTTGAAAGTGAACATGAGAAATGGGAAAACTCTGCGACTTAGAAATATAATTCACGTATTCACAATAAATGAAATAAGAAGTAACAATGAATCATCAGAAAAGTATGTGTTTGTTCCAACGAAATAATACTAAATAAAATGTTTCTAAAACTTATTTGAAATATAAAATCGAAATTAGTGAGTTTATAATAAAAAGGCTCGGCACTTCAATTTTAATTTAATTTTTCATAAAATTCCCATCAGCACTACAAATAAGTGAATGCAGTGTTCTGAAGAGAAACTCTATAGTTTGAGATATTTATACAATACAATAAAGTGGTTATCTAATATGATGCTTTCATTTCGTCAAACACATAGAATTCAGTAAGGATTCAATGAAAACAAATCTTTTTTTTTCTATTAAAAGGCATTTCTGTGAAAAATGCATTCTCTAGTTCACATGTAATGATGCAGTATACATAGAAATGCCTCATAAGAATACCACAAAAAAAAACAATTGTTGAAACCTATTATTGGAATACCACGAATTTCCTTGAAGTAAACTTCATTTTTTGAATTTCATTATATCTGCATTTGAAACGAGAATATAAAACAGAATTGCCAATTTATCTTATGTTTAGAATGTAAAACAGCTACTCAGATGCAGCATTTTAAAATTAACTCTTCATTGGTAGGAAAATGCTTTATTATAAGGATAATGAGACAATTTTTTTATATAAATTGAATTTGTGATTATTTGTGGCTGTCTCGACGGTTAAGTGATTCTTGCCATTCTTAATCCATATTATAAATCTAAATGTGTGCTAAGCACATAGCATCACTTTACTGATTTGAAATGAAAAGTGTTTTCTCATCAATATTACTTGTTTAAATATCAGAAACATTTCCAAAATATTTTTATAGAAGATAATCTTTTTTTCTTATATATAAAATAACATACTAAATAATTCTTCAGCATTTAAAAAAAATTTTTTGGTGCAAACTCAGTTTCAGATTACAAATAAGAAATGTTCATGACTGACTTTATAAATTATTCAACCGAAAAATTGAAAATTTTTAAAGTTTTTGCTTCAAATTTTTTTAAGGTTATAGCTAATTTTTTGTGAGGAAAATATGGTATTAAAATTATCGCCTTAAAGCATCTCTAAACTTATTTTTAACGCACTACGGAAAAGAAAGTACGTCTAGTACGTTTTTAAATAGATTCGTATCGAAAGACTAACTATTGCAATGGTTCTAATAACAAGACTTTGGAAAATTTCTTTTTCGATCATAGTCTCTAGAACCTAAAACCATCCTTTGTTCAAAAGTTATATATATATTATATATATATGTATATATATGCGAATAACGTTTTGTCCATGCTATCGTGTGAAAAAAATAACTTAAGTAATTTTGTTTATACTTTAACTGGCTTGGAATATGTTGTTAGAAATATAAAAGTCTCGGACGAGTTACTAAATTATTCTTCTAGCTCAAAGGGGGTGGAAATGGTGGGTAGTGCAAATTTTCATTTCTCTGTAACTTTCTTAGAAAAATAAATCCAATAAACCAAATTAGCACCTAATTAAGACAGACAACTTTTGTATTTAAAGTTTTTAGATAGCTGAAATATCTTAGAATTCAGGAGCTGAAAAGTGATTTCGAAGCCCTCATTTTGACTGTTTCTACCATCACTAATTTCAAGTATGTTCGTCAAGTATGTTTTTTATAAAATAAAGTTCGTCAAATATGTTTATTTTTAGTAATAAGGTTGCGTTTTTATCTCACATTCTCTGAAAGTTTTAAGGTAAAAAATGAATTCTTTACGATATAAAGAATAAATTATGTTAAAGTTTTGCTCTTTTTTTATTTATAATTGGAACATTCATTAAATATTAAATTGTGATTTTGTCCTATATTACATCCGTATAACTGGAAATTAATAATGTATTTCTGTTTGTAAAACATAATTATCTTCAAACAAAGCCGCACAGCTTGGAAATGTGAAATAAATTGATTTCGTCAGTCTTATAACATTTCAAATTTGGGACAAAAAGCTCTGCAGAATATTATGAAACTTATTTAAGAATTTCAAATGTGAAAAGAATTTTAAATTATGAACATTAATGACATCATGATTTAATTTTATATAGAAGAACCAGATCTCCGAGTGGAATATTAATTAATGAAAGGGTTTTAAGTATTAGTGAAGTTCTTTGGGGAAATATGAAAATAATGTTATTAAAAGTGCTTTATTTTAATGTTGAAGTACAGAGTATTTTAAAATAAGCAAATAAAATCTTTTTCTCTCTCTTTTGAAGCTATAAATCAAATAAAGATAAAAGACCACTTAGGTCATTGTAAAAGAAACGATCTTTTTTGCTGCGATTCAAGAAAAGTAATAGTTAAATGAATCTTTTTTTTTTCTCTTAAGAATACCTTTGTTACAGTATTTTCTCAGCTGGAAATACCCATTAGTGCTATTTTTTATAATTAAAGTCGCTGTTTATTTTCTGTTTTTGTTTTATCGATTTTAAGTCACCCTTTTTTTGTTAAAAGGAATTTCCATTGATGATTCGTTGGCTTAAAAAAAAGTTTCTTATTAAGTTTCGAAATAAAAGCTGCAAATGCTCTAAGGAAAATTGAATTTTTGAATTTATCACAGGAGCTCTAATCGAATATTTTTTCATTAAGATTTCAAATACGATTTATTTTAATCATTTTTCTTCGTCTAAATAGAGTTTTATTTTCATTCCAAAGGAAGAGGGCGCCTTTTTTATTTAGAATACATCCAGAATTTTAAGATTGTGAATTAGAATTATGATATTTATCATATTTGAGACTATTTTTTTAGATTCTGATAATAAGTTCAATGAAAAGTCAATAAAAAAGGTCAATGAAAAAGTGAATCATTTCTCCTGTCGTTATAAGAAATTCTCACTTTGAACAAAGGGAAGAAATCCCTTGGATACTGTTTCTCATTTTCTGTTTATATGTTCAAGGATAGGAAGTGGATCTATCTCTACTGAAATCTGTAATATTCTGAAACAGTTATTGGTGAATGCAGCAACTCTTTTTAAAACACAGTCACCGATGGATCTTCATAGCCAACAAGCTCAAAATGTAAAAATATTGACGAGGGGGGGGGGTCCTTAAAGTTTCCTTGCGGACGTAATAATAACAATGCCAAGCCGTAAATATTTATCTAGATAAAATCCAAGAACATGTTACAACCTTCCCACTATATTCGTACAATTCTTGACCATAGACAGATCTTATAACTTTACCATCAGATAGCTGCTAGTACGATCATAATCACAATTCACATCAATTATTCAAAGTTCTATTTCACGCGCATTATGCATTAACGGAAAACTATATTCTTTATATAAATAATGAATCTGTATTCTTTATATTTAATAACTTTATCAAATTTGGAATATTTTTTTAAAAATATATCACATTTAGTATTTAACTTTTGATTTTGTTTGAAATATTTTTAATTTTGAAACAAAAGTTTCCTCTGTAATCTATTTTTTCATCGTAATTTTGCCTAGTGCAAGTATTGAATAATATGAATTCAAACTTTATCCGATTATTAACGATAGTTACAGAAAAATCCAAACATGTAAACATCTTTTGTGAGACACTTATGTATTATAAAATATTTATGTTACTACACACATAGCTAACGATGATGAAATGATTTTTAGTTTAGATTGGAAGATTCTTAATTGTGAAAGTTGAGATAATAAAGTTCCTTTATTCGGAATATCTATTTCTTAAACAATGATAAGCTTTCACGTTTTGTACAAAATGAGTCGAGCAGCATTTGAAGTACGATGCGTACTAGTTCTTAATGTTGGGATTCTGCGCGAAATTTTTTTCGGAAATATGATAGCCCGATTTTTAATTATTTTTTTTTTATATTTCATCACAATTAATTATCATCAGAATATACAGAGTGTCCGAAAACTCTACATGCAAATTTTAAGGGGACATAGAGAATATCGATAGGAATCATAATCATATAAAAAGTCATGGTTGGAAATAGATCTTTGTTGCTGGATGCGATCTGTCAAGGTTGACACATGCGGATTTCTCATAGTAGATACCGAATGAATACAGTCAATATGAATAGTTCACGGACGTCTATTTGACTAATATTTTCTTAGCGCATGGCTTGACAAACGGCAATGATGCGCTGCTGCACCTACGGTATATTGAAAGATTTCTAACAAAATGTGTACCAAACAATCACATGTTTGTTCATTTGCATCAAATTTTATCTGAACATGGATCCTTTATATTACTGAGGCAAGACACCTGTTGATTGCAATCAACAATAAAGATAGGTGCTAGTAAAGGATATAGTGTTAGATCGACTTTAAGTCTTTTACATCTCCAAAAAGCCCAATTATTGCAGTGTTGCGCTTGCAAACTGATTTTTTTTAAAGAAATTGCCATCGACCTACAATACCAGTAACGATATCCAAGTTCTGTTTTATTCAGTAGTGTAGCAATCTTCTCAAGTAAGGGCTGTTTAATATTCACAACGAGCAAATGTTTGTAGTATTCATCTCACACAAATCCAAACCGTATTGGAACAAACCACTCTACACTGTTTCTCGGTAATCTGTAGATGGGTGTAGTAACTGACTGTTTAATTGACACATACTCCTCACCACCTAGACTGGATGTTCAGAACTATTTTATCTTTCTTCAGAAGCTCTTTAAATGATGTCCTGCACATGTTCGTTGCAGAATAGGGTTTCTACAAGATGGGGTATCTCTTATTGTAAACATTCCTATGTTACTTTTGGACCGATTACTTTAAAGTAGATGGATGGAATGTGGCGATGTAGACATATGGCCCTTATATCACCAGATTTATCTCCTCTTGACTTTTTATATGAAGTCTCGATTGCCTTAGTTTTAAGAAGTGCAAGCAGATTCTGGCTTGGTGTTGATCTCTGGCACAAATCGCCGTTGGTGTCACTGCAATCCGTGAAATGACAAATCTTTTTTTTATTTTTTATTCTATCTAATTTTATATTCAAATATTCTTTTTTAAATACATTTTCCGTCACAAAGGTAATTAGTATCTAAAAGAAGTTTGTAGCATCTATTGGAATAAAATAAGGAATGAATTACTGATGTTGATGATGTTATTTCCTTTAGTTTCAAACATTCTTTTTATACAGATGCTATGATGCTCGATATTACGTTATTATTGAATAATTAAAGGCTTTATAAAGTCAATCATTCATAAACACTTAAAGGAGAGGTAGCTGATTTTAATAAATTAAAAGTCACTGAATATTAGCACTTAGAGGATAACCAAACAATTTAACCTGATGCCAAAATTTGCAGATAAATTTCTCGTAAATCACTCTTATATTCTCATTTAGACACATCAGAATCACTTTGAAGATATAGTTGTTGATATTATTTGATTGATATGGACAGCCTATCTCAATAGCTTTCTATTAATTAATTGTAATAATATCCATTACTCGAATAATGTTTAAATATCCATAATATGTGTTACCTGGGAAGCATGAAATTGGGGATTCTGAACAATATCTTGGCATTATATAGAATATCTTAAGAAGATAAATGAAGAGATAAATATATTAAACATTTTCGTTGCATGGCAATGAGCGTTGAAACATAACCCACTGGAACATAAATATTCCTGTTTGTGACGTTTTCATAATTTGGCTATTAGAAGAGCACACGGAAATTGCTGTCATAATATTACTTCCAAGCTTAGAAAAATAAATAAAGATCTTTGGAAGAACCATATTTCAGATATTTTGACATTGATAACTTCACGAATGTCATAAGAACATTAAAGATATTTTTAAATATTGTCTTTAATTATTTAGCACTTATTTAGACATGAAATTATCAATTCATTTCATATGCCATTTACTTTAAAGCATGATTTGTGCCCTTTAAGCCGGCCAGATTATGGAAATTGTTGAATATTTGTTAGGATCCAAATTCTAAATTCTTAGGTAATTCTAAATTTATGTTGGTATTATACATTCTGGTAGTCTTGCCAGAAATCTATGAAAGTCTAGCTTACTAAACCATTGAATTATACATGAGCTGGAATGTTAAATTTGAACTTTGTTCAAGCCGAGTTATCTCTGTTTCTTTTCTATTTTAGCACTACATTCTTTGTTTAACTTGTAAGTATATTATATATATATACTTCAGTTGTTGTATGGCCAAATAGAAGAAACTTCTGAAATTTTAACTTTGATTGATTTCACAACGGGAGGCATAATTTATGTACAAAGGATTAGTGGTAAGAAATATGTCAGTCTACATAACGACACAAGAGCAGAAGAGACCAACATTTTTTTCTTCAGTGGTTTTTACCATGAGATTTTGCTAGGGATTTCTATGACACGTATAGACTTAGGAAAGAAAAATTTAGGAAAAGAATGTTATAAGCATTAAGGATTTTTATCCCATTACTCGGAGCGTGAGAAAATGCGTAAATGTTGTTTCATAGAGTGTACATTTTAATTAATTAAATAAAAATGTCGGAATTGGAACAAGAAATAAGAGAACATTTTAGAATGAAGTTAATAAGAATTAAATTAAGATAAAAATTAAGAAATTAATTAGGATTAAATTTAGGTATTATATTATATATATAACTGTGGAGAATTTTTAGTTTGGAATCTCACGTCTTTTTTGCCTTTCATTAAAATCAAATTAAAGAAAACAGAAAATTGAAAGTGCCCAATGATTTTCTGTAATAAGCATTATGTTAGACGAGTGTAAATAATTTATAGAAGATTATTAAGACTGCTAACGAAAGAAAAAGTAATCTAGGAAAGTGCTTGGTAAACTTGTGCATCTCAAAAGTAATCTTGGAAAATACTTGGTAAACTTTTATTTCTGCTTTTAAATATTTGCAGGACTTTTGCAACAAAACCATGCTCTATTCTTGCATTGATTATATAGCTTTTCCCAATGTACACAATTTCAGTTCTTTTGAGAGTTTCGTAAAATATTAAATTTTTTTAACAATTCGTAAAATAATTCATTTATTAGTCATTTCTTACTTATAAAATGACTAGTAATAATTTACTTAAAACATCAAAGTACATTGATTAGAGTTATTTTTAGATATTAAGAATTTTTCCTTTTGACATGATTAACGAAATCGGAGAATGCAAAAACTTCTACAAAAAAGAGGATTCACAAATTAAGCCGCTACTTTTTAATCACTTCTATAACCATAGTATTAGCAACAATAACATTTTTGATCGATAATCTTCATTTACGTTTCCTGCTAAGGACACATTTTTTCAAATTTTTCAGTATCTTATTCATACAATTCATTAAAGGAGCATTATAAAAAGCCAGCATCTGCATCTATGCTTATCTCTGCTCTATCCTGTTAACATGTTATAAAAACCGCGGATATAATTTCCTTTTTGCCGTTTCTCATTGTTACATTGTCAAGATAAATTAAAGAGATAAAACTTCTCCCATCCTTTATTAGGCAATTAAATTAGATTAAAAAAAGCTGAGAGATTTACTTTTGCTATTCAGTGTTTATTAAAATCAATTTTTTCAAAAGAATGATCATGATAAGTAAAAAGGTTTTTTCTATCTAATATATGAAAATGAATTTTGTTTGTTCGTATTTTATGCGCTGCCATACCGTTCATCCGATTGAGATAAAAACTTTACAGAATTATTGCGTTGAACCTAGAAAATTCATGCTTTTCACATGGCCAGTATGTTTAGACTCTCATGAGTCGGACAGCCAAGAAATTTGTTTTTGTTGAAGACGGAAAAAAATATTGTCTACCCTATAGCACTTAAATATGAAAGTAAAAAAAGAATAGAACAAATAGTATTTATACTTCTCCTTTGTATAACATTAAATTTCAAAGAATCTATTCATTCTCGACAAGAAAATAAATATCATTCTTTCTATCATTCCTGATTAAACGAGATAGCTATTTCAAATTTCAAACGATATTTCCAAAATTATTTCTTCTGTGGCAGCTAACGCGCCGGGTATAAAAAAAATCGAAGGGACAATGTATTCACAACATCATGAAAAAACGGAAAATAACTGTATCCTATTGTTGAAGTTATCATTTCAGTTTTGGTTCCAGGAAACTGCTTTTTTATTCAATGGAGTAAAAAAATATTTAATCTCTGAAAATCTTTTAAATCTCTGAAATGTATTTTTTCATTTAATATAAATGAAGGAATGAAGAATTTAAAATATCAAATTACAGAATTTTATGGAAAATTTGACAGAAAATATATTGATCCTTTTCAGTGACTCATTATTTCTTCAAACTCAATGGCTATAGAACTCGATCAAAATAATCAAACGAAAGCAACTGAATCAGGAAATTTGAAGAAGCTTTTAAGGATAATTAATGCTCTAAGCTATCATTTCTCCGAATCATGGTACACTTTGAAGATTTGAGTAGGCATACTTTAAAATTCTCTGTGAGCTCATAACAGAATTTCAAATACTTCTAGCGAAGAGAAAATAGTAAATATTTTATTATCTTCATATGTGGAGTTAACTCACTGTTTAATATGAAGATCTCGATAATTTTGTATTTATATGTAATTTAGTCAGTAAGAGAAAAAAAAATGCTGAAATGCAGTAAACAACGTTGATTTATCTCATGTAGTTTTGCAAAATGTGCAATTTTCGATGAATCTAATGAATTCGCAAAAATCCCAAAACAATTAAATCAAGAAATAATTTCAGTTAAAGTAATAAATAATATGAAATATGCTCTCAACATTATTTAGCCTTTTCAGAAAAAAAATATGCCGACGATGCGACGAATAAGTATTTGCATAATATTAACCGAAATTCGGGCAAAATAATGTTCCATTAGCTTAGAATTTCATGATTTTATTTTCCAAACAAAGCATAATTATGAAATTTCTTTATTTTCTGCTTACCCAAGCGACATTTCTATTATAATTATGAAAGAAAGAATAATATAAATTTGCATTAACGTAGAATTTCGTTTTCGGATAATTAAGCTAATTAGAGAAATGTATTTTATTATTCTTTTATTTAATATGGTATTTCTATTCCATTAGGTAAAGAATTTTCCTCATTTATAGATATTCTTATATTATCAGTTATTCGAAATTACAAACAACAGGTATTTTTTGTTGTATCTAATATCAATTCATAGCTTACATGCGAAATTATAAACAATTTAGTTCGTAAACCAAGAAAAGTAGATACTTCCAAAGACGAAATATATTCGGTTATTCAGTTTCTTTCGTTTTAGTAATAGAGCACAATTTTAACTAATACAGTTTTCACAGTTAAAGTATTTTCCTTGCAAAAGAGATTTCTTATAAAAAATATTGAATAATGAAGCATTAAAGAACTCGAATTCCCAATTCTCAATTTTGCCAACGAGTCTTTATTATCAAGCTAACACGACTGAAAATTGACTTAAAATTCGATCTCCCAAAAGTAACATGAACTACTGAAAACGCAGCAATAATATTTGGTGGATACGTGATTGACAATAATAGATTCAAATTAATGCAGGAGCTCTTAACATCTTAATAAATTAGAATTGGAAGAGTAACAATGCTTGAAATTATCAATAAATCAATTAATTAATATATGCTAAAATAAATTAAGATATCTGATGAATATTAAAATATCAAACCTTTATTCTATCACAAGAGATTTATGTTCACATCACATCAGTTTCAAGATTATTAGAATATATCATTATCAAGAAAACACCTCAAATAAATAAATTCTAGCCATCAAAATTTTATATGCCTGGAAAAAATTATCTATAGAAGAGTGTAAGTCATGGATGAAACAAATGTAAAGAACTTTTTTTTTTTGTAAATTCAAGCTATATTACTATATAAATCTTTAATTGTACTTATAATAAACATGTGTTTGTTATGCATGTGTGTGTGTTTGTGTGTGTGTGTGTGTGTGTGTTGGCGCCAGACCATTTGATATAGGGCTACCAAATTTGGTATATACCTACTTTCGAGGGTGATTTTGATTAGAATTTTCATTGAAAAATAAACAAAATCTTGGCGATTTTAGCTTGTCAGTGCTACCGAATTTTTTGCGAATAATTTTTTCTATTTTTAATTAATTTAAAAAAATATTTTAAGCGTATTTTAC